>SJYW01008158.1:176837-217018 GCA_006410735.1 Raphicerus campestris | reverse complement strand
ACCTCCCCCCCCCAACCCACCCCGCAACTTTACAGTCAAGTATCCTTCATGCCCCTCTACCCCCACCCTGATATCTGCTTGTCCACATCCATGGATTCAGCTATTCCAGGATCTGTGTTACCATAGCATATATATTTAGTGAAAAAAATCTGCACGCAAGGGGACCCAGGCAGTTCAGATTTGTACTGTTTGAGGATCAACTGAATAGTTTCCATCTGACATATAGATTCTTTATGCCACATAATGAAATACCAACTCCATTTTAATACTGAAGAATATAATAGTCTGTGTGAGTGATCACGTCATCTTATCCCAAAGCCTTCAGGAGCCATCTACACCTTCCAAGTAAATCCCAAACCTCTTTGCTAAGCATTCAGACCAGTCATCTCAGAAGTAACCTCCCCCTCCTTGTACTGCTATTACATTCTCTTCATATCTCAAATATGAGAGTTAACATGGAGAAGTCACCCAATGAGAAGCCCCTGATCTCGGCAACTAGAGAAAGCAGCACTTAGCAACAGAGACCCAGCCCAGCCAAAACGAAAAAGTTTGTTCAAGAATGTTTGCAGCAACATTATTCCTAATAGCTCCACAGGGAAACAGTTCATGTCTCCCTCAACAGTGGAATGGATAAGTAAAGTGTGCAATTGTCACACAAAGGGATAACAGGCAACAGTGAAAATGAACAAATCGCTACTGAAGAAATCACAGAGGAATCTCACAATGTTTAGTGCCACACACCGAAGCATACATACTGTATGCTTCTAAAAGTTCAAATACTGGTAAAATTAATTGGTGGTATTTGTTGGAATAATGTCGGGAGGAGGGATGAGGTGCATTTCTGTGTTAATGGTGGAGTTCTCTTTCTTGACCTGAATGGGGTTTACATGGGTGTGCTTGCTTTGTGATAATTCATTGTCAGCAGAGGAGAGAGTATGAAAACAGTTCTGCAGGAGGAGATTCATTAAGTGTAGAAGGAAGGAGAAGCTGACTGTAATGAAAAAAAAAAAAAGTTGACTCCCACCCCAGTCCTCCTGCCCTCCATTTCCTAGGAGAGGAGTCTAGGAAAAACCAAACAGGAGACAAACAAATTCCAGCTTGCACTCAAACTCTCAAACAGACCCAGAGACTCAGAAAGTCCATTACTCGGGACAAACGCTTATTTTCAGATTTGTCCAGGGTGATTACCAAGGCGACATGTCTCTTTGCTGCTCAGGGCAAGAAGGAAAGGTAAAGGAAAAAAAAAAATTAAAAAACATTGTTACTTCCCAATTTCTCTCTGCCTGGAGCTCTGATTCAACCGGGCCACCTGGGACCAGACACACCTAGGGGCCTGGGCTGCGGCCTTATTCTGACTCCCTAGCAACGGAGCGAGCCTTTGTTGCGTCCTAGCAACACGCTTCTCCCTTACTCTTGGAGGGCCCACCCTCCCGCGGTACCCTTACCCCGCTCCGCGCTCCGGCTGACCCTCTCAGTGGACCTCCTAGAAGTTCCCAGAGCTTGGATTTGCGCTTTTTAATTCAAGTGCCAAACAGCTCTCTGAGTTCCTGTGGTGGGCACCTTTCAGGGAGAGCCAGAGTTGGGGGCGGGAGGTGGGGAACGGCAAGAAAAAAACGTTTAAGAAAAAAAAAAATCGAGATTTGGTAATTTTTAAGGTACATCCAAATTTCCCAGGAGAGGGGGGCTGGAGAGTGGGACAACCACGTTTGTGTAAACTCCATCTGAAGAAGAAAAGACGCAGCATCCAGCCGACAGGTGACCAGAGATGCTGGACACCATCCTCCCTTCGCTGCCGGATGTCAGCAGGCACCTGCTGCCCACGCTGCCCTCGCTGAGCCAGGAGGGTAAGCGACAGGGGCTGGGGGCTGGGGACGAACCTTTACCTGCTTGAGGCAAAGCTAAGGGCTTCTCCTCATCCCTTGACTCTGGAGGGCCTTGAAGGGCTGGTGTTGCCTTGTCAAGCAGCTGGTAAATCACAGCCGACTCATGGTGGACGTCCAAAGGTTCTTTTCATTTCTTTAGCTGCCCTGGGTTTTAGATGCCCCTTCCTAACTCACTTGCTCGGTGTGGGAGGGACGAGACCACTTGCACTTGGGAGCATTAAGNGCACTCAAACTCTCAAACAGACCCAGAGACTCAGAAAGTCCATTACTCGGGACAAACGCTTATTTTCAGATTTGTCCAGGGTGATTACCAAGGCGACATGTCTCTTTGCTGCTCAGGGCAAGAAGGAAAGGTAAAGGAAAAAAAAAAATTAAAAAACATTGTTACTTCCCAATTTCTCTCTGCCTGGAGCTCTGATTCAACCGGGCCACCTGGGACCAGACACACCTAGGGGCCTGGGCTGCGGCCTTATTCTGACTCCCTAGCAACGGAGCGAGCCTTTGTTGCGTCCTAGCAACACGCTTCTCCCTTACTCTTGGCGGGCCCACCCTCCCGCGGTATCCTTACCCCGCTCCGCGCTCCGGCTGACCCTCTCAGTGGACCTCCTAGAAGTTCCCAGAGCTTGGATTTGCGCTTTTTAATTCAAGTGCCAAACAGCTCTCTGAGTTCCTGTGGTGGGCACCTTTCAGGGAGAGCCAGAGTTGGGGGCGGGAGGTGGGGAACGGCAAGAAAAAAACGTTTAAGAAAAAAAAAAATCGAGATTTGGTAATTTTTAAGGTACATCCAAATTTCCCAGGAGAGGGGGGCTGGAGAGTGGGACAACCACGTTTGTGTAAACTCCATCTGAAGAAGAAAAGACGCAGCATCCAGCCGACAGGTGACCAGAGATGCTGGACACCATCCTCCCTTCGCTGCCGGATGTCAGCAGGCACCTGCTGCCCACGCTGCCCTCGCTGAGCCAGGAGGGTAAGCGACAGGGGCTGGGGGCTGGGGACGAACCTTTACCTGCTTGAGGCAAAGCTAAGGGCTTCTCCTCATCCCTTGACTCTGGAGGGCCTTGAAGGGCTGGTGTTGCCTTGTCAAGCAGCTGGTAAATCACAGCCGACTCACGGTGGACGTCCAAAGGTTCTTTTCATTTCTTTAGCTGCCCTGGGTTTTAGATGCCCCTTCCTAACTCACTTGCTCGGTGTGGGAGGGACGAGACCACTTGCACTTGGGAGCATTAAGTCTTAAGACACTTTTGTTTACTGACTTCTTTAATGAGAGAAAGAGGCCAGCTGAGGGGTTTTTTAATTAAATGAGATAATGTACACCCAGGGACTATTGTGGAGTAAGTCTCAATCTGGCTACAAACAACCACCCCGAATGGCTCCTTCTCAGAATTCAGACAAGGCTACTTTTGTTGCCCATGGTATCTCAGACTTGTGTTAAGAAAGTGAGATCAAGGGACTGCCCTCGTGGTCCAGTGGTTAAGACTCTAGGCTTCTACAGCGAGGGGAGTGGGTGAATGGGTTCCATCCCTGGCTGGGGAAGTGAGATACTGCATGCTGCCTGTAGCAGCCTAAAACGTTAAAAAACAAACAAACAAAAAAACTGAGATTAAAAAAATAGAAATGGCTGTTTGGAAGAAGACTTGACATCTTCTATAGAAAATTTGCTAGGCTTAGTTAGAAAGTTTCTTTTTCAAAGTGACACGGAGATTTTAAAAAAAAATTATTTTTGGCCACACTGGGTCTTCATTGCTTTGCCCAGGCTTTCACTAGTTGTGGCGAGCAGGGGTTAGTTACTCTTTGTTGCAGTTCTCAGGCTTCTCCCTGCACTATCTTCTGCTGTTGCAGAACACAGGCTCTGGGCGAACCAACTTCAGTAGTTGCAGCCCGAGGGCTCAGTAGTTGTGACAACTCATGCCAGTATTTTCGTCTGGGAAATTCCAAGGACAGAGGAGCCTGGCGGGGTACAGTCCATGGGGTCACAAAAGAGTTGACTGAACAACTAAACAACACCAGTAGTACTTAGAGGGAACCATCATCATTTTACAGATGTGAATCGGTTGAAACCATTGAAGGCTGCACAGTGAGCAATTCATGAGGGCGGGGAGGCTGCAGGTCTCCAGATGCACGGCACAGTGTGCCCTTTCCACTGCACTGTGCTCTGGGAATATGTTTCCTTGCCTAAATCACTCTGTAATAATTTGCTCTGTTTGTATGTCAATATTTTAGTTTTATAAGATGTTTTATAAAGTTAGGGGACTTTTCCTTTTGATATTATATCTATTTCAATTATATATTATTCTGTAATATACATAATGGGCACTTGGTCTTTTTTTTTATAATGATTATAAAAAATGATTATAAGGTAAAATAATCATTGTAAAATGATTATAAGGTAAAGTGTTCCTACCTGGAATACATTTGGCATTGTGTTTAAAAATACAGTTTTGAAAGCACAAAATGTTTAGAATCTGAAGTTAAATGAAGGTTAAATTGAATATGGAAGGTACATCCAGGGATGATTTCTTGTGGTTCTAGGTATTTCAGTGTTTGGTCAAAATAAATAATAATCTCAGCATTCCTAAAAACATAACAGTAGCATATTCTTTAGATTGCTTTTTAGACTGGATTAGAGATGTTTTTATTTTGAAATCTAGTGATTCTTTTCCTGACACTTTGGAGTATGGAAAACAATCAAAGTTAGAAATGACAGTCTGCAAGATTTCCAGGTCTGTTCCATTTGAATTACAGAGGCTTAAAGGCTTCATTTCCTGAAGGAAATTATGTACATGTTTTCCTTTTCCTTCAGTGAAAAATATAAAATTTCAGCTTAGAATAATAAACCCTGCTCTTATAAGACTTTGCCTATTAGATTTTTATTATTTTATTTATTTCTGACTGTGCCAGGTCTTCATTGCTTGTAGGCTTTTCTCTAGTTGCAGTGAGATGGGGTTGCCTTCTACGGGCAGCATGAGAGCTTCTCGCTGTGGTAGCTTCTCTTGTTTCTGAGCACAGGCTCTAGGGTGTGCAGACTCCAGTGAAGTGAAGTGCATTGAAGTGAAAAGTCGCACAGTTGTGTCTGACTCTTTGCGACCCCATGGACTTTACAGTCCATGGAATTCTCCAGGCCAGAATACTGGAGTGGATAGCCTTTCCCTTCCCCAGGGGATCTTCCCAACCAGGGATTGAACCCCAGTCTCCTGCATTGCAGGCGGATTCTTTACCAGCTGAGCCACAAGGAGAGCCTGCAGATTCCAGTAGTTGCAATACATGGGCCAAGTAGTGGCAGCTCCCTTGTTCTAGAGCACTGGCCCAGTAGTTGCAGTCCATGTGCTTAGCTGCCCTGCAGCATGTGGGATTTTCCCAGATCAGGGATCTAAACCGTGTTTCCTGCATTTGCAAACAGATTCTTATCCACTGTGCCACTAGAGAGGCCCCCCACTCCCACCCCATTAGATTTTATAAGGTAAAATGACACAGTTGGATTTGAATGTATCTTTGAAATGAGGAAAGAGGATCTTCACATTTCTAATTAAGCTCATTTAGGTCTTTTCAGTAGGGTCTGGTTGCCAGCTATACAATTTCTCCTGGCCCTAATTAAATCATTTCATTTTGGTATAGATTGTTTTCCTGAAATGTGAGCTGCATGTCATCACTATAGGTGAAAGGCTTAACAGTTTTGACTTTGAAAAGTCTTGTAAGTCTGGCTACTGAGATTCTGTAACATTAATGAATTAAATATTTTTAGTCATGATGAAAATTTGAATTCAGGAAACAGTTGAGACTGTTAATTCTTAGCAGCCAGCAGCAGACAGAATTCTTTTGTCTGTAAGGGTGAGGAAGAGTGGGAAATATAGTAGAATGGGACAGAGTAGAAAGAATACTTGAGTATATTTAATAAACTGTGTATCCATGGTTTAGAGTGAAGGGCAGAGTTGGCATCCAGCTCGCTGTAGCATGCAGTCCTCGTTTTCTTGGTGAATGAGGTTTCCATCACCCAACTTGTTCCTCGGGGCTTAGAAGAGTCACTTCCATCTGTGCATGCATGCTTAGTCGTGCCCGACTCTGGACTGTAGTCTGCTGGGCTCCTCTATCTATAGGTTTTTTCAGCAGGAATACTGGAGTGGGTTACCATTTCCTCCTCCAGGGGATCTTCCCAACCCAGGGATTGAAAGGTTGTTTCTGAGTTGTGAAAGATGCTGGGATTCTTGACCTCCAGAGGAGAAGAATTCAATCTGGGACCAGAAACAAGGCTTGATCGCTCAGAGCTTTTGTGTAATAAAGTTTTATTAAAGTATAAAAGAGATAGAGAAAAGCTTCTGACATAGACATCAGAAGGGGGCAGAAAGAGTGCTCCCTGCTAGTCTTTAGCTCAGATTGCTAATTAGAGAAAGGAAATGTCTCAAAGCTCAAAGACTGTCACCAGGCCCCTCACCCACAACATACATTTGAGATAACACTGGTACCAGGTGAGTCATTCCAGGCCATAAAATGATTGACATGAATCTTCCAGAAAGGTAGGTTTCCAAGTTTCATTAACATAGATTAGGAGAACAATGTATGAGTGACACATACTGGTTTGTTGAGCCCTTATCAGTTCTGTGTCTTAAGTGGAGAAAGTCAGAGTCTAGGGTAAATACATAGTTCATTAACATAGTTTAAAAAATATTTCCATAAGAAAAATGCATTGGTTAGCTCAAGGTTTGAGAAAAGTTAAGTTCAGGTGGAACCAGGTGTCATCATGGCAACACAAAATTTTAAGAGAAACCTTTTAAATTTGTATAGAGAAGGGAAAAAAAACCTAACACGTGTAGTTTCCTCCTGCTGCTTAAGAAAGAGATAAAAAATGTCTGACACTTGCAGTCTGTTTCCTCTGTTTGGAGACCCCTAGCCTTCCTGCCTGTTACCCTCTCAGGGTCAAACTGGTGTCTCCTGTGTCTCCTGCATTGCAGATGGATTCTTTACCCACTGAGCCATCAGGAAAACCCATGAGTCACTGCTATTTCTTATTGCCCATCCTGTTCATTCTCTAGCATATTAATAAAAATATTTATAATGCTGATATATAGGATTAAATGAGTGCAATTTTCCACATTAGGCAGTGGTTTAAACCATTAGGAAAAACAGTTACAAGAGTAAATCAAGGAGTTTCTAAAATGGGGAAAGAATGGGTTTTTGTGCCCAACTGTATCTATGCCATGAAGTGGTAAGCTGGTATTTGCCACTGTTCTTGATCCTTTCTTTTGAGAATTAAAACACAGTACTCTTGATTTGCAGAAAGAGTTCACTAGTGGAAAATATCTGTAATAAACTCATGAATAAGTTTGGAATGGAAATGTCAACACAGACATGGATTTCTATATTTATGAGTGTTATACCCAGAGTATTCCTTCATATCATACATTAACACTTTAGTAATTGACAACTACTTATTTTTCCTACCACAGCTTTCTTGGAACATAGCTCAGAACAAAAAAAATAAGCATAGAAGGCCTTCCTCTGATCATTCAAAGTAGAGTGTGAAGTCTATGTCCAAATACAAAGTAAAGCCCTTTGGGCCCTTACCCCAAAGTCTGTTTTTAAAAATTATTATTTTAGATATAATGTTAGTGTATTTGTTGAAAGCAAGAGCACAAGTGATCAGAAGCAGTGAATTAAGACTGGGCGGTGAGCCTGCAGAGCACTGGTAGCAGAGAGGAGTGACAGCCAGAGTGCCCTGGTGACTACTGAGAGGGAAAAGCAGTCAAGAATGAAGCAAAAATAAAAGTGCAGAGACAGTTAATGTACGGACAATGATCTTTCATGCTTTAGTGGCCCCTGGCCTCCTTCCTATATTATGGAATGGTGTGAGAATGAAGGCTCATGTTAATCAAATGGCACAGTGTAGACTCTTAGAAGCTTGTTGAATGGGTCATTAAGAAAAGCCTAAAATAAAAAAAAAAAAAAAAAAGAAAAGCCTAGATTAGGGACTTCCCTGGTGGTCCAGTGGCTAAGACTCCATGTTCACAATGCAAGGGGCCCTGGTTCGATCCCTGGATGGGGAACTAGATCCCACATGCTGCCACTAAGTGTTCAAAAGCCACAACTAAAAAAAGATCCTGCGTGCCACAACTAAAGGTTCCACATGCCTCGATGAAGATTCGAGATCCCTTGTGCTGCAACTGAGACTCAGCACAGGCACATATGTATATATATAAATAAAAGGCTAGATTACACTAGGTTAACTCAGATGGTTAAGAATCCGCCTGCAGTGCAGGAGACCAGGTTTGATCCCTGGGTCAGGAAAATCCCCTGGAGAAGGGAATGGCTACCCACTCCAGTATTCTTGTCTGGAGAATTCCAGAAACAGAGAGGCCTAGCAGGCTACAGTCCATGGGATTGCCAAGAGTCTGATACAACTAAAAACAACTATGTTTATAGAATAAAGGGCAAGGTGTGACATTTCCTTTTATTCTACAAAGATTTTCTCCCCTTCCTCTCCACCTTCTCTTTCTCTTTCGCCTCCTCTTTCACATTTTTGGAATTTAAAGCAAGTTAACTTTGCTTATTAGGAAAATTAACGTTGGGGAGTGACTTTATTTTCTGTTAATGTTAATTAATTAGAAATTATTATCACTTAAAATAAATAATGTAAATTATTTATTCTTTATTTCGTTATTTATGAAGACTAACATACAATCACAGGTGTGCTTTCATAAATTATTCATACATTATATTTTATTTACCTTGGATTTCAGAAGTTTCTATTATTTGGGGAAATGTGTCAGAATTTGTGGAACGGCAGCTATCCTTACACAAGGTAAGATTTATACTTTAATTTTAATATAGGACATCAAAGAATGTTTCCTTCTTAGTCTCCAATAGTTTTGCTGGGAGCAAGATAGCAGGTTTTAGAGCCATCCAGTGTAACCTGCAGTCTTGTGATTTTATGATGCTCACACTTAGGACTTGTGGTTGGTAGATTTAACAGATATGGATTTCACCCTTAGGTAAGGAATGTGAAAGTTCTGCTGTTGCAGTGATAGGAAGTGTATCGCTGATCAGCCCAGGTGTGTATAGAGGAAGTAGATGAATTCTGTTCATCTGTGATCTGGTAGTTCCTGGAGTGGCTATAGGACGATATGATGCTTCTTGTCTTGCCTCCTTGCAGGAAATGGATTTTAAATGAAATGTAAGAAGGCAGTCAGGGACTGAACTCTACTTGCCAAAAATGAGAACCTTTGTCCAGGGATGGGCTATTTCTTCTCATCAAGTCTTGAGTTTGGATGCCACAGAACTGAACAGAGATGTTGGGAGTTTGGAGGGTGCTGGAATATTGTGAAACGTTTATATCCTACTCAGAGGTCCCAATATGAGAACCTTTGATCTGAATTCATCTGTGCAATCTATTTTGTTTGATCTGATCATTTAAATTAGTCATCAGAACTTAAAATTGGGAGTTTGTACAGATTTTTTTTTTCTTGAAAAATCAGCTGATTAACAAAATCAGTTTTTGTTCAGTACATGTGACACTTGGCTGAAGCTGACAAGGGTCTCTCCCCTTTAGATGGGGCATGCACTTCTAAGCCATCACATTCTCTGGCTCAGTACCTTCACTCCCTTGCATCCTTTTTTGGCTCCTGTAGCATTTGACTTTGTAACCTTTGATGTATGATGTTTCCAGGAAGACAGAGACCTAGAGTGAGAGCCACAGTCTTTTGCTTCTGCGCATTAACCAAGATCACCACACTATAGCATGTATCTTGTATGTTTTGGGTTGTCTGATTTTAAGTGAGGGACATTAAACCTACCATAAAGAATGAGAGGGACTTCCTTGGTGGTCCAGTGGTTAATCCTCCATGCTCCCAATGCCAGGGGCTTGGATTTGATCCCTGTTTAGGGTCCTAGATCCCACATTCCATAACTAAAAGATCCCATATGCCACAGCGAAGATCAAGACCCTGTGTGCCACAGGTCTAAGATCTGGTGCAGACAAGTAAATAAATAAATGTTTTTTAAAAAAGAGAAAGAGAATGAGGAAGCAGAAATTCTCTCTCCCTGATGGCAAGGGATTAAAATTTAAAATGTCACACAATTTCAGTCAGTTCAGTTCAGTTCAGTCGCTCAGTTGTGTCCGACTCTCTGCAATACCATGGACTGCAGCATGCCACACTTCCCTGTCCATCACCAATGCCTGGAGCTTGCTCAGACTCATGCCCATCAAGTTGGTGATGTGGCAAAAGTATTGGAGCTTCAGCTTCAGCATCAGTCCTTCCAATGAACACTCAGGACTGATTTCCTTGAAGATTGACTAGTTGGATCTCCTTGCAGTCCAAGGGATTCTTAAGGGTTTTTTCCAACATCACAGTTCAAAAGCATCAGTTCGTTGGCACTCATCTTTCTTATAGTCCACATCCATACATGACTACTGAAAAAAAACATAGCTTTGACTAGATAGACCTTTGTTGGCAAAGTAATGTCTCTGCTTTTTAATATGCTGTCTAGGTTGGTCATAGCTTTTCTTTCAAGGAGCAAGTATCTTTTAATTTCATGGCTGCAGTGATTTTGAAACTCCCAAAATAAAGTCTATCACTGTTTCCATTGTTTTCCCATCTATTTGCCATGAAGTGGTAGGACCAGATGCCATGATCTTAAGTTTTCTGAATGTTGAGTTTTAAGCCAACTTTTTCACTCTCTTCTTTCACTTTCATCAAGAGGCTCTTTAGTTCTTCACTTTTTGCCATAAGGGAGGTATCATCTGTGTATCTGAGGTTATTGATATTTCTCCCAGCAATCTTGATTCCAGTTTGTGCGTCATCTAGCCCGGCATTTCGTATGATGTACTCTGCATATAAGTTAAATAAACAGGGTGACAGTATACAGGCTTGATGTACTCCTTTCCCAATTTGGAACCAGTCTGTTGTTTCAAGTCTGGTTCTAACTGTTGCCTCTTGACCTGTATTCAGATTTCTCAGGAGAGGCAGGTAAGGTGGTCTGGTATTTCCATCTCTTTTTAGGACAAGAATAATCTTCAGTTCAGTTCAGTTCAGTCACTCAGTCATGTCCGACTCTTTGAGACTCCATGAATCACAGCACGCAAGTCCCCCCTGTCCATCACCAACTCCCGGAGTTCACTCAAACTCATGTCCATCGAGTTGGTGATGCCATCCAGCCATCTCATCCTCTGTTGTCCCCTTCTGCTCCTGCCCCCAATCCCTCCCAGCATCAGGGTCTTTTCCAGTGAGTCAACTCTTCACATGAGGTGGCCAAAGCATTGGAGTTTCAGCTTCAGCATCAGTCCTTCCAATGAACACCCAGGACTGATCTCCTTTAGAATGGATTGGCTGGATCTCCTTGCAGTCCAGGGGACTCTCAAGAGTCTTCTCCAACACCACAGTTCAAAAGCATCAATTCTTCGGCTCAGCTTTCTTCACAGTCCAACTCTCACATCCATACATGACCACTGGAAAAACCATAGCCTTGACTAGATGGACCTTTGTTGGCAAAATAATATCTCTGCTTAGAGTAATCTTAGATAAAGATTAAAAGCAGCTATGGCATCCATACATTAAAAAAATATTTATTTATTTGACTATACCAGGTCTTAGTAGTGGCATGTAGGATACAGTTCCTCCATCAGGGATCAAACCCAGGCTCCCTGCACTGGGAATGCACAGGGTCTTAGCCACTGGACCACAGGGAAGTCCCCATACATGTTTTCTAAGTCCTCACAGCCTTTGAATGATATGGAGATGATGGATCAGAAAAGCATTGTGGATTGAGATATTACATTTTATACTTCTTTGAAAACTTGGAGTCATGAAATGCTAAAGCTGTAATGGGTCATAAAGAGCACTGAATTTTAAGACACATGCTTAAATTTCTTCACGTGCTTTGGTATAACAGTGCAAAGGATTATTTTTCTTTACATTTCAGTGAATTCTCTCTGTTGCTTTTTTTTTTTTTTTTTGCCCTTTGTCTTTTCAGGGAGTTCAGATTCCGGGACTTGGAACTTTCACTTTCATGAGACAAAAGCTTGAGATGGGAAACAAGAAGTTTTTCCTAATTCAGAGGCCAGTGTTTATCATGGCAGAGAAGTTAGTACAGATCCATGGACTCAAACAAAACAGAGTATATACTCCTGGTAAATAGATTTTATTTTAAAAACTTTCCCAGAATGTGACTAGCCTGGGGATGAAAATAAAAAGGCAATGCTTGGCCAGTTGTTGCTTTACTAGTTTCTGCTTTGAGAAGCTCTCTTTTCATGTGGTACCTTTGTCAGAGGGAGGGGCTGAGGTAGGGAATAATATTCAGTCTTCTCGCAGGTCATTTTCAACCTCAGAAGCTCAAGGCTGGGTGTAACATCAAGGCACATCACTGAGTCATATAGATTTTTATTCTTATTTCAGATCTAAGAAGTTAAAAGTGGTTGTAAAGAAGAGAAAGTTAATTAGGGTTACTGGTTGGAAGAATCAAAGCTAATATCAACTGGGAAAAGATCAACTGTGTTTCTATTGTATATCATCTAAATTATTGAAATTTAAAAGTTGTTAGAAGGTTAATGGAGAAGGCAATGGCACCCCACTACAGTACTCTAGCCTGGAAAATCCCATGGACGGAGGAGCCTGGTAGGCTGCAGTCCATGGGGTCACGAAGAGTCGGACACTTACTGAGCAACTTCACCTTCACTTTTAACTTTCATGCATTGGAGAAGGAAATGGCAACCCACTCCAGTTTTCTTGCCTGGAGCGACTTAGTAGCAGAAGGTTAATAATTCTGTAAAGACTTAATACCTTATACACCTCTCACATTGTAAAATCTTCCTTCTTTCCTTTGCTTCCTTATTCCCTTCCTTCCTCTTTCTTTTCCCTCCTTCCTTTTTCCCTTCCATGAATATTTACTAAGGGCCAATGACATGGCAGGCCTTGTCCCAGGTGCTAGAGATATGGGGGGAGACATGACACCTTCCCCAGGATACTTGCATTCCAGTTTCAGGGTGTGGCTTTGTGTGATACCTGCTCTGGTTACTTTCGGTGGGAGGGTTCCCTCCTAATTTCTGGTTGTGTTCCCTTTGACTTTCCTTATCATGCCCTCCTGCATCAGACTTATATCTGAATGAAGAGAGTTTGTCTACCTCCAATGCTGACAAGGTGAAAGGGCTGGAACTTGCCTTTCAATTAACATCTCTGGAAGTTAATTTGCAGAGTAACTTTCTACCAAAAAACGGTATATTGGAAAAACAAATACCAACAAGCTATACTTAGAATTTGTTATGCCTGTATTCTGTATGGTAAATTTGATGGATTTTTCGACCATTTAAAAATTTATTCATTTTTGACTACACTGGGTCTTCATTGCTTTTTGTGGGCTTTCTTTTTCAACAAGAGAGAATGAAAAGCTTGTCTGTAACATAGTTTAGAAAGCTAATTGTGCTTATTCTGAGCAAAAACATTTTACTTTTAGGGAAAATTTAATTGAGCATTAAAGAGTACAACTAAAGGCTTCACAGATACAGTTCTGTTTTTAAGTATTAAGTGAGAATCAAGTGATTATTTGTGAGTGTGTATGATATGTCTTTGTTATAATCTCCAATTCTTTGCTCTCCCCCTTTCTCCTCTAGGTGATATCCCAATAGTTCCACTTAATTTTGTCATGATATCCTTGGAGGGTCCATTTAGCAGAGATATAGTAGAAGGATGTGTGAAAGAGACGCTGCTTTTTTTGTCACGATCCATTTCCATCAAACAAAATGTGGAGTTTACATTCAAAGGAATCGGAGTCCTCATGATCAAAGACAGCAAAGTCAAGATGAGATTCTATAAGGACTTCCTTTGTACAATGGATGGAAGCGGGGCTTTGGCGAAAGCCCTAGCAAATGTAAATTACTGTTTTCCTTCTAACCCCTTCTTTTTTTAAAATTTAAATTTATTTATTTTAATTGGAGGCTAATTGCTTTACAATATTGTATTGGTTTTGCCATACAGCAATATGAATCCGCCATGGGTGTACATGTATTCCCTATCCTGAACGCTCCTCTCACTTCCCTCCCCATATTATCCCTCTGGGTCGTCCCAGTGCACTAGCCTGGGGCATCCTGTATCCTGCATTGAACCTGGACTGGTGATTCGTTTCTTATATGATATTATACATGTTTCAATGCCATTACCCAAATCATCCCACCCTCTCCCTCTCCCACAGAGGAGACATCTGTGTCTCTTTTGCTGTCTCACATATAGGGTTATTGTTACCATCTTTCTAAATTCCATATATATGCATTAGCATACTGTGTTTTTCTTTCTGGCTTACTCTGTATAATAGGCTCCAGTTTCATCCACCTCTTTAGAACTGATTCAAATGTATTCTTTTTAATTGCTGAGTAATACTCCGTTTTGTATATGTACCACAGCTTTCTTATCCATTTGTCTGCTGATGGACATCTAGGTTGCTTCCATGTCCTGGCTATTATAAANAGCACCACTTGTTAAAGAGATTGTCTTTAATCCATTGTATATTCTTGCCTCCTTTGTCAAAGGTAAGGTGTCCATAGGTGCATGGATTTATCTCTGGGCTTTCTATTTTGTTCCATTGATCTATATTTCTGTCTTTGTGCCAGTACCATACTGTCTTGATGACTGTAGCTTTGTAGTAGTGCCTGAAGTCAGGCAGGTTGATTCCTCCAGTTCCATTCTTCTTTCTCAGGATTGCTTTGGCTATTAGAGGTTTTTTGTATTTCCATACAAATTGTGAAATTACTTGTTCTAGTTCTGTGAAAAATCCTGTTAGTAGCCGTATAGGGATTACATTGAATCTATAGATTGCTTTGGGTAGTATACTCATTTTCACTATATTGATTCTTCCAATCCATGAACATGGTATATTTCTCCATCTATTTGTGTCCTCTTTGATTTCTTTCATCAGTGTTTCATAGTTTTCTATATATAGGTCTTTTGTTTCTTTAGGTAGATATATTCTTAAGTATTTCATTCTTTTCATTGCAATGGTGAATGAAATTGTGAAACTCTTTTTTTTTTAAACCTTTTATTTTGTTTTGGGGTATAGCTGATTAACAGTGTTGTGATAGTTCCAGGTGAACAGTGAAGGGATTTGGCCATACATATTCATGTATCCATTCTCCTCCAAACTCCCCTCCCATCCAGGCTGTCACATAGCATTGAGCAGAGTTCTAGGTGCTATATATACAAGTCCTTGTTGAGAAGTAATTGAATCTGAATGTACTAATTTGGGACGGATGAGTTGGATTATCATGAATGTTATATAATCTTGTGACCCATAGAACAAAAGCCTGACTTTCTTTCTTTCTTTCTTTCTTTTTTTAATGAAAGAGCTATGAAAGAAAATGTTATACATATGGTTTAGTTCTCCCTTCTCATTTCTCCTTTTGCAGTCCTCTGGGATGGGGGTTTAGGAGATGGAGTCATGCATACTTAGGCCCTTGGTGTTTTCTCCACATCCTGGGTTCATACAGGATGGCTCAGAGGGATGCCAACCCTGTGTGTGCAGAGTGGAGACACACACACATGAGTATGATCCTCTCATTTTCATGAAAACACAGGCAGGATGTGCAAAATCAGAAACAAGGTCAAAGTGCTGCTCCATCTCTCACCCTCAGGGATTCTGCAGAACTTTGTAAGCTTTGATACATGATTAAAGACAGAATATTGCTTCATTTGGCCTGCTGTACTCTAAGATGTACCTTTTAAGGAGAGTTTTCCAAAAGAACTGTTCTCAATGGATATCCTATTAAAAAAGCTCTATAGGCCAAAGCAGATATTTATGTTAAAGGATATGAGAAGTCTGGCTGGAAAGAAGCAGCTTTAACTGCCTGAAATTTTATTTAATCATGGAACTTTAGGTTGAGTCAATATTCATTAATGCCTATAAAACAGATTTCAGGAAACTGCTGTAAAGTTGTGAGAGTGACTGTTTTTCCCCTAAATGTTCCATAATGTAAACCCGAGTGCTGTCTTGTAGAAGAGTTCTCTTAGGAAGTTGTGTGCCAATTTCAGCGATGCTGCTTTAGCTCAAAATATTTTTAAAACTTCAATCTTTAGAATCTCCTTCAAAGCCTTTTGTAAACCAGATCATTAATCCAAAAAGAATAATTTTACATGTTATTCTATACTAGTATAATTTAATAATGTGATTATTAGATATAATATATAATTATTAAATATTTTATAAATTATATTTTAAATATAATTTTTAGATTATAATAAATATATATTATATATAATAATTGTAATTGTCACTATTTGTGGTGTGCTTTTATGTGCTAGCCACTTATATATAGTACCTCCTAAAAGTCCTATGAATTTGATCCCACATATCTAGGGTCTAAAGCTTTATAGCTGTTGTTGTTGTTGTTTTTCAGTCCCTCAGTCATGTCTGACTCTTTGTGACCCAAGGACTGCAGCATGCCAGTCTTCCTTGTCCTTCACTATCTTCCAGAGCTTGCTCAAACTCATGTCCCTTGAGTTGATGATGCCATCCAACCATCTCATCCTCTGTCACTCTTTTCTCCTTTTGCCCTCAGTCTTTCCCAGTGTCAGGGCTTTTCCAATGAGTCAGCTCTTTGCATCAGCTGGCCAAAGTATTGGAGATTCAACATCAGTCTTTCCAAAGAATATTCAGGGTTGATTTCCTTTAGGATTGACTGGTTTGATCTTCTTTCTGTTAGCAGTGTGGGGATTTGACTGGTTTGATCTTCTTGCAGTTAGCAGTGTGGGGATTTAAACAGGATAGCTGACTCCAAAGTCCTTCTCTCAACTACCCAGTTTTAGACTTATTTGGGTCAAGAGTGGAACTAGCCAGCTTGCTCATATTCCTGAGATTTACAAGAAGTTGGCTGTCCTCTTAAAGATGAGGAACTGTCAATCCTGAGGGCAATTTCCAAGGAAGAAATGGTTTGAGAAAAGGCAGCACAATGAAATTGGGATGGGATCAAGCAAGGTGACTGCTTTGATAAATGAGATCATTCTTCATTGGATGTTAAGTTCTAGACTTTAAGTCCTAAACAGAAATGACAGTGGAGGGTATCAGGGTAGTCTGAGGCCTTCGAGCAGCCTGTGGCTCTGATTGTCTGTGTCCTGGACCACAGCCCAAATGTAACCTGTCTTTTTCCCTGTCCCCAGAGGCCTGACACGGTGGACTCAGTGTTGTCTAGCAGAGAGAACTTGGGGAAGCGACCCAACAGCGTGCTTGCATTTCCAAGGTCAGTGCTTTCTTCCACAGGTTCCTCTGGGCATGGCCATCCTTGTCGACCTGTTGATGGAATTGGACAGTATTTTGCACCTGAGTTTTCTAGCCCATGCTCCATCTAGTGCAGCTCTCTCTTGCTCTCTCTCTATGTTCTAGTAAATGAGTTTATTGCATGCACTTTCTGTAGTTAAGTTAAAAAACAATGGACACTTAGAATACTTTAAAAAAACAACAACAAAAACTCTTGGTTCCCTGGGAATTCTCTTACTACCTCCCACCAACTTTAGTCCTTGCGAGTATCAGTAAAATTTTTCTCATCCACTAGGCTTTCTTCTACCTTTCACCCCTTCCTCTGACCTAGTCCCTTCCTCTGACCTAGTCCCTTCCTCATCATGCACTCTAGACTAACAGCTGTCTCAGATTTGATTTTTAACATGGAAGGGGGCTAGAAAGACAAGGTACAGCTTCACCCCAACAGCATAGTGAGTGTTTTCAATGGCTGCTGATGCTGCTGAGTATAATAATGATAATGATAACAAAAATGATAATATTGTAATGACAATAATAATAGCAATCATCTATGGAGCACTTACTAGTTGGAGATATTTGTTAAGCACTTTCTTAATAGTCTTGCATTTAATCTAGTGGAAACAGTGTCAGACTTTATTTTTTGGGGCTCCAAAATCACTGCAGATGGTGACTGCAGCCATGAAATTAAAAGATGCTTACTCCTTGGAAAAAAAGTTATGACCAACCTAGGTAGCATATTCAAAAGCAGAGACATTACTTTGCCGACTAAGGTCCGTCTAGTCAAGGCTATGGTTTTTCCAGTAGTCGTGTATGGATGTGAGAGTTGGACTGTGTTCTTCAGGCTGAGCGCTGAAGAATTGATGCTTTTGAACTGTGGTGTTGGAGAAGACTCTTGAGAGGCCCTTGGACTGCAAGGAGATCCAACCAGTCCATTCTGAAAGAGATCAGTCCTGGGATTTCTTTGGAAGGAATGATGCTAAAGCTGAAGCTCCAGTACTTTGGCCACCTCATGCGAAGAGTTGACTCACTGGAAAAGACTGATGCTAGGAGGGATTGGGGGCAGGAGGAGAAGGGGACGACCGAGGATGAGATGGCTGGATGGCATCACGGACTCGATGGATGTGAGTCTGAGTGAACTCTGAGAGATGGTGATGAACAGGGAGGTTTGGTGTGCTGCAATTCATGGGGTCGCAAAGAGTCGGACATGACTGAGTAACTGAACTGAACTGAACTGAACTGAACTGACAACCACTTGGGATATGTGTTATAATTTTATAAAGGAGCAAAATTAATTATAACTTTAATTCTATTTTTAATTAAAATTTTTATTGAAGTATAGTTCATTTGCAATGTTGTGTTAGTTTTAGGCATTCAGCATGTAGTTTTCATTTTTTTTTTTTTAACAAGTGAAGTATTATTTCAGTTAGTTCAGTTGCTCAGTGTGTGCAATGGACTGCAGCATGCCAGGCCTCCCTGTCCATCACCAACTTCCAGAGTTTACTCAAACTCATGTCCACTGACTCAGTGATGCCATCCAACAATCTCATCCTCTGTTGTCCTCTTCTCCTCCCACCTTGAATCTTTCCCAGCATCAGGGTATTTTCCAATGAGTCAGTTCTTTGCATCAGGTGGCCAAAGTATTGGAGTTTCAGCTTCAGCATCAGTCCTTCCAGTGAGTATTCATGACTTATTTTCTTTAGGACAGACTGGTTCAATCTCCTTGCTGTCCAAGGGACTCTCAGACGTATTCTCCAACACTATAATTCAAAAGCATCAATTCTTTAGCACTCAGCTTTCTTTATAGTCCAACTCTTACATCAATACATGACTACTGGAAAAACTGTAACTTTGACTACATGGACCTTTGTTGGCAAAATAATGTCTTTGCTTTTTAATATGCTGTCTAGGTTGGTCATAATTTTTCTTCCAAGGAGCAAGCATCTTTTAATTTCATGGCTGCAGTCACATCTGCAGTTTCAGGATGCAGTGTTAAAAGCACTGCAATAGGAGTCAGGAGACTTGGGTTTTATTTCCAGTTTGGTCGTTACTTACCCATTATGAGCTCTTAATCATATTTTTAATCGTAATTGCTGTGCCACTAACTACTATGCATTTTGGGTAAAGGAAGTTTGGGAAATAGTAAACTATTTTCCAAAATAGTTTTCTCATTTTTTTGTCTCAGAGTATTTTCTCTTTTGGGGGGAGGGGGGTGGGGGAGGTGGTGTCTGTGACATCCTCTTCTGTTTGTTGGTTTGGAACCAGTCCTTCATGGAAAAGCTATATGATACAGACCTCAGCATAATCAGTGTGAAGGGGAGAATAAGCCTTTAAAGATTAATTAGTCCAGCCTCTTCATCTTCCAGATGAAATGATTACACAGCAGGGGGGCCAAGTCAGAAATAAAACTGTGGCCCTTGACTGTCTCAGTGCTGTTTCCACTGAAGCATGTTGCCTTACCCATTAAAAAGAAATCCATGGATTCGAAATAACTTTATTTTGATTGTATTTTGGGAGGCAAATTTGGCTGTCCCCTTGGACATAGTTTGGCTTAAGTACTCCAGGAGGGAAATAATTGCAGTTAGTTAAGGGACAGATGGACAGTCTTGTCCATTAGAGAGCCTGGCAATGAACAGGAGGACTCAAATCCTTAAAGCAACTGTAGGTATTTCCTTTATGTGAAGCTTGGCCTCTGAATGTACTGCAAGCACCATGCCCACCCCACCCTTCCTTCCCACCTCTAACCCAGCACCCCATTCCTGGGACCAGAGAAAAGCTGCAGTTACTGACATCAGCTGAACAAACCCCTTCCCCTCGCCTTTGTAAGCCCCTCACTTTTGCCTGGGGAGAGGATGGAGCAGTGAGGAGGAGGAAGAGGGAGGAGAGGAGTGCTCACTTCTGGGCAAACCCTGCCTACCAGGCCCTGAATCCATGCCTCCAAGTTATCCAGTGGCCACCATCCACTGTTTCAGGACTGTGGCATCTGCTTACAGAGCTAGAAAAGACAAACAATTCAAGCTGAAATAAAACCCCAAAACTTTAATCCAGGTCTTCAGAGCAGTTTATCTATATAAGAGCCTCTTTGGGGTCCTCAATATAGTGGGGGAGAGTCTTGGTTGGTTCCCAGGCTTAACCCCAAAGAGAATGAGTCCATGATTCATACTCAGCGAATAAAAGCACTTCCCTCCCTTGAGACACGTAAGCTTATTTCATTCAGAATCCGTCAGCTTATTTGGCTGCTTCTCAGAATTAAGAGATTTACACATTTGCCTATGGACACATCTTGGCTCATTCCAGGATTGGGCTCAAGGATATGGAGAACAAACCACCTATGGAGACCATTACAGAAGAAGATGGACAGAATAGACAGAGGAAGGACAAATTAAAAGACCAATCAGACAAAGAAGAATGTGTCCCAGGTAGGTCACTGATTTCTGGGTATAATCTGTTACTCTTTACTCCTTGTGAGCCATGCCATATTGCTTAGCAACTCTGATGGCCAAAATTAAGTTCATTTCATGAATAATCACTGTATTCTTCTATCTAACAACCATCGCCTATTCCTGGAATCCTGTATCTCATGCTAACCACTTTATGACACTCAGACTTTTAGACTGTGATCTCTTTGCTGACTCCCCACTACTCAAAAGTCAGCTGCCTGCAAGATCCAGGCAGGTAACATAAATGCATGAACTGAGCTGGATGTCACATCATAGGGAGACATGTTAGCATCAATAATTTTTATGAAAAATGAAGAATGGTATCTTTACATCTTTGATGCCTGGATTTATAGAAGATAGCAGATTCTCATATCTGTGTCATCATATAATCTGTTGTAATATATTGTTTTGGCTGGGGCATGTGAGGAAAATCCTGGGACTTCAAAGACTTTTTGAAAGACTCTCAGGGATTCCCAGGGGTTGCCAGACTATATACTTGGAGACTTATTCCTCTAGCAGACTATTGATTTTTGGAAATGTGAGCCAGTTCAGTTCAGTTCAGTCACTCAGTCGTGTCTGACTCTTTGCGACCCCATGAATTGCAGCACACCAGGCCTCCCTGTCCATACCAACTCCCAGAATTCACTCAAACTCACGTCCATTGAGTCAGTGATGCCATCCAGCCATCTCATCCTCTGTCGTCCCCTTCTCCTCCTGCCCCCAATCCCTCCCAGCATCAGAGTCTTTTCCAATGAGTCAACTCTTTGCATGAGGTAGCCAAAGTACTAGAGTTTCAGCTTTAGCACCATTCCTTCCAAAGAACACCCAGGACTGATCTCCTTTAGAATGGACTGGTTGTACCTCCTTGTAGTCCAAGGGACTCTCCAACAGTCCAAGAGTCTTCTCCAACACCACAGTTCAAAAGCATCAATTCTTCAGCACTCAGTTTTCTTCACAGTCCAACTTTCACATCCATACATGACTATTGGAAAAACCACAGCCTTGACCAGGCGGACCTTTGTTGGCAAAGTAATGTTTCTTCTTTTTAATATGCCATCTAGGTTAGTCATAACTTTCCTTTCAAGGAGTAAGTGTCTTAATTTCATGGCTGCAGTTACCATCTGCAGTGATTTTGGAGCCTCCCACAAATAAGGTCTGACACTGTTTCCACTGTTTCCTCTTTCCTCTATTTCGCATGAAGTGATGGGACCAGATGCCATGATCTTAGTTTTCTGAATGTTGAACTGTAAGCCAACTTTTTCACTCTCTTTCACTTTCATCAAGAGGCCCTTTAGCTCCTCTTCACTTTCTGCCATAAGGGTGGTGTCATCTGCATTTCTGAGGTGACTGATATTTCTCTCTGCAATTTTGATTCCAGCTTGTGATTCTTCCAGTCCAGCATTTCTCATGATGTACTCTGCATATAAGTTAAATAAGCAGGGTGACAATATACAGCCTTGACACCCTCCTTTTCCTATTTGGAACCAGTCTGTTGTTCCATGTCCAGTTCTAACTGCTGCTTCCTGACCTGCATATAGGGTTCTCAAGAGGCAGGTCAGGTGGTCTGGTATTCCCATCTCTTTCAGAATTTTTCACAGTTGATTGTGATCCACACAGTCAAAGGCTTTGGCATAGTCAATAAAGCAGAAGTAGATGTTTTTCTGGAACTCTCTTGCTTTTTCGATGATCCAGCAGATGTTGGCAATTTGATCTCTGGTTCCTCTGCCTTTTCTAAAACCAGCTTGAACATCTGGAAGTTCACTGTTCATGTTTTGCTGAAGCCTGGCTTGGAGAATTTTGAGCATTACTTTACTAGTGTGTGAGATGAGTGCAAGTGTAAGCCAAGTGGTAGCAAATTGTCTAATTTTTCAAGAGAAGCACAGATCCTAACTTGTGAAATGTATTAATTGTTTTAATTTATTTTAATTGAAGGATAATTATTTTACAATATTGTGATGGTTTTGCCATACATCAGCATGAATTGGTCACAAGTATACATGTGTCCCCTCCCATCCTGAACCTCCCTCCCACCTCCCTCCCCACCCCACCCCTCTGGGTTGTCACAGAACACCAGTTTTGGATGCCCTGCTTCATGCGTCGAACTTGCACTGGTCATCTGTTTTACATGTGGTAAGGTATATGTTTCAATGCTATTCTCTCAGATCATCCCACCCTCGCCTTCTCCCACTGAGTCCAGTGTTCACTACTGTATTGACATTCAAAAAAGAAAAAAGCTAACTAGGCCAAACAAAACCTTTATCAATGGGTAAATGTTGGCTTATGAATGTTGGTTTTGTGATGTGTGGCCTATAGGATTGCACATCAGCTTTTAGCCTGATAGATGCTTTCATTCTTTATCTTCACTTGTCAGTTTCCTATGGACTCTTTCTAGAGTTTGTCTATTCATATTCTCCTGCCTTGCTCTTCCTTGACTTCAAGCTTTTGTTCACTCTTCTGCCTAGAATTCCCTTCCTTTTCTTACAGTCTATCCCAATCCTACTCTCCTCTTATCAGCCTTTTTTTTTTCTTTTTAAATTAATTTTCATTGGAGTACGGTTGCCTTACAGTGTTGTTTTAGTTTCTGCTCAAGAGCACAGTGACTGAGCTGTATCTGTACATATATCCCCTCTTGCTTGGACTTCTTTCCCATTCAGGCCACCGCAGTGATTGCATCAAGCAGAGCTCCCTCTCTATTCAGTGTGTCCTCATTCGTTATCTATTTTATACTTGGCATCAGTAGCACCGGAGTACATAGTACAGTACCATAGTATAGTAGTATTGGGATATGTCAACCCCAGTCTTCCAGTTCCTTCCACCCCTTACCTTTTCCCCCTTGGTGTCTGTATGTTTGTTCTCTATGTCTATGTCTCTGTTTCTCTTAGTAGCCCTTTCACATCTCACTTCCTCCATGGAAACTTCTCTCATCAATGGATTCTGAACAGGCTCCCTTCATCTCCTCTGTCATACTGTTAAAGATGGCATCGTTTACCTGAGATTCAGATATTCCGCATCCTTCTCCTGAATTGCTACTTATATAATGTGTGTAAAACAGTATTTTGGGCAGGTGGAAAGACCTCCACAAATGAGAGCTCTCATGTTTTCTGTTTGTATCTTATTTTTCCTCTCCAACTATATTTGTTGAAAGGTCTTCAAGGGCAGAGAAGACCCTTGCCTCTTGTATTTTTTAAAGTGCCCAGCCAGAGCCTTTACATGTAATAAGTAAACAGCAAAATAGATATTTTAACCACACTAGGGCAAGGGAAAATGGTTTAAAATGAGAAAGTGCATTTTATGTGAAAATTTTCCCAAGTAAAATTATGCGTTTTTAAAATCTGTATTATGTACAAACCACTGATTGAGAGTTGAAAGGAAACTCGCTTTCATTCATTCTACAGAGATTTTATCACCTAAGACAGCTCAAGACAGACCGGCTGTCTCTCCTGCCAAAGGGACAAATGTCAGTTTGCCAAATAAACTGGAACAGAATGGGAGTTGTGGGAAGAATATGAACCTTGAAAGGTAATGCACTGGGTATTTTTTTTCTGTTGTGTTTTACTAAATATATTTTCACGCCCTTTCTTGATGTAGGGAATTTTATTTAAAATTTTAAATTTTTTTCATTCATTCCTTCATCCACTATTCCTGATGCTACATTCTAGCATCTAAAATACACCTGCATGCCAGGTGATGAAGGTGGTAATGATGACCAGCATTCACAACCTGTGGGAAAACCAGAGTAATAAATTATGATTCAGTAGGATAAATTCTGGGAACATTTCATGCAAAGATGGGCTCGATAAAGGACAGAAATGGTCTGGACCTAACAGAAGCAGAAGATATTAAGAANTGGGGGCAGGAGGAGAAGGGGACGACCGAGGATGAGATGGCTGGATGGCATCATGGACTCGATGGACGTGAGTCTGAGTGAACTCCGAGAGATGGTGATGAACAGGGAGGCCTGGCGTGCTGCGATTCATGGGGTCGCAAAGAGTCGGACATGACTGAGCGACTGAACTGAACTGAGGATAAATATCACGGAGGTGGAAACAAAGCAGCACAGAGGAGAAAACATCTAACTTCCCTCATGAATTAGGGAAAACTTTTCTTGATTTCTGTGTGTGGATATTATAATATGACACAGGTTCATGTTTAGATCAAATTGGAAAGCATTTTTGCCAAACATGGCTTTGTTGTTGTTTAGTCACTAAGTTTGTGTGACTCTTTGCAACCCCATGGGCTGCAGCACACCAGGCTTCCCTGTCCTTCAGCAACTCCCAGAACTTGCTCAAACTCATGTCTGTTGAGTCAGTGATGCCATCCAACCATCTCATTCTCTATCGTTCCCGTCTGCTACCTTCAATTTTCCCCAGCATCAGGGTCTTTTCTAATGAGTCAGT
This sequence comes from Raphicerus campestris, assembly GCA_006410735.1. Classification (NCBI taxonomy): domain Eukaryota; kingdom Metazoa; phylum Chordata; class Mammalia; order Artiodactyla; family Bovidae; genus Raphicerus; species Raphicerus campestris. The sequence goes on along the minus strand of SJYW01008158.1, from coordinate 192,082 downwards.
TCTTCCCATCAGATGGCCAAACTGTTGGAGCTTCAGCGTCAGCATCAGTCCTTCCAATGAATATTCAGGGTTGATTTCCTTTGGGATTCTAATTACGAATTATTAGTGATTCCTAGTAAAGTTTTCCTATATAAGTTGACCAAATAACCATTTTTTTTCTTGTTTGTTTTTGTTGTGTGTGCTCATTACTAAAGTAATATGCATTTGTCAAAGAAATTTTAGAAGAAATGAGAAAAGCAAGAGATACAAAAACAGTCACCCATACCTCCACCAAACTGAAGTTTTCTGTAATGTTATGGGTGTATATCCTTCATTTCAATGTATATATAACATGGGCATATATTTATACTTGAAACATGTACATACATTTTAAAGAAAACTGAGATTATATCATACGAACCTTTGCTATACTTAACAATTTAAGTGGTGAAAAATTCCCTATGGCTTTAAATATTCTAAAAGATGAACAAATGATTGCTCATCTCACTTATTAAACCTTTTGTTTAAAAAATCTCCTGTATACATAGATGATTTTTAGTTTTTTATAAATGTTGAAACAAATATAACACATAATTCTTTGCACACATCTGCATATTCTATAGGAAAGAAGCTTTAAGTGAAATTTCAGTCATAAGTGATGAGTCCATTTTTCATATTTTTGATATGCATTACCAGTCATCTTCAGGGCTTCCAAAGTGGTGCTAGTTTTAAAGGACCCACCAGCCAAGGCAGGAGACGTAAGAGATGTGGGTTTGGTCCCTGGGTCAGGAAGATCCTCTGGAGGAGGGCATGGCAACCTGCTCCAATATTCTTGCCTCAAGAATCCCATTGACAGAGGAGCCTGGTGGAGTACAGTTCATGGAGCCGCAGTCAGACACAAGTGAAGTGACTTAGCGTGCATGCACCATGCACCAGTTACCCTCAAGTAGATAATACCAAAGATTATCTTCCCAGTAACCAAAATATGAAGAACTGCTGTGTTCTCTGTAGCTTTGCTAATACTGGGTGTGGCTNGGAGGAGGGCATGGCAACCTGCTCCAGTATTCTTGCCTCAAGAATCCCATGGACAGAGGAGCCTGGTGGAGTACAGTTCATGGGGCCGCAAAGAGTCGGACACAACTGAAGTGACTTAGCGTGCATGCACCATGCACCAGTTATCCTCAAGTAGATAATACCAAAAATTATCTTCCCAGTAACCAAAATATGAAGAACTGTTTTGTTCTCTGTAGCTTTGCTAATACTGGGTGTGGCTCCCATTCAATGGCTGCATTCTCAACAGCACCCTCTCCATTCTTCAGTGGCTCCCGTTCTCACCCAGGGTGAGAGTAAAGTCATCACCATGGCCTTCAAAGTCTTGCCTGATCTCTGCACGCTCTCTTCCTTCCTCCAGCCACACTGAACACAGACATGCTCCCACTTCAAGCCCTTAGTACTCCTTTGCTCCACTGGATTCTTTTCCATCAGATATCTGATTATTATTATTCTTTTATTGCCTTCAAGTTGCTCAAATGTCACCTTTCTGGTGAGAATTTCCTGGAGTATTCATGATTTAATACTCCATTCCTCCAGCACTGCATGGTATTTATCACCATCGAACAGACTATATAATTCATTCATCTTGTTTATTGACTGTCTACTCCCATCAGCATGTTAATTCCATGAGGACAGAGCTTTTTTTTGGTATGTGTGTTTTGCTCTTCAGTGCCTCTCCCATGCTGAGAGCAGTGCACCTAGTAAACACTCAATAAATTTTTATAGAATGAGTAAGTTTTATCCCAAATTCACTGAATTGGTAACTGAGACTTTGTACAATTATCCAGTTTGTCTAATGCCAGTCAACTTCTAATAAAGAAAGTTGGGGTTTGAACCCGAATTTATCTGATATAAAGGTTAGGTTTTTAATCTCTATACATGTAGATACTCTAAAGAAAACTGCTGAGATATTTTTTATTTTCTTATATTTATGTGTGCATGCATGCTTAGTCATTTCAATCACATCTGACTCTTTGCAACCCTATGGACTGCAGACCACCAGGCTCCTCTGTCCATGGGATTCTCCAGGCAGGGTCACTGGAGTGGGTTGCCATGCCCTCCTCCAGGGGTCTTCCCATCCCAGGGATTGAAGCTGCATCTTTTATGTCTCCTGTATTGGTAGGCTAGTTCTTTACTATTCGTGCCACCTTGGATGCCCTCTCATATTTATACTTGTTTCTAAAATTATCATTCATCATTGATTATAATTGATGTCAGGCTACATTAATATTAACTAATGTTGTATTGTTTTTATAGTGTATCATTTCCAGGTGGACTGAAAAATGATCATGCAATGAAGCCTAAAGTTTCTCCAGGCACTTCTTGCAAGGACCATCATAGGGCAGGACAGGTACAGTGTCTTCAAAGAAACAGAGCCCAGATAGAATCTCCTTCTGACTTCTGCTTCTCAAAGAGAATTCAAGGAATTGCACTTTCTTTAATACACGGATATGGCTCAAGTACACAGGACCTATAATGGGACTGTGATAAATCTATCTACTAGTCAAAATCTGTTAGCTAACAGAAATAGGTCTGGGAAATCTCTAATTTTCAGTTGCTTTAAACACATCTGTTCAAGTAAGAGTTGAATAAATCCTCTGGAATATTTGCAGGGCCCTCTCTGAAAAATCCCATTTGGATAATATCACGAATACATCCTTTTATGAAGTCTACTTCTTGACACCCCTAACCTTTGGAGAACTTGGGAAGGAAATGCAGAGCAAAAAAGTAAAAGGTAAAAATAAATTTGCCCTAACACTTGATGTTATAGGAAATGTGTTACATATGCTTGCAACGAGCACAGCGAAATTCCCCACTGTATTACACCGAGGAGAGGAGGAGGAGAGAGATGGAAGATGAGCGACTCATCCAGGAGTATCTCATGTTGAAAGACCAAGAGACTATCTTCAAAGAGCAGGTACTTCCGCACCTCGGTTAAGGAGTGTTTAACATGGGGCAGGAGAATGTAATTATCAAATGCCATTTAAAAAGCTCCAGTGAGTAGCTTGACGGTAGTGTATTTAATCATTAATCTACTGCTGAATTCGAACTTAGGTTATGTCCAAGTTTTCACTAATAATAAGCAGCCCGGGGATGAATATCCATGTAGTTGGTGTTTGCACCTGCTACTGATTTTTTTCCCCTCCCTAAGGACTGAGTTTTAAAGGTGGAATTCCTGGATGTATATGGCTTTATTTTTGATTTATCATAAAATGTAACCCCAGGCAAGCCTTTTCCCTTCAGAATCATGGCCTATCTTGAGTAAAGATGGAATGGCACCTTCACCTTTGCTCTATCCTGATTTCTGAACTTTTCAATAACTGGCTCTACTGCCTTCTTGTGATATCATAGGGAACCATTCCTGAAATCTTCCTTCCTTCTTATGATCCCTGTAGAAGTGATGCCTAGAGTACAAGAATGGGAAACAAAAGCCCACTTTAAAAATATATATATATAAACACATCATAAAGTACCATTACCTCCCAAAGGCAGGTTTCTACCTTAGTTGGGTTATTTATATATATATATAATATTTATTTATTTTAATGTAGTAGAATTAAATTTTTAAAGACTCTATTTCAACATGTAATGATTTTTTTTCCAAAGATGAGAAGTCTGGCTAGTAGAGAACAGAATCAAAAGAATGCCGCCTATAATCTTGGAGTTGCTGAAGCTATAAGAATCCACAAGAATGAGAAACCTGAATTTTATGTAAGAATCTTTTCAAAATTTTTGTCGCTGATACCTGCCCTAGTTGTGAGCATTTGGGTCTACTCATATTGCATGTTGTGCCATTTTTAAAAAGTGGTAAGGCTGTGCAAGGTTGAAGTTTCCTTCTAAGGCAGGAGAGGTCCACTGTCTGCCTCCACATGTTCACGTTCACAATACAGTTCCTGTTGTTGGTTACTATAGTGCTTGTCACGGATGGCAATTCTCAGGTGGGACCTGGGAGAGGTGAGGTTAGGAGAACAGTGTATTAAATTCCTGCCCCAGGATTAGATGATCTAAATAGAGAACAAGTATCTCCTGGGAACTTACTGGAAATACAGAATCTAGGGTGCCACCTCACACCTCACAGAATGAGAATCTACGTTTCAATAAGATATTTAGGTGATTTGTAGCTTCCTTAAGTTTGAGAGGGGATTTCCAGGTAGCTCAGTGGTAAAGAATCTGCCTGCCAATGTAAGAGATGCAGGTTCAATCTGTGGGTTTGAAAGACCCCCTGGAGGAGAGCACGGCAACCCACTCTAGTATTCTTGCTTGGAGAATTCTATGGACAGAGTTGCCTGATGGACTACAGTCCATGGGTTCACAAAAGAGTTGGACACAACTGAAAGACTAAGCAATAAGTTTGAGAAGTCCAGCTTCAGATGGAGGTGAGCCACCTGCCTTGCCATTAATTGTTTTCAATCATGATGTGCCTACCTTTATTTCTACTTGTTCTTGCTTCTTTTTACCTCACTATCTAGGTAATGTGACACTCTGGAGGTACACCTAATAAAATAGATTTTCTTTATTTAACATCAGACATTTCATTGAATTATCTTGAGCTGGCCACTGTACTAGTAGCTAAGAATAAAAAGATGAAAAATAAGACAAAGTTGCTCTCTAAAGACATTTCAGGATAAGGAGGGAAACAGATTTAAAGAGACAAGAGTGTGATAAACTAAATGCTATGATAAATCTTTGAATAGGGCAGAGAGGGGCGTCACTTAACCCAGACCAGAGATCTGGGAAGACTTCCCGGCATACAGGAGTTAGGTCAAGAAGTGAACGGAGGTCAAACCTTCCGGTCAGGGGCAGCAGGAAGTCAGGAAGAAAGAGCACCATGCTTTTGAGCTGTAGACCCGATCTCTCTCTCCTCTTAGGTAGATTTAAGCTTCAGATTATGTGTTTATCGCTGCCCAGTTTGAATCTCCTCTTTGTTATAACTGTAGATGCTTGAAGTGAAAAAGATCAAAACAGAAGTTTTGATTCCCCTTCTCAACCTGTTCTCCCAGCCTTCCCATTTTAGCAAGTGGCATCACCAGCCAGACAGTTGCACGAACACTTACCTAAAGTGATCCCAGATCCCTTCTCCCCCCTCATCCAGCCATCTTCAAGCCCACTTGCCTTCACCTCCAAAATGTATCCAGCATCCCTTCACCTTCAGTGGTACCCGACCCTAGCCCAAGCCGCATTTCTAGAAGGTCCAGCTTTTGTGATGCTTTCCTAGTTAGGCTCTCTGTCTGCTTTCCTACAATCTNAGTAAAGTCATCACCATGGCCTTCAAAGTCTTGCCTGATCTCTGCACGCTCTCTTCCTTCCTCCAGCCACACTGAACACAGACATGCTCCCACTTCAAGCCCTTAGTACTCCTTTGCTCCACTGGATTCTTTTCCATCAGATATCTGATTATTATTATTCTTTTATTGCCTTCAAGTTGCTCAAATGTCACCTTTCTGGTGAGAATTTCCTGGAGTATTCATGATTTAATACTCCATTCCTCCAGCACTGCATGGTATTTATCACCATCGAACAGACTATATAATTCATTCATCTTGTTTATTGACTGTCTACTCCCATCAGCATGTTAATTCCATGAGGACAGAGCTTTTTTTTGGTATGTGTGTTTTGCTCTTCAGTGCCTCTCCCATGCTGAGAGCAGTGCACCTAGTAAACACTCAATAAATTTTTATAGAATGAGTAAGTTTTATCCCAAATTCACTGAATTGGTAACTGAGACTTTGTACAATTATCCAGTTTGTCTAATGCCAGTCAACTTCTAATAAAGAAAGTTGGGGTTTGAACCTGAATTTATCTGATATAAAGGTTAGGTTTTTAATCTCTATACATGTAGATACTCTAAAGAAAACTGCTGAGATATTTTTTATTTTCTTATATTTATGTGTGCATGCATGCTTAGTCATTTCAATCACATCTGACTCTTTGCAACCCTATGGACTGCAGACCACCAGGCTCCTCTGTCCATGGGATTCTCCAGGCAGGGTCACTGGAGTGGGTTGCCATGCCCTCCTCCAGGGGTCTTCCCATCCCAGGGATTGAAGCTGCATCTTTTATGTCTCCTGTATTGGTAGGCTAGTTCTTTACTATTCGTGCCACCTCAGAAGCCCTCTCATATTTATACTTGTTTTTAAAATTATCATTCATCATTGATTATAATTGATGTCAGGCTACATTAATATTAATTAATGTTGTATTGTTTTTATAGTGTATCATTTCCAGGTGGACTGAAAAATGATCATGCAATGAAGCCTAAAATTTCTCCAGGCACTTCTTGCAAGGACCATCATAGGGCAGGACAGGTACAGTGTCTTCAAAGAAACAGAGCCCAGATAGAATCTCCTTCTGACTTCTGCTTCTCAAAGAGAATTCAAGGAATTGCACTTTCTTTAATACACGGATATGGCTCAAGTACACAGGACCTATAATGGGACTGTGATAAATCTATCTACTAGTCAAAATCTGTTAGCTAACAGAAATAGGTCTGGGAAATCTCTAATTTTCAGTTGCTTTAAACACATCTGTTCAAGTAAGAGTTGAATAAATCCTCTGGAATATTTGCAGGGCCCTCTCTGAAAAATCCCATTTGGATAATATCACGAATACATCCTTTTATGAAGTCTACTTCTTGACACCCCTAACCTTTGGAGAACTTGGGAAGGAAATGCAGAGCAAAAAAGTAAAAGGTAAAAATAAATTTGCCCTAACACTTGATGTTATAGGAAATGTGTTACATATGCTTGCAACGAGCACAGCGAAATTCCCCACTGTATTACACCGAGGAGAGGAGGAGGAGAGAGATGGAAGATGAGCGACTCATCCAGGAGTATCTCATGTTGAAAGACCAAGAGACTATCTTCAAAGAGCAGGTACTTCCGCACCTCGGTTAAGGAGTGTTTAACATGGGGCAGGAGAATGTAATTATCAAATGCCATTTAAAAAGCTCCAGTGAGTAGCTTGACGGTAGTGTATTTAATCATTAATCTACTGCTGAATTCGAACTTAGGTTATGTCCAAGTTTTCACTAATAATAAGCAGCCCGGGGATGAATATCCATGTAGTTGGTGTTTGCACCTGCTACTGATTTTTTTCCCCTCCCTAAGGACTGAGTTTTAAAGGTGGAATTCCTGGATGTATATGGCTTTATTTTTGATTTATCATAAAATGTAACCCCAGGCAAGCCTTTTCCCTTCAGAATCATGGCCTATCTTGAGTAAAGATGGAATGGCACCTTCACCTTTGCTCTATCCTGATTTCTGAACTTTTCAATAACTGGCTCTACTGCCTTCTTGTGATATCATAGGGAACCATTCCTGAAATCTTCCTTCCTTCTTATGATCCCTGTAGAAGTGATGCCTAGAGTCCAAGAATGGGAAACAAAAGCCCACTTTAAAAAATATATATATAAACACATCATAAAGTACCATTACCTCCCAAAGGCAGGTTTCTACCTTAGTTGGGTTATTTATATATATATATAATATTTATTTATTTTAATGTAGTAGAATTAAATTTTTAAAGACTCTATTTCAACATGTAATGATTTTTTTTCCAAAGATGAGAAGTCTGGCTAGTAGAGAACAGAATCAAAAGAATGCCGCCTATAATCTTGGAGTTGCTGAAGCTATAAGAATCCACAAGAATGAGAAACCTGAATTTTATGTAAGAATCTTTTCAAAATTTTTGTCGCTGATACCTGCCCTAGTTGTGAGCATTTGGGTCTACTCATATTGCATGTTGTGCCATTTTTAAAAAGTGGTAAGGCTGTGCAAGGTTGAAGTTTCCTTCTAAGGCAGGAGAGGTCCACTGTCTGCCTCCACATGTTCACGTTCACAATACAGTTCCTGTTGTTGGTTACTATAGTGCTTGTCACGGATGGCAATTCTCAGGTGGGACCTGGGAGAGGTGAGGTTAGGAGAACAGTGTATTAAATTCCTGCCCCAGGATTAGATGATCTAAATAGAGAACAAGTATCTCCTGGGAACTTGCTGGAAATACAGAATCTAGGGTGCCACCTCACACCTCACAGAATGAGAATCTACGTTTCAATAAGATATTTAGGTGATTTGTAGCTTCCTTAAGTTTGAGAGGGGATTTCCAGGTAGCTCAGTGGTAAAGAATCTGCCTGCCAATGTAAGAGATGCAGGTTCAATCTGTGGGTTTGAAAGACCCCCTGGAGGAGAGCACGGCAACCCACTCTAGTATTCTTGCTTGGAGAATTCTATGGACAGAGTTGCCTGATGGACTACAGTCCATGGGTTCACAAAAGAGTTGGACACAACTGAAAGACTAAGCAATAAGTTTGAGAAGTCCAGCTTCAGATGGAGGTGAGCCACCTGCCTTGCCATTAATTGTTTTCAATCATGATGTGCCTACCTTTATTTCTACTTGTTCTTGCTTCTTTTTACCTCACTATCTAGGTAATGTGACACTCTGGAGGTACACCTAATAAAATAGATTTTCTTTATTTAACATCAGACATTTCATTGAATTATCTTGAGCTGGCCACTGTACTAGTAGCTAAGAATAAAAAGATGAAAAATAAGACAAAGTTGCTCTCTAAAGACATTTCAGGATAAGGAGGGAAACAGATTTAAAGAGACAAGAGTGTGATAAACTAAATGCTATGATAAATCTTTGAATAGGGCAGAGAGGGGCGTCACTTAACCCAGACCAGAGATCTGGGAAGACTTCCCGGCATACAGGAGTTAGGTCAAGAAGTGAACGGAGGTCAAACCTTCCGGTCAGGGGCAGCAGGAAGTCAGGAAGAAAGAGCACCATGCTTTTGAGCTGTAGACCCGATCTCTCTCTCCTCTTAGGTAGATTTAAGCTTCAGATTATGTGTTTATCGCTGCCCAGTTTGAATCTCCTCTTTGTTATAACTGTAGATGCTTGAAGTGAAAAAGATCAAAACAGAAGTTTTGATTCCCCTTCTCAACCTGTTCTCCCAGCCTTCCCATTTTAGCAAGTGGCATCACCAGCCAGACAGTTGCACGAACACTTACCTAAAGTGATCCCAGATCCCTTCTCCCCCCTCATCCAGCCATCTTCAAGCCCACTTGCCTTCACCTCCAAAATGTATCCAGCATCCCTTCACCTTCAGTGGTACCCGACCCTAGCCCAAGCCGCATTTCTAGAAGGTCCAGCTTTTGTGATGCTTTCCTAGTTAGGCTCTCTGTCTGCTTTCCTACAATCTAGTCTCCACATAGAAGCCAAAGTGATCTTTTAAAACTGTTCACCAGAACAGATCATTCTCCTTACAGAGCCTCTAATGGCCTTCCATTGAATTAAAACAAGTCTAAACACCTGACCTTGACCTCTCACATCCCCCTGGTTTGGCCCACCTCTCTCTTTGAGCCCACCTGCCGTGTTTTCCCCCTGCTCACTATGCCTCAGCCACATAGACCTTCTTTCTGCTTGTTTTCATCTAGTGTCTTTGCACTTGCTGATCCCTGATATTTGCAGTGGAGGTGACCCAGTCACCACCTTAATAAAAGCCTTCCCTAATAACCAATTAACCCCATTCCCATACAGTTACTTGAATGATAAAGAAGACCTCATAGCGTCTTGTTGCTGTTCATGTCCAACTCTTGTACAACCCTAAGGACTGTAAGCCCACCAGGCTCCTCTGTCCCTGGGATTCCCCAGGCAAGAATACTGGAGTGGAATGCCATTTCCTTCTCCAGGGGAATCTTCCTGACCCAGGGATGGAACCCACATCTTACGGATTGGCAGGTGGATTCTTTTCCATTGAGCCACAAGGAAGCCCTCATAGCACACATTAGTTTCTTAAATTGTCTGTGTGTTGCTGCTTGTGACTGGCTGTCTCTGGCACCAGCATGTGGGATCAGTGAGAGTGAGGCTCTCTGTTGGCCTCTGTTCTTGGTCATGGCTGGGTTCCCAGTGTTGGGAGCGGCCAGGCCCACGTAGATGCTGTATTCTCCTTCTTCCACCTCCTTGCATTCCTGCTGATGCTTCTGCACTCACTCAATACCTTCTTTCAGTACGAATGTATAAATACTAGTGGAGGACCTATTCCTTGAAGTCCTTTTTCATCTTACTCTCAGTTATGGGGCTGTGGTCAGTACTATTCAGATTCATCTTTAAGTGTGCTCGTGTTAATCTGTGGGTCACTAGCTATTTGCCATGTTGAAGACTGGGCAAATATGATAACTTAATGTTTTCTGGTTGACATTTTCTGAATGATTACCTTTGTTCTTTGATGCTTTTTGGAGAAGGGAATGGCAGCCCACTCCAGTACTCTTGCCTGCAAATTCCCATAGACGGAGGAGCCTGGTAAGCTACAGTCCATGTGACTTCACTTTCACTTTCTTTGATGCCTTTTATGATTCTAGAATGAATGAGTTGCTTCTCTTTCATTCTAGAAATCCTTCCTGTTTGATAAACGGCCACTCAGTCCTGAGATTAATGCTTTTAAGCAAGAGGAGTATTCCCAAAGTCTCCTGAGACAAATGGATCACAGACGGAAAAAGGACATAAAGCAAAGGCAAAACAGAGAGCTGATGGACCGCCTGGAACAAGTGCAGCTCACAGAGGAGTGAGTCTCCGAAAAGACGGGTTTGGAATGTTCATGGGACACTTCTTCCCCTGTAGGATTGAATCATTGCTGGTAGTCCTGTTAGTACAGCTGTGCACATTAACCCAGCTAGCAGCCAGTACCTGAGCATAACACTTCCTTAGAAGCGAGAAAAAGCCAGCATTATTATAACTATCATCATAGTAACAATGGCTGCTTATAATCATTTGATTACAGAGTATCATTTTGTATTTTTAAGCAAGATATTATGATTTTTAAACTTTATTAATTTGGCTGCGTCGGGTCTTCGTTGTGGTTTGTGGACTTCTCTCCAGCTGTGGCGTTGCAGGCTCTAGCAGTCTTAGCTGCCCCGTGGCATTTGGGATCTTAGTTCCCTGACCAGGGGGTTCTTAACCACTAGACCACCAGGGAAGTTCCCATTTTGAACTGTTTTGTGGTCACTCATCCTTATAGATGGCGGCAAGGACTTGTCTTGAGCAGGCTTCGTTCTGTTATTCCCAGATGATCTCAAGGCAAAGCTGAGTTTTATTATAACTAAGAAATGGTGGTCCTGTGGAACCCAAGGGCAGAAATGTATGGGAGACCCAGGAGGGCTGAAACCAGGGTCTAAAATCCTTGTAAAAATTATTTCCATCTGCTAATATCCACAGCTCCTTAGTTGACATTGTCTGTATTCCAGCTGACACTTGGATGAATTTGAATCTCAATTCCAAATTTTTAGGAAAGAATCTGATTTGTCCTGCATGGGCTATCGGAGACCTAGGTTAGGGCCAGGGCCACAGAGTTCAAACATGCTAGAGGGAATACACTTCTGCTACCGGAGAGAAATTAAGGAGGCTGCTGGGGTGAGAGAGAGACCTCTAAAACAAATAAGCAGCTAGATTCTGTGGCCAAAAAGCTGTTTTCTATAAAATGCATATGTTTTGTTATATTCACTTTACAGATCATGTGGAGGTGGCATAAAACAGATGTATGTTACAATAGGAAGATCATTCTTACAAAGGAATCTTGTGATGAATCATTTTATTGTGTTATAGACATTTTCTGCTTTCCTATCTAGATTTTTTTTAAGCATGAGGGGAGAAGAGATGCCTGACTTATTCGCAGTGCATTTGGAAAATATGGTTGGTCAGCTGCTTATTTTCTACTTGTCTGTCCTGTCTGAGGGCTTTCCCAATGGCTTAGAGATAGGGAATCTGCCTGTAATGCAGGAGACCTGGGTTTGAGCTCTGGGTCAGAAAGATCCCCTGGAGGAGGAAATGGCAACTCACTCCGGTGTTCTTGCCTGGAGAATCCCATGGACAGAGGAGCCTGGTGGGCTACAGTCCATGGGGTTGCAAAGAGGTGGACACAACTGAAGTAACTTAGCAACAGCATCAGCTGTCCTTGTCTACTAGCCTACGGATTTGGATTTCTCTTTTCTTTCTTAAAGTAAAAGTTCCTGGAAGGAAAAAATATCACTTTTTGTTTACCAAGTTCTTATTCCTATTAATATTTATTAAACACGTGCTGTTGATGTTAATGTGTGTCACGAAAGACTCTGTAAGAAACCGTGCCCTCACTTTCTCTTCTTTGTAACTGCCAGACTTGCTGCGCAAAGAGCCAAATATATAAAAGATAAGATGGAAGAAACACAGTGCTACAAGAGAGCTCTGGATGCCCAGGTAAGGGGACAATTATTACTTTAAAATTGTGCAGGGTTTCTGGCTGCTTTTGGTCCCCACGGATGGAGTCGTTGAAATCTGTAGGAATGAACTGCCAAGCGCTGGAGATGTGACATAATAGGGAACAATTCTTAAACTGATTAACTAGCTGTAATATAGATTGCTCTGATGCTGTAAAACCTGGACCTTGTAGGTATATCTGTCCCCAAATAAGTGTTCTTTCTCCTTTATTGCTGTAAACAGTGATGTTAATGTAGCACGTTTAACTTTTTTAATGTTTCCCATAAACACTGCAAAATACTGTAATTTACACGTGTTTCCTTGTTATAAATAAGCTTCTCCTCCTATCCAGATTTTTTGTGTGTATGTTCTACCAAATAACTACTTTTGCAGTTTTATTCCTTTATTATTTTTCCTACTTTGTTTAGGGAAAAAAATAGAAAAGCTGAAATCCCCACCCTCCCCTAAAAAGGTGTGCAGTGTTTCAATAGCATTCTAAAAATATGTGTGAATCCTGTAATGTTATCAATGCCCTTCTGTGTTATCCATTTGGTGTTTTTTGAGGCCCTTGTTCCTCCTGCCCAGGTGCTGGTTTTTGCTATGCCACGGCCTTGTGCCTGACAACTAACTAGTCCCTGGTATAACTATAATCTGCATTCTGTGTCTCTCTGTCTCAGATAAAGAACAGATGCCCTCAGCTGCCCGTGTTTGAGCCAGACTCTTCTAAGCCCATCTTTGGTAAGAATGAGGGTGAGATGATGGTGGAAAAGCGAAAGAGAGACCAGAATTACATGAAGCATCAGATGGAGGCTGCTGCTAACAACAAGAGGAGAGCTATCCTGCACCAGCTGGTGGACCAAAAGCGGGATTTGCTGATGCTTCAGAGGACACACAAAGAGTGAGACCCCTGGCTCTTTCCTCCTCCTCCTCTCTGCCCTCCAAGAAGCAATCATAACAGGGAACACACTGAAGAGTTACCATGTGCAAAATAATTATTCTACGCTTATTATATGCTTTATCTTGTTTCATCCCTACAACTCAACCTATGGACAAAAGCTTTGAAATTAATAACAGACCCATTTAAAAGGAATATTATGTATACATGTTTCTATAAGCATACATATTATATAATGATGTAGGATAACCAATAATGAATTTCAAAAGCTTTATCTTTTTCATACTCTTTTCCATTATGGTTTATTATAAGATGCTGACTGTAGTTCTCTTACTGCTTTTCTATTTTATATATAGTAGTTTGTATCTGTTAATCCCAAACTCCTAATTTATCCCTCCCCCACTCCCTTTCCCTTTTGATAACTATAAGTTTGGAGAAGTATCTGTTCGAGTCTCATACTCATTCTTATCACATTATTTATTTGCTATATTTACTATTTTGTGTTGTTTGCTTTCTTACTGTAGAGTTTTAAAAATACTCTTTAATCTCTATTTAAAAAAAATTGAAGTACTTAGCATTTCATAGTTTTAAAAGCTTTCTGGTGATTCCATTGGGCAGCTAAGTTCACAGGTGACATCTAGGTTCTCCAGGTTTGGTTAAGAAGGATGTCCCTTTGGAACTGGGTATTACCTGGTTGAGGTTTCCCAGGTGGCTCAGTGGTATGGAATCCACCTGCCAATGCAGGAGACAGGTTCAATCCCTGGGTCAGAAAGATACCCTGGAGAAGGCAATGGGCTACCCGCCAGGATTTTTGCCTGGGAAATCCCATGGACAGAGAAGCTTGGTGGGCTACAGTCCCATGGAGTCACAAAGAATCGGGCATGACTTAGAGACTAAACAATAACAACAAAGTCTCAAAAACTTTCTTGATCCTACTTCTCCCTCAAGTTCACTTTCCATAGTTTTCTTTCCCTGTACAGGACAATGTCTGAAAAGAGTTGTCCACCCCAGCATTGTCCACATGTGAGTCACAAATGTGTTGTCCTGCTCAAGTGGACACAAAGATATGAAACTCAGATCCTTTCTCAGTTCAGTTCAGTTCAGTCACTCAGTTGTGTCTGACTCTTTGCGACCCCATGAATCGCAGCACGCCAGTCTTCCCTGTCCATCACCAACTCCCGGAGTTCACTCAGACTCACGTCCATAGAGTCAGTGATGCCATCCAGCCATCTCATCCTCTGTCATCCCCTTCTCCTCCTGCCCCCAATCCCTCCCAGCATCAGAGTCTTTCCAATGAGTCAACTCTTCGCATCAGGTGGCCAAAGTATTGGAGTTTCAGCTTTAGCATCAGTCCTTCCAATGCACACCCAGCACTGATCTCCTTTAGAATGGATTAGTTGGATCTCCTTAAAGTCCAAGGGCCTCTCAAGAGTCTTCTCCAGCACCACAGTTCAAAAGCATCAATTCTTCAGCACTCAGTTTTCTTCACAGTCCAACTCTCACATTCATACATGACCACAGGAAAAACCATATCCTTGACTAGATGGACCTTTGTTAGCAAAGTAATGTCTCTGCTTTTTAATATGCTATCTAGGTTGGTCATAACTTTCCTTCCAAGGAGTAAGCATCTTTTAATTTCATAGCTGCAATCACCATCTCCAGTGATTTTGGAGCCCCCCAAAATAAAGTCTGACACTGTTTCCACTGTTTCCCCATATATTTGCCATGAAGTGATGGGACCAGATGCCATGATCTTTGTTTTCTGAATGTTGAGCTTTAGGCCAACTTTTTCACTCTCCTCTTTCACTTTTATCAAGAGTCTCTTTAGTTCCTCTTCACTTTCTGCCATAAGGGTGGTGTCATCTGCATATCTGAGGTGACTGATATTTCTCCCAGCAATCTTGATTCCAGCTTGTGCTTCTTCCAGCCCAGCGTTTCTCATGATGTACTCTGCATAGAAGTTAAATAAGCAGGGTGACAATATACAGCCTTGACGTACTCCTTTTCCTATTTGGAACCAGTCTGTTGTTCCATGTCCAGTTCTAACTGTTGCTTCCTGACCTGCATACAGATTTCTCAAGAGGCAGGTTAG
>SJYW01008158.1:151764-171805 GCA_006410735.1 Raphicerus campestris | reverse complement strand
TCTCCTCTTTCACTTTTATCAAGAGTCTCTTTAGTTCCTCTTCACTTTCTGCCATAAGGGTGGTGTCATCTGCATATCTGAGGTGACTGATATTTCTCCCAGCAATCTTGATTCCAGCTTGTGCTTCTTCCAGCCCAGCGTTTCTCATGATGTACTCTGCATAGAAGTTAAATAAGCAGGGTGACAATATACAGCCTTGACGTACTCCTTTTCCTATTTGGAACCAGTCTGTTGTTCCATGTCCAGTTCTAACTGTTGCTTCCTGACCTGCATACAGATTTCTCAAGAGGCAGGTTAGGTGGTCTGGTATTCCCATCTCTTTCAGAATTTTCCACAATTTATTGTGACCCACACAGTCAAAGGCTTTGATATAGTCATTAAAGCAGAAATAGATAAATGTTTTTCTGGAACTGTATGATTCCATAATTCTACTTCTATGTACATAACCAAAATATTTGAAAGCATACTCTTTCAGAGATATTTGCACACTTATGTTCATAGCAGCATTATTTATGATAGCCAATAAATAGCAGCCCAAATATCCAATCACAGATGAATGGATAAATAAAGTGTGGTATACACATACACGGAATGTTATGCAGGCTTAAAAAGAAAGTTCTGACTCATGCAACAATGTGGATGAACCTTGAGGACATTATGGTAAGTGAAATAAACCAGCCACACACAAAAAAGACACCGTATGACTTCATTTACATAAGGGAATTAGAGTAGTACTTAGAGTAGTCTAATTCATGGAAACAAAGTAGAAGGGTAGTTGACAGAGGTTGTGGGAGGGAAAAGTAGGGATTTATTTAATGGGTTTAAAATTTCAATTTTGCAAGGTGAAAAAAGGTATTTTATATATGTCAGATGTATTCCCACTGATTGCACGACAGTGGGAATATGCTTAACACCATATATCTGTATGTTTAGAAATGGTTAAGAAAGTCAATTTTATGTGTTTTTTTTTACTATAATTTAAAAAACCGAAAAGATAAAAAAGGTTATGAAAAAATGTATATAATAGGTACCATTCAGTCATTGAACTCCCATTGTGTGATAGGAATTGGTACTTTCTGTACATTATCCTACTTAATCTCCATAATGACCACAGAATAGCTATTGAATCAATGCTTGCTAGAGGATAATGTGGCCGTGCTATTTTAGAATAAGTGAACCAGCACAAAGCATGTGATAGGTTTTTATTGGCGGGTCCTGACACCTAGTGGCAGTTGGTACCTGTAACACAAGAGTCTTCAGAGCAGCAGCATAAATCAAGGGTCACGTTCAGTGAAATCCCTTCCAGAATTTAATGAGAACTGACTGTAAGAGTTTTAGCTTGGCAAGAAAGAGACACATTTATACTGAGGCCAGTTTAGGGTGATTCACAACAGCCGTGAGTATGTGTTTGGAGATCAGAGGTAGAAACAACATTGGGAATGCTGGAACACTCTACTTGAAGGGAGATATTACACTGCAGTCATTTCTTTGATGACGTGACCCTCATCAAACAGTTTTTTTTTAAAACCGTCTTCACAATGTTGGATACATTCTCCATTCACTTTCTTTTGCCTAGTCATTTGCTTCCCCCTCCCTTTCTAACCATTCATTTATATGCCTGTCTACACTGTCTTGTAAAACTCCTGGAAGAACTAGTGGGCCGGCTACTGACAGCTGAGAGTCTGGACCAAAGGAAAGAAACAGTATGGGAAACCATGTGAGATGAATCTTCAGATCAGCTAAATTAGCCTCAAAGGAAATAGATGGCTTTAAAAGCTGAATTTAATTGGAAGGAGGTTTTAATACTACCTTTAAACCCAGATTGATATGAAAAGCCTTAGATCCATAAATTATTTGCAGGAGTTTCACCATGTTTTTATAGTGTTCATGTCTCTTCAGTTCAGTTCAGTTGCTCAGTCATGTCCGACTCTTTGCCTCTTAGTCTGTTTCAAAGGGTGGGGAACAAAACCAGGAAGTTTTCTATTTAACTTAGAATAAAAGGAATGGGGCTCCTAAGGCTGGTGCCTTTCCCAGTATTACAAATGGAATCAGATTGTTCTGTTCTCTCTAGGCACTTGGCAGACAGAAATGCTGAGCTTGAGCGAGTGAACAGAATCAACCAAAGCTTACAGGACGACTGGGAAAGGAGTGCTGTCATGAAGAAGCATCGAGACTTGGAGGAGAAGGCTTTTGAGCGGTAATACCTGATTGCACCTGAAGTTTTATTTGCAAAGCAAATCCCCTCTGCATCTTGTTTAGTTCCGGTTAATCCTGGGATGACAGAAAGGTTTTAAGTGTCAACTTCAGTTTATTAGCATTGACTGCCTGGAGAGCTTAGTGAGGCGGAAAGCATTCTGGGTTCACTGGGAAATGCTGCTGTGACCTGGGACGGCGACTGCTGTGTTGTGTGCTATATGTTTGCCACCTCTGTGCTGATCTTTGCCTCTGTGTAAATAGGTTTGTTTTCTTTTTGTGGAGGTTAGGGAGGCCTGGGGAGAGGGGAGGAGGGTGGAAATTCTCTTTGGAAATAATTAGCTGGAAATAGGAATAGAGTCTTTCTGCCTGAACGCATGTTAGGCTTATGGAATGGTCTCATAAGAATTGAGTCAAGGGGCTGTGGATAAGACTGGCAATTGGGAAAGTGAGATGCCCAACCAAGAACACCTTCCTGAAATCTATTATATTCCTGCTCACTCTCCCCTGCTATCTATTTACAATCTAGAGTCAGGGAATCTAGATATTTTTAAGAATTAACACTAACTTTGGAGAGGCAGCTAATACTTTTTGCCTCATTTTTTCTTATTTTTAAGGTGGGGAAATTAAACATTTGCCTGGCTTGGCTAACACAGGAATTTGGGGGACCAAATAAAGAGATAGAAAATCATTATACTTTAAAAATTGAAAATGCTTTACACATGTAAGGTACGATCTCATAGAATGTTAAAAACTTGAAGAAACAAAGTCTATACAATCAAACATTACAAACATTATAAAAATACATGAAATTAAAAGATGCTTACTCCTTGGAAGAAAAGTTATGACCAACCTAGATAGTATATTCAAAAGCAGAGACATTACTTTGCCGGACCTTAGTTGGCAAAGTCAAGGCTACGGTTTTTCCAGTGGTCATGTATGGATGTGAGAGTTGGGCCGTGAAGAAGGCTGAGCGCCGAAGAATTGATGCTTTTGAACTGTGGTGTTGGAGAAGACTCTTGAGAGTCCCTTGGACTGCAAGGAGATCCAACCAGTCCATTCTGAAGGAGGTCAACCCTGGGATTTCTTTGGAAGGTATGATGCTAAAGCTGAAACTCCAGTACTTCGGCCACCTCATGAGAAGAGTTGACTCATTGGAAAAGACTCTGATGCTGGGAGGGACTGGGGGCAGGAGAAGGGGACAACAGAGGATGAGATGGCTGGATGGCATCACNTTCTTCCAGCCCAGCGTTTCTCATGATGTACTCTGCATAGAAGTTAAATAAGCAGGGTGACAATATACAGCCTTGACGTACTCCTTTTCCTATTTGGAACCAGTCTGTTGTTCCATGTCCAGTTCTAACTGTTGCTTCCTGACCTGCATACAGATTTCTCAAGAGGCAGGTTAGGTGGTCTGGTATTCCCATCTCTTTCAGAATTTTCCACAATTTATTGTGACCCACACAGTCAAAGGCTTTGATATAGTCATTAAAGCAGAAATAGATAAATGTTTTTCTGGAACTGTATGATTCCATAATTCTACTTCTATGTACATAACCAAAATATTTGAAAGCATACTCTTTCAGAGATATTTGCACACTTATGTTCATAGCAGCATTATTTATGATAGCCAATAAATAGCAGCCCAAATATCCAATCACAGATGAATGGATAAATAAAGTGTGGTATACACATACACGGAATGTTATGCAGGCTTAAAAAGAAAGTTCTGACTCATGCAACAATGTGGATGAACCTTGAGGACATTATGGTAAGTGAAATAAACCAGCCACACACAAAAAAGACACTGTATGACTTCATTTACATAAGGGAATTAGAGTAGTACTTAGAGTAGTCTAATTCATGGAAACAAAGTAGAAGGGTAGTTGACAGAGGTTGTGGGAGGGAAAAGTAGGGATTTATTTAATGGGTTTAAAATTTCAATTTTGCAAGGTGAAAAAAGGTATTTTATATATGTCAGATGTATTCCCACTGATTGCACGACAGTGGGAATATGCTTAACACCATATATCTGTATGTTTAGAAATGGTTAAGAAAGTCAATTTTATGTGTTTTTTTTTACTATAATTTAAAAAACCGAAAAGATAAAAAAGGTTATGAAAAAATGTATATAATAGGTACCATTCAGTCATTGAACTCCCATTGTGTGATAGGAATTGGTACTTTCTGTACATTATCCTACTTAATCTCCATAATGACCACAGAATAGCTATTGAATCAATGCTTGCTAGAGGATAATGTGGCCGTGCTATTTTAGAATAAGTCAACCAGCACAAAGCATGTGATAGGTTTTTATTGGCGGGTCCTGACACCTAGTGGCAGTTGGTACCTGTAACACAAGAGTCTTCAGAGCAGCAGCGTAAATCAAGGGTCACGTTCAGTGAAATCCCTTCCAGAATTTAATGAGAACTGACTGTAAGAGTTTTAGCTTGGCAAGAAAGAGACACATTTATACTGAGGCCAGTTTAGGGTGATTCACAACAGCCGTGAGTATGTGTTTGGAGATCAGAGGTAGAAACAACATTGGGAATGCTGGAACACTCTACTTGAAGGGAGATATTACACTGCAGTCATTTCTTTGATGACGTGACCCTCATCAAACAGTTTTTTTTTAAAACCGTCTTCACAATGTTGGATACATTCTCCATTCACTTTCTTTTGCCTAGTCATTTGCTTCCCCCTCCCTTTCTAACCATTCATTTATATGCCTGTCTACACTGTCTTGTAAAACTCCTGGAAGAACTAGTGGGCCGGCTACTGACAGCTGAGAGTCTGGACCAAAGGAAAGAAACAGTATGGGAAACCATGTGAGATGAATCTTCAGATCAGCTAAATTAGCCTCAAAGGAAATAGATGGCTTTAAAAGCTGAATTTAATTGGAAGGAGGTTTTAATACTACCTTTAAACCCAGATTGATATGAAAAGCCTTAGATCCATAAATTATTTGCAGGAGTTTCACCATGTTTTTATAGTGTTCATGTCTCTTCAGTTCAGTTCAGTTGCTCAGTCATGTCCGACTCTTTGCCTCTTAGTCTGTTTCAAAGGGTGGGGAACAAAACCAGGAAGTTTTCTATTTAACTTAGAATAAAAGGAATGGGGCTCCTAAGGCTGGTGCCTTTCCCAGTATTACAAATGGAATCAGATTGTTCTGTTCTCTCTAGGCACTTGGCAGACAGAAATGCTGAGCTTGAGCGAGTGAACAGAATCAACCAAAGCTTACAGGACGACTGGGAAAGGAGTGCTGTCATGAAGAAGCATCGAGACTTGGAGGAGAAGGCTTTTGAGCGGTAATACCTGATTGCACCTGAAGTTTTATTTGCAAAGCAAATCCCCTCTGCATCTTGTTTAGTTCCGGTTAATCCTGGGATGACAGAAAGGTTTTAAGTGTCAACTTCAGTTTATTAGCATTGACTGCCTGGAGAGCTTAGTGAGGCGGAAAGCATTCTGGGTTCACTGGGAAATGCTGCTGTGACCTGGGACGGCGACTGCTGTGTTGTGTGCTATATGTTTGCCACCTCTGTGCTGATCTTTGCCTCTGTGTAAATAGGTTTGTTTTCTTTTTGTGGAGGTTAGGGAGGCCTGGGGAGAGGGGAGGAGGGTGGAAATTCTCTTTGGAAATAATTAGCTGGAAATAGGAATAGAGTCTTTCTGCCTGAACGCATGTTAGGCTTATGGAATGGTCTCATAAGAATTGAGTCAAGGGGCTGTGGATAAGACTGGCAATTGGGAAAGTGAGATGCCCAACCAAGAACACCTTCCTGAAATCTATTATATTCCTGCTCACTCTCCCCTGCTATCTATTTACAATCTAGAGTCAGGGAATCTAGATATTTTTAAGAATTAACACTAACTTTGGAGAGGCAGCTAATACTTTTTGCCTCATTTTTTCTTATTTTTAAGGTGGGGAAATTAAACATTTGCCTGGCTTGGCTAACACAGGAATTTGGGGGACCAAATAAAGAGATAGAAAATCATTATACTTTAAAAATTGAAAATGCTTTACACATGTAAGGTACGATCTCATAGAATGTTAAAAACTTGAAGAAACAAAGTCTATACAATCAAACATTACAAACATTATAAAAATACATGAAATTAAAAGATGCTTACTCCTTGGAAGAAAAGTTATGACCAACCTAGATAGTATATTCAAAAGCAGAGACATTACTTTGCCGGACCTTAGTTGGCAAAGTCAAGGCTACGGTTTTTCCAGTGGTCATGTATGGATGTGAGAGTTGGGCCGTGAAGAAGGCTGAGCGCCGAAGAATTGATGCTTTTGAACTGTGGTGTTGGAGAAGACTCTTGAGAGTCCCTTGGACTGCAAGGAGATCCAACCAGTCCATTCTGAAGGAGGTCAACCCTGGGATTTCTTTGGAAGGTATGATGCTAAAGCTGAAACTCCAGTACTTCGGCCACCTCATGAGAAGAGTTGACTCATTGGAAAAGACTCTGATGCTGGGAGGGACTGGGGGCAGGAGAAGGGGACAACAGAGGATGAGATGGCTGGATGGCATCACTGACTCAATGGACGTGAGTCTGAGTGAACTCCAGGAGATGGTGATGAACAGGGAGGCCTGGTGTGCTGCGATTCGCGGGGTCGCAAAGAGTCGGACATGACTGAGCGACTGAACTGAACTGAACATTCAATCGCTAATTATCAACAAAGTTTTATCATAAAAAATTGTTACTGTGCTCTTGATCTGTAACTAACCTTTTCCTTTTAGATTTTAAGGCATTCCTCACCTATCTTTCTAATGGGCAGAACCCATATTTTGTGACAATGAAAGTATGAGGGATGATGTGGAAAACAGATTTCAAAGAAGTGAGGTTGTTTGGCCTAGAGAAGAGGAAGAGAAAGGGAAGTTGGATATTTTAAACCATTTTCTTAATGTTGTGAAAAAGCAGGTAAAAAGTAATAAGATTAGTGTCAGGGAGATTTTAGTTGGATTTTGGAAGAAGGCTTGGCTAATGTTGCAATAAAGGATAGTGACATACACTTGAGTGGCAGGATGGCCTGACTGCTCCACGGACACAGCAAAATAGGACCTCTCACCAGAAGATGTAGGCCAAACTGTGGGCAGGGACTCAAGTGGATGGCAGACAGGGAGGAGGAATTGGTTGGTGTTTAAAAGAAAACAAAGTAAAAGCAAAATTAAGGTTCACGTGTATGCAGTTGGCTTCCCTGATAGCTCAGTTGTTAAAAAATCCACCTGCAATGCAAAAGACCCTGGTTCAATTCCTGGGTTGGGAAGATACCCTGGAGAAGGGAATGGCTACCCACTGCAGTATTCTGGCCTGAAGAATTCCATGGACTGTATAATCCATGGGGTCGCAAAGAGCTGGACACTACTGAGCGACTTTCACTTTGTATGCAGTTAGCTTGTGATACTCCTTCCTATCCCCAAAGGAAGCCAGGTAGATCTCCCCTGCCCTTTGACAAGGCCATCTTTTTTTTTTTTCCTTTGAGTATTATCACTGATGTGTGTTTTTTTTTTGTTGTTGTTGTTGTTGTTGTTTTTTTTTTATAGAATCCCACCTATACAGGAATTTTGATAGGGTAGGAGAAGGCAGTGGCACCCCACTCCAGCACTCTCGCCTGGAAAATCCCATGGACGAAGGAGCCTGGTGGGCTGCAGTCCATGGGGTCGCTAAGAGTCGGACATGACTGAGTGACTTCACTTTCACTTTTCACTTTCATGCATTGGAGAAGGAAATGGCAACCCACTCCAGTGTTCTTGACTGGAGAATCCCAGGGACAAGGGAGCCTGGTGGGCTGCTGTCTGTGGGGTAGCACAGAGTCGGACATGACTGTGGAGACTGTTCTGCATCATGGAGGAAAATGGCTGAAGTGGAAAAGCAGGCACTGCCATCCCTTCATCTCTGCTTTCAACTGCTTTCGTCCTCTTTCTCTGTCTTCACTTCCTCTCCTGCCCTCCACTCTCCAGAGGCTCCTGGCTCTCTGGGTCTTTTCACTGAAATTTAGTCTCCCCTGTCCTCACTGTTTGCTGATAACCAGCAGCTCAATGGCTGATCTCTCAAAAGCTATCTCCTGGGAAGTCCGACAGGTGAAGGCCTCACACAGGGCCAAGTAGCAAACACCAAATCTGTGGAGTTTTCCCATTGGTGCTGACTGTGTGACTCTGGGCGGGTCTTGTGTTCTCTGAGGGTTTAGGTTGGGTGAGGGTCAGACAGGAAGTCTGTATTGACCCGGAAGGAGACGCGGGAGGTGGCTTTCCTGGGGTGACCAGCAGGTGGCAGCGCGGGAGAATCATGGATGGACCAGATGCTCCTGGAGGGCAGGGATCCAGCGCTGCTCCTGAACACCTTCCTGGCTCCGGCTTCCAGGTGAGGCGCACAGCAAGGACTCAGGGGGCGCAGGCCAATGACTGCTCTTCCTCCGTTTCTGCAGGGCCTCCGACAAGCTCTTCCTGCTGGACCAATGTGAGAAGTACCAGCGCTGCAAGCAGTGCCAGAGGCGCACCTCCAACAGGGGCGAGAGCAACCTGTGGCCCCTCAACAAGTACATGCACGGCTCCCGGCTGTTCGTATAAAACCCAGAACCTGGGCCTGTGTCTCCTGGGGAAAGTCTTTTTTTTTTTTTTTTTTTTTTTTAAGGGTGATGGTGAAACTTCATGTTTTTACTTTAGAGGGGAAAAAGAAAACTGTGCCATTCTGGTGCTTTTTGGAGTAGATTGGATTCCTATAGACTGCTTCTCCCTGCCCGTCTCCCTCCCAGCCCTCCCCAGGCCACCAAGGAGCCTGGACTGGGAAGTGGAACCCCGCTTCACTGTGGTTGAGAGGGGGTTGCTGACCCAACCCACCACCCGCTCTGTAACTTTGTTTAGAAAACTTTATTTTTCTTCACCTGTAATGAAGAGTGTTATAATAAATACTTTCTATGAGTTTTGACTGTGCAGAGCAATTCGTGGTGGTGAATCATACCATGCCTCCCCCAGCCCTAGATTTTCCCAAGGCTGGAAATGTGTGAACTGCCCAAAGGCAGGTCAGGCTATTTGCCTCAGGCGGTCATAACAATGCTTCTGGAGTTTTCTAGTTGATGACACAACTGGGACTTGTTGGGATCTCAGGGATATTTTTCCCTTGGTGAGCTTCTGGCCAACCATTCTACCATTCTGCCTGTTTCTGCACCACTACTGACTGTAGGTTTATTGTTTGGATAAATACTGTGAGGAAAGCCTTTCTTCTCTCATTGCATCGAATGGTTTTGTTTTTGTTTTTGTTTTTGGAGTATAATTGCTTTACAATTGTTGTTAGTTTCTACTAACACAAAGTGTTATCAGACACACACATATGTATGTATATGTCCCCTCGCTCTTGAGCCTCCCTCCCTCCCAAAGCCTCATCTCACCCCCTAGGTCATCACAGGGCCCTGAGCTGAGCTCCCTATGCTATTGAGCAGCTTCCCCGCTAGCTGTTTGTTTTATACATAGCAGTATATATTTGTCAATGCTACTCTCTCAATTCATCCCATCCTCTCTTACCCTCCCTGTATCTGTTCTCTATATCTGCATGTCTACTCCTGCCCTGCAAATAGGTTCATCAGTACCATTTTTCTAGATTCTGTGTATACCCGGCACCCATTCTTAGGCTGTACATGCTATGGGTGAGGAAGAGCTTCAGGCTGAGGGACTGATTTTCAGTTAAAGTATATGTGCTCTTTTAAAAAAATATTTTCTTTTTTAAAAAATTAAAATTTGCTTTTAATTGAAGGGTAATTGCTTTACAATATTGTGTTGGTTTCTGCAAATATCAACAAGAATCAGCCATAGGTATATGTATGTCCCCTCCTCCTTGAACCTCCCTTTCACCTCCTATGGTTTGTGTATTCTTAACCAAAACTTTTTTCACTTATCTTTACCCTTTGGCTTTCCTCTCCCTGCCCTGTCCTTACCACTTCAGGTGAAACAATTAACAAAGCAGAGTGATGTCTGGATTTCTGATACATAAAAGCTAGGCAGAAAGTCCCTTAGACACTCTNGAAGAGTGTTATAATAAATACTTTCTATGAGTTTTGACTGTGCAGAGCAATTCGTGGTGGTGAATCATACCATGCCTCCCCCAGCCCTAGATTTTCCCAAGGCTGGAAATGTGTGAACTGCCCAAAGGCAGGTCAGGCTATTTGCCTCAGGCGGTCATAACAATGCTTCTGGAGTTTTCTAGTTGATGACACAACTGGGACTTGTTGGGATCTCAGGGATATTTTTCCCTTGGTGAGCTTCTGGCCAACCATTCTACCATTCTGCCTGTTTCTGCACCACTACTGACTGTAGGTTTATTGTTTGGATAAATACTGTGAGGAAAGCCTTTCTTCTCTCATTGCATCGAATGGTTTTGTTTTTGTTTTTGTTTTTGGAGTATAATTGCTTTACAATTGTTGTTAGTTTCTACTAACACAAAGTGTTATCAGACACACACATATGTATGTATATGTCCCCTCGCTCTTAAGCCTCCCTCCCTCCCAAAGCCTCATCTCACCCCCTAGGTCATCACAGGGCCCTGAGCTGAGCTCCCTATGCTATTGAGCAGCTTCCCCGCTAGCTGTTTGTTTTATACATAGCAGTATATATTTGTCAATGCTACTCTCTCAATTCATCCCATCCTCTCTTACCCTCCCTGTATCTGTTCTCTATATCTGCATGTCTACTCCTGCCCTGCAAATAGGTTCATCAGTACCATTTTTCTAGATTCTGTGTATACCCGGCACCCATTCTTAGGCTGTACATGCTATGGGTGAGGAAGAGCTTCAGGCTGAGGGACTGATTTTCAGTTAAAGTATATGTGCTCTTTTAAAAAAATATTTTCTTTTTTAAAAAATTAAAATTTGCTTTTAATTGAAGGGTAATTGCTTTACAATATTGTGTTGGTTTCTGCAAATATCAACAAGAATCAGCCATAGGTATATGTATGTCCCCTCCTCCTTGAACCTCCCTTTCACCTCCTATGGTTTGTGTATTCTTAACCAAAACTTTTTTCACTTATCTTTACCCTTTGGCTTTCCTCTCCCTGCCCTGTCCTTACCACTTCAGGTGAAACAATTAACAAAGCAGAGTGATGTCTGGATTTCTGATACATAAAAGCTAGGCAGAAAGTCCCTTAGACACTCTTTCTGCCTGCAATGCTTTTCTTAGAAAGAAATATGTGGGGAGACACTGAGAACATTGTGCTTCCCTGGTGGCTCAGTGGTAAAGAATCCACCTGCCAACACAGGAGACAAGGGTTTGATCCCTGGGTCAGGAAGATCCCCTGGAGGAGGAAATGGCAACCCACTCCAGTGTTCTTGCCTGAGAAATCCCATGGACAGAAGAGCCTGGCGAGATACAGTCCATGGGGTCACAAAGAGTCAGACATAACTGACTAAACAATAATCTAGAACATTGTTTGCCCTACTCCAAATACAAAATAGGAACGTTGTGAGCCTTGAATAATTGGGAAAGTATTTACTTAAATTGATATCAGGCAAATTTTGTTGCTGATGTTATCTTTTTCTGTGAAAACAAGTATGGTCTCTGGTGACTGGAACTGTCTGAAGCTCTCCCCTCCCACATTCTGTATTAACCTCTTCCTTCCATTTCCCCAGAAGACCCCTCCATGGGGGTTCCATCATCCCCAATATTTGAAACAATAGTCTGTCCCCAGGGCTGCTTGAAAAACCCATCCCTGCCACACCCTTGGAATACTTCTCTGTCTCTAATAAATAAATTCCTATCATAGTGTTGTATAAATATATATATATAGAGAGAGACTGCCTTGTTAAAGAAAAAAAGACTTTAGGCAGTGTTGATATGTTTGGGTTGAAAAGATTTAAATTCATACATATTTTTACTATAGCAGCTGAACTTATAATTTATTTTTTAAAAGTATTTATTTACTTTGACTGCATCAGGTCTGAGTTGCAGTATACAGGATCTTCTAGTTGTGAACCGTGGGATCTAGTTCCCTGACCAGGGACCAAACCTGGACCCCTGCATTGGGAATGTGTGTCTTAACCACTGGACCGGCAGGGAAATCCCTGAACTTATAATGTGTTACCCTGGGTGGCAGTACTGCCTCTCAGTCTGTGTCAAGCGCCAAGCTGGTGACCTGGAGATTAAAGCCTCTTCAGTCCTTGCCTGCCTGGGGAGCACTCACAGTGTACTGCAGAGATGTGACTTGGAAAATCTCCCTGTAACCAAGCAGATTCCCAATAGTGCTGTGCATTGCTTGTTTTGGAAAAGCAAGGTTGAGCCCTTGAGTCAGGTTAGCTTGACAGGGAAAGCTTTTGAGAGGGATGAGGGCTGAGCTGAGTTTTTAAGGAGAAATAGGAAATAGCTAGGTAAAGACTGACAAGGAGTCATGGCAACAGATGTCAAGGCCCTGTGCTCCTGTCTGTTGAGACTAAGATGGAGAAGTGGTTATGTGAGCTAGGTTATAAAAGCTAATTTAAAAATAATCATTCAGTCATTTTAAGAACCAAATTTTTTTGATGTTCATGAACTTTAAAAAATTTTTATTTGGAGAATAATTGCTTTACAATGTTGTATTGGTTTGTGCCATACAATAACATGAATCAGCCATAGGTATACTATATCCCCTCCCTGTCGGGCCTCCCTCCCCCAGGTCACCCCTCTAGGTCATCACAGAGCACTAGGCTGGGCTCCCTGTGTCATACATACAGCAGCTTCCCACTAGCTGTTTTACACATGGTAGTGTATCTATTTCAATATTACGCTCTCAATTCTTCCTACCCTCTCCTTCCCTTACTGTGTCCACAAGTCCATTCTCTGTATCTGTGTCTCTAAGAATCAAATTTTATTATAGTCCTGAATTAAAACAGCTGATTTCATACAAAAAAAGAAGGCACAGTCTTTTTTTTTTTTTTTTTTTTGGAGCAAGTTTTCCTAATTTGGTACCTTGTTCACTGATTTTAACTGCTAATATTGTTTTAGTTTAATGCTGCTATTAGGCCAGACTCAATGATAATGTCTTTTCTAAATCAATTTGAATTACTGCCTTCAAGTTCTGTCATTTCTGGAGCTATGGTACTGCCAGACCAGCTTAATGTATCAAAGGAGTTCCAATTTCAGTGGTTTTTAATGTTTTGGACAGTCGGGAATCTTTTGAGAATCTGGTGGAAAATATGGACACTTTCCTAAAAATATGCACATCTTCATATACAACATGTTGCATGTGATTTAGGGGTATCCTAGAACACCTGGAGAAGGAAATGGCAACCCACTCCAGTACTCTTGCCTGGAGAATACCATGGACGGAGGAGCCTGGTGGGCTACAGTCCATGGGGTCGCAAAGAGTTGGACACAGCTGAGCAACTTCACTTTCACTTTAGAACACCTGGACCACAGGTTAAGAACTCTTACTCTATTAAACAGCTTTCCTTCAATGTTATTACAAGCTCAAACTATCAAAAGTGAGCAAAGTGAAGGACTTTGCTTTTGAAAATGCCCTGTCAGTTCTAGGGAACTATGCCCATTTTTGCCTTCCTCTTTGACCCTACGTAAAAATAGTGTGATGAAATTTGAATGGCTGTTAGAAAACACTCCAGTAGTTTTCAAAATGTTTTGAGTAAGATTCAGTAAAAAAAATACACTTCATATTGAAACAGAACTTGTGCACACATGTAATGAGACAAAAATTTTACAGGGCTCTACTTACCCTACCTATCCGCAATGGATTCTGATGATTTCTATTTTACTTCATTAAACATTTCTGATTAGATGGAACAGAGCTGATTTAACAGTCTGCTAGTGTAAACAGATAATTTTCAGTTTGATAAACATAGTTTTAATTGAATTCTTCCCTCTCATAGTACTTTGTAGTGGCTGGAATTCATTAGTGGTTGAGATTGTATTATAATGGTATTCGACCAGGAGACTGAGAAATGTTTAGGTCCTATCTGGTAACCAGACTGCCTTCTGAGGAACTTCAAGAAAGTGGCTACCTTGTTAAGATCCATTGTAGGATACTGACTTTTTTTTTTGAGCAAGCAAAATCTTGACATTCAGAGTGCAAATTCTATCTCATCTGTGGGTAGAGGAGTCAGCCTCATCTCTTCCAAAAGCTTTCCCTGTCATTCAGACTTGACTGCAAGGGCTCTGCCTGGGTCTTCCATAATTCTCAAAGCCTGTGTTTCTTTGGGTCTGTTTTTCACATGTGTGGCTTGGAAGTAAACCTGAGACTTGTGTCGATTCACACACAGAATTAAGGGATTTCTTTCTCCAGCTTTCTCTCTGGAATTTCTTTAACGTTCTCCAGTGTCTTATTTCTAGTCCTCTGTCTATAAAGCCAGAGTTTTTCTTGGAGCTTTAGCAAACCAGGGCAAACCAGAAGAGCAGCAGTAAGGGACAAGACAGAAACAAACAACAGAGATTCATCCCACACTCTTCTGACCGTGGGGTGCCTTTTCCTGCTTCCCCTGGCCAGGAAGACAGGCTCCCTCAGCGTCTCAGGTACTCGGCATGCCGCCGCCATCATTGCTGTCACTCTGCAGTTCATGACTGCAGCTGGTCTTGGCTCATGCCAGGGGGCGAGAGGACAAAAAGGGCTTTCCCTTTATACTCTAGTTCACAGAGAACCCTTTTCCCGTTTCTCTGGCCAGAAGAGGGGATTTCTCTTGAGTTTATGCTCTGTGTGTCATTCTGGATCTTAGACTGTCCTCAGGGCAAACCAGAAGAGGAATAAATTCACCAGTAAATTCATCACTATGCTAATCATTCTTCAGGTTTTGACTTGCCTACATAATCCCCCTGCTATTGTTTGCTTTTTAGAGTCCTACTTGCTTTCTATATTCTGTTCAAGAGAAACTCTGTGGTGTGCTTACTGTATCTTGGCCAGCAGCATAAGTGTTCTTTTTGGTTTTGAGTCTCTATTCTTCCTTTCACCTTCCCCCAAATCAGGTGGTAAGTCAGTCCTTTCATTTAAATTTTATTAGTTAGGATAGCACCTTAACAAAGATTAAATACTGGTAGTTTAACCACCACAATAAGTAGCTTAACCATTTTTTCAAGAAACAGTCTAGGAAGTACATAGTCCAAGATGGTAAGGTGGTTCTACCAGATTCTCCTGTGGTTTCCACCACTGGGTCAAGGCAACTGTTCCTGGTATCATCTCCTAACTAGCAAATCAGAAGAAAAAGGCAGGGTAGCCAGTGTGCATTTTTTTTTTAAAGGAGTATAACCTGGAAGTAGTACCATTATTTCTGTCCATGTCCCATTGGCCAAAATTTAATCACATGGCCGTACCATGCTGCAAGGGATCTTGGAGACTGAAGTCTCTAGCTTGGTGGCCACGTGTGTAGTGAAATACTCAGAAAATGCTAGTACTAAATATGGGGGAAATAGATCCTATTGGACAACTGCCAGTCTGCCATATTCTAAAATTATGGCCGGAAGAAGCTATGAAATACCTAACAATGCCAGCTATATTTTTATTTTTGGAATATAGTTGCTGTACAATGTGTTAATTTCTGTTGTACAGCAAAGTGAATCAGTTATATTTATACATATAGCCCTCCCTCCCCCACCCCACCCTTCTAGGTCATCACAGATTTGAGCTTCTGTGCTACACCACAGATTTCCACTAGCTATCTACTTTACATATGGTAGGTAGTGTGTATGTCAATCATAATCTCCTAATTCATTCCACCCTCCCCCAATATTTTAAAAATCTTAAAAAAATATCAAGCTGCAAAAAACATCTCTAGAGGCAGACACAACATGGGAGCAAGAATTCAGAGAAGCAAGCATCAGCTGGTGGGTTACCTATGACTTGGGCCTTTTAATGCTAGATGCTTGGGGCTGGTGCATGGGATGATCCAGAGAGATGATAAGGGGTGGGAGGTGGGAGGGGGTTTCAGGATTGGGAGCACATGTACACATGTGGCTGATTCATGTCAAATTATGGCAAAACCAATACAGTATTGCAAAGTAGAATAAAATAAAATAAAATAAAAAAGAATGAAAGGGTCCACTTCAAAAAAAATTTTTTTTTCAAATAATTTCAAGCTTACAAGGATTCAAGAATGGTAAAAATATCCCCGCCCTCCGCCCTTGATGACATATCCCTTATCACTTCTAAATAGAGCATAATGCCTTACAAATAAGGATAGTCTCCCATAAAACCACAATATAGCCACCAAAATCAGAAAATCAACATATATTATTACTATATGATCCAACAACTCAATGAAAACTTTGCCAGTTGTTCCAATAATATCCTTTAAAATAAAAAAAATTATTTTACTTTTGGCTGCACTGGGTCTTCGTTGCTGTGTAAGCATACTCCTCATTGCTGTATACAGGCTTCTCATTGTGGTGGCAGGTGGTGTCACTTGTTGTGGAGCATGGGATCTAGGCATATGGGCTTCAGGAGTTGTGACATGCAGGCTCAGTAACTGTGGCTCACAGGCTTTGTTGCCCCAAGGCATGTGGGATCTTCCTGAACCAGGGACTGAACCCATGTCCCCTGTGTTGGCAGGCAGTAATGTCTTTTTAAGCAAAAGAGTGCAATCTGTGATCATGTTGACATATGTAGTTGACATTATTTTCCTAATCTCCTTCTACCTGAACAGTCCTCAGCCTTCACTTGACTTTCATGGCTGACACTTTTGAAGATTTCAGTCCTTCTACCTGGATGTATGACTTTTCCTAATGATAAAATTCAAGTAATGTATTTTGTTTCTCAGGAATATCACAGAAGTGCTGCTATGTTCCTTGCACGCCATTCTGTCAGGTGGTACTCAATCTTTCTCATTACTGGTCATGTTAACTCTGATCATTTGATTGTGACCTGCTGGGTTTACCACTATCAATTTGCTTTCTTTTGTAACTAATTGATACTTTATGGTAGGCACTTTTGAAAGTAAATAAATATCCATTCCTCATCAAATTTCACTCACTAGGTTTAGCATGTATTGATGTTTCTTTGCTAAATGCATAATTGTGATGATGGTTGCTAAATACAGATTTTTTCTAATTCCACTATTGCTGCTACATTTATTAGTTGGCATTTTACTCTAAGACAAAGTGTTTTCTTCTCCCTATTTATATCCATATAGACTTAAGGTTTTTTTAAATTTTATTCAGTGACTAATAATTCAGTACTATTATTGATATAAAAATCATGATCAGAGATCTTTAAGCTGGCTTCTGTGTTTTTTGTAGTTTTAAATAACTTTAAAAAATGAGAATGGTTTTAGAGCATTCCTTGTACACTCCTCACTCAGTTTCCCCCATTGTTAACATCTTCTGTTTCTATGACATATTTGTTATAACTAAGGAATCAACATTGGTACTTTACCATTAATTAAAGTTCACACTCTATTCAGATATCTCTTGTTTTACCCTGATAGGCATAAAATGTCCTTTTGCTGTTCCAAGATTCCATCTAGTATAGCATATATCACTTGGTTGTCAGGTTATTTTTAGTCTCCTTTGGTCTGTGTTCTTTTTGGTCTATGTCCTTTTGTCATATGCCTATCATTTTTTGAACACTTCCATAACTTTGTCATAATAAATGTTCCAGGCTAGTCATATTTTTGCTGCCCTACCTTTGGAATTAGCCATTTCCCCTAGGGGACTTTTTAATGGACAATGGTTTTAGGAAACCAAGATCTGAGTGCTAGTTGTTCTCATTGCTATTGGGTTGTCATTGACTTAGGCCCTTTCTGCTCTCTGAAGATGAAGCTGAGGAATTCACACACACACCGCCCCCTAACTATATATACTGAAATTATGAGTTTACAGTGATACAAACAACGCCAACCTCAAATGCTATTACTAGTTATACTTTTTCCCTTTCCATATTTGTAACTCCTGTCAGAGCAGGGAGAAGCCTAATTCCCATTATTCTCAATGTATTACTAAATAAACTTCTTATGTAACTTACTGGATAAACCTTTATGTAATCTCCAATCAGTACTGCTTTCCTCCTTTGTACATGTCTTCTGTACCCTGCTTGAGCTCTGACAACCCACACTAGGTTCCAACTGCCAGCCCTCCTTTCCTTGAATGTCCTCATCCTTTTCCCCAGACTCCAATATTTTCTGCATTCTCCATCTCTCATCTACCTCACAGACAACTACCTTGCTCCCCTCCAGGTAGTGGACTCAGTTATTAAAGAAGTGAAAGATGGAAGAAAGAGCAAAGAATAAAGGAAGAGGAAAGAAGAAATGGGCCCAGTACCTATACATTTTAGAAAATTCTAAAACTATTAGAAAGTTAAACTGAAAACAAGGAATATCTTCAAAGGTCTGAGAAAATGTCAATGTAGAATTGCATACTCAGTGAAACTATCAGAAATGAAAGCAAAGTAGAAGAATTATAGAAAAAAAGTTTATTAAAAAAAGATGTCTACCAACAATAAAAAATATTTTTCAACAATGAGAAAATGCATATTTTTAAGATTATATAAAATATTTACCAAAGTCGGTCATACAATAGGAACTAAAGGAACTGCCCCCAAATGCTGTTAGATAAGTAAGAATACTCTTAGAAGAGTTGAGATGCAAGAAATAGTGAGCAAAATAAACTGCTGACATATTGGGCAAATTTAAACAAACCCTGATTTTTATAAAGAATGTCACTGGTGGGGTTTAAAAACTGCTTGACAGCATTAATTAAAATGTGTGGAGCTGGGCTCAATAATAACTGCTGGGCTTCCCAGGTGGCACAGTGGCAAAGAATCTGCCTGCCAGTGCAGGAGACACAGAGAGGCTGGTTCCATCCCTTTCAACCCTGGAAGATTCCCTGGAGTAGGAAATGGCAGCCCACTCCATATTAGACAGAGGAGCCTGATGGGCTACAGTCCATGGGGTGACAAAGATTCGGACAAGACTGAAAGAGTATGTTTGTATGACTTAAAGCAGTAACTGCTAAGAACTTTAAACCACAATTACATATTTTCAAAACAGTGGAAAGAAAATATGAACTTGGGGGAAGAAAAATCTTACTCCAAAAGAGTAAGAAAAGAAAGAAATCAAAAGATAAGAAATACACAAGTATGTCAAATAGCACAAAATGAGAAAAAAAGATGCAGAGACAGCAATAACATGTAACGTAAAACAAAATAATGTATAAAAATAATGTAAATAGACTTAAGTTCTTTAAAGACAAAGTTTGTCAGACCGAATATCAAAAAAGCCTAGCAATATGTCATGGCTAGAACATGAAGCCGTCGGAGGAAGCTACAGCAGAGTCAGTGGACGGGGTTCTTCCACTACCTTTCCTTTCCCTCCTATCTCGGTTCGCCTCCGACTTTCTTCGGCCTCTCCCAGGCTTTGACCCGATCCATTCCCGCCGCCAAGCCCCACCTCAGCCCCCTTCCTCCCCGGCGGGAGGCGGGAAGTGAGGAGGATAACTTCCAGCCCGTCTCCCTACACCAACAGACTCGCTCTCTTGTTGCCGGGGGCGGGCCCCGCACTGTCGCGCTCTATTTCTCGGCCCGCCTTTCCGCGATTGGTGAGGAAGAGCGTACGTCACGCTGCCTATAAAAGGAAGGGTTTGTGACGCAGGCGCGCCTCAGGGAGCGCCGATTGGCTCTCTTGACGCGAACGCTCGGTGGATGTCGGAGTCGTGCTGCCATTCTCTCCGCGACGACCGCTATTGCTCCCTCCTCTCCAGCCGACGCCACCGGCCCCTGTGCTGCGGGACCGGCTGTATGGTTAGGCCACAGTCTTTAATGAGTAAACTAAGTCCTTCCTGTGGTGGTGTTGGTCACGCATTTATGGAGTTTCTGAAGGTCCCCGGAGACTACTGCCAGGCCCAGCACGACCTTCATGAGGAGAAGTGAACTGTAGAAATTCATCACTGCTCCA
>SJYW01008158.1:114692-131915 GCA_006410735.1 Raphicerus campestris | reverse complement strand
TTGGAGAAGGAAATGGTAACCCACTCCAGTGTTCTTGCCTGGAGAATCCCAGGGATGGGGGAGCCTGGTGGGCTGCCGTCTATGGGGTCGCACAGAGTTGGACATGACTGAAGCGACTTAGCAAGAAGACTTCCTGGAGTCAAATGTATTTGCACTCCAGTGATGAATGATGTCTCCAGGCAGAAAGCTGGTTGAACTGAAATGTAACTGATAAAGGGCAGAGAAGAAGAGGGAAAGACTTTGCAGGTAGAGACCACGCATGTGTAAGGGCACAGGCCTGAAAGCGCATGTGCTCACTGCCAGAAAGATGATCCCTGTGCTTGGAACACAGGAAATGTCATTATCTTCTTTTTGTTTCCATCAGTATAGCTAAAGTTGGTCATTTTAGTTGATCTTGTCAACCTGTTTTGGTTTCACTGATTTTCTCTACTGTTTTTCTTTTCTGTCATATTGGGTATAAAGAAGGTGCAGTTGGGATACAGAGGAAGTTGTGGGACAGGACATAGAAAAGATCACGTGAAAGGCTCCCTGGTGTTCAGATTCCAGCTTCACTCTTCAGCTCCTCTTCTCATCATAAGAGCTTCTCATGAGGCCACAGGATGTTTCCTCAGGGTATTCTTGGCTGAGCACCAGCACCCAGGAAGGAGGTGTTAGAAGAATAAGACCTAGGCAGGGGGTGATGGGATGTCTCTGCTAGTCGCTCTTCTAGGATCGCAGGCGGCCCCCTGGCCTGTCACTGAGGGGTGGCTCATAGGGCCGGCTCATGGCGGGCAGTGGAGACCCTCAGGCTGAGCCGGCAGCAGGAGGGCAGACAGTGGTAGGTCTCTGGGCATGGATTGTTCTTTCCAGTGTCACTCAGTGAAAGTGGAGGCTGGATGCCGCCATGCCGGTAGATGTTAGCAATTTAGCAGGGTCTTCCATTGTGGGGGCCACAAGCTCGTCCCCCCCCCCCCCCACCCCCCCCAGGGCTCTGCTGGACACGAGGGAGGTGAAGGCTATGACCAAACCTGGCATAAGAGACACGCAGCCTGACCTTCTATAGGAAAGCTGTTCCAGTTTGCTGAACTACTTGAGAGTGTGAAGGCCCGGAGAGTTCATCCCTGAGTCAAGAACATGAAATCCAGTCTTCCCTCACGCCCCCATGGTGCCCTTCCCCCACAGCCTCTCTTCCTCCTCGGTTTGCTGCCCGTCTCCACTCACATTTCTCTGGTTTTCCTTTTGGTAATATTCACAAAGGCATGCCCACACTCAGCAGCCCACAGGGCAGTGACCGTTTCTGACTTGTGACTTGCTTCGAGCCACTCAGCCCTCACGCCCTCTGAGTCTTGAAGGGTGTGTATTTGTCCAGCACAGACTGAACTCCCTGGTGGGTGGGTCGCCATGAAGCCTTCTCTTATGCCCTCATAGGAAGGATCCTCTCCCTTCTCTGAGCACACGACCTTTATCTGCAGTTCTTTCAGGGGCTTAACCACTTTCTCCCTGATGGCAAAATGCCTTGTGCCCATATCTCATCTCCTCTACTAGACCCCAGACCTTGTCAAGGCAGATTCTAGATTCCCACAAGGTCTAGCCGAAAGTTGGCAATTGGTGGATGAAGAAATTCTTGGGAAGGAAGCCTGAGGAGGGTTACAGAAAAGTGAACCCAAGGCCTCCTTCAGGGGCAAAGTTCTTACTCATCTTAATCCTGGGCCTCTCCCCTCACACCAGAAAGTTCAAAGGAAAAACACAATGACAAAGATGGCCATTTTTGAACCCATTTATATTGTCAGTGTTCCTCTGGGCTTCATCCAGCCCTATCCCAGCCTTTGAGGTTGCATCAGATGGTCTGAATATTCATGGCTTCCTCAGGCCAAGTGTAGCTGTCCAGCGTAAAGGAGTCATATTCTGGAGTATAGACCAGGGACCTTACAAAAGCCTCCTTGTCCTCGGGCTCTGGGTAGTAGGAGGCCAGGTTGTGTTTGTACGCGAAGTCGAGGACCTAGGGAAAAATATATGTGACTGAGGAACTGGCTCTAAGGAGGAGCCTGCCTGAAGTCCCTCGCTTGGGAGCTTGTGGAAGGGGATACACCTGCAGCAGGCATGTGGCCCCTGAAGCCACTGGAGGGGAAGGAGCTAGAGCTTTCTGCCTCGTAAGGGAGCTCTGACACAGTGGGATAAACATGGTCTGGGTCAAGAGGCTTCAGGCTAAAGTCTGCTTCTGCTTCCGACTGCCTGTGGGTCCTTGCTAGTGATGCCATCCTGGCTAAGCCTCAGTCCTCGCATCTGTGAAGTGGGGGTAATGACAGCTTCCTCTGGCATGGAGTGAGGATAAAGCTGGGTAGCAGGCAAAAGTGTTCAGTGCCTGATACTTTGTCTCTCCTAAACGTGGCTTGAATTGGGAGAACAGCTTGGACAGTGTTCTTTGGGTATTAGCTTTGGTTTCACAAGAGGATGAAGCTAAATATCCCTGAAAGGAAGGAACTGGACAGGGTGGAGCTGGACTATCAGCTGGACAGTTGGGCTTGAGGACAACAAGCCCCAGAGTCTGATTCTGGAACCCACATGGGACAACTCTTGGGGCGTGCATGCTGTCTGTCGTGCAATGCGTTTTCTGAAATTACTCTTAAAACTTATAGAAACTATAAAATACATATTAATAGAAATAATGGTATAATAAACCCTCACGTGTTTGTCATCCAGATGCAACAATTATCAGTGTTAGGTCAGTCTTTAGGGCGCTATGTTCTGGTTCTATAAATAACCATCATCTCTGCATTGTCTGTTGAGTGACATTTATACTTAGACTATTCCATGAACTTGATCACCCTGAGGCCCAGCCATCCTGAGAGAAAGAGAAAGCATGAGCATCTACTCTGGCCGGAAAGGTGCCAAGTGTGGAGCTTTTTCAAGCTGTTCTCTTTTAATGTCCTCCAAAACTCTGGGAGTTGTTTAGTTGCTTGGTCATATCCAATTCTTTGTGACCCCATGGACTGTAGCCTGCCAGGCTCCTCTGTCCATGGGAATCTCCAGACAAGAATACTGGAGTGGTTTGCCATCTCCTTCTCCAGAGAATTTTCCCAACCCAGGGATCTAACCCACAACTTCTGCTTGGCAGGTGGGTTCTTTACCACTGAGCCACCAATGAAGACCCAAAACTCTGGGAGAGAGGAATTCTTTGGAAAAGAAGGAAACAGGCTCAGGGTGGTGCAATGATTATCCTGAGGAGCCTCTGCTGCTGAGTGGCAGGGGTGGGACTCCACAGCCCAAGCTCTTTCCATGATGCTATGCAAGTTGACCTTTCTGTATAAATGGGCACTTATGATTCATTAAAAAAAAATCCCACCCACGT
Source organism: Raphicerus campestris (assembly GCA_006410735.1). NCBI lineage: Eukaryota > Metazoa > Chordata > Mammalia > Artiodactyla > Bovidae > Raphicerus > Raphicerus campestris. The sequence continues at coordinate 128,587 of SJYW01008158.1, read as the reverse complement.
TCTGGTCCACAAAACTATGGACTTTGATGACCTTTCTGCCTGGTGTCTGAGGGGAAGTGCAGGAGCTTCCCAGAACTGCCCTGAGTGGGTGTTGGGATGGGGCTCAAGCTCCAGGCCAGAGTTTGTCAGCAGCCTTTGGGGAGCATGCAGTATAGGCCAGGGAGCCAGGATGTGTCCAGCGCTGCCCTCCCCTCAGCCCCCTAAAGTCAGAGAGTTGACAAACGCCGCTACCCATGTTAAGGGGGTGAGGAGCCCCTTACTTTGATGGCGATTCTCAGAGACACGTCTCGGATGGTGCTGAGGGGCGGGTACAATCTCCCCTGTGACAGATGGTGCTCAGAGACCTCTTGGGCAATTTGCTGGGGAGAGACAAGGGAGAGGAATAAGCTGATTTTCTGCCTTTCTAGAACAAGCCTGATCTAGTACACTGGAGACTCACCTTGCCCCTCGCAGGTGGCCAGTTACTGCAGTTTCCACTATTGTCTCGCCACCTCATGGCCCTGAGGTGCTTAAAGCTTAGGCTTACAACAAGGACACATCCTTTATGTCCTTTGAGACTAGCTGAGGCTTAAAACAACATGAGGCGCTCTGAGTTCTGAAGGAAAATCACTAGGGCCAAGATGAGTAAACTAGTGACTTGCAGAGCAGCTGGAAAAGAACCCGCCTGCCAGTGCTGAGATGCAGAGAGGTGGATTTGATCCCTGGGTCGGGAAGATCCCCTGCAGAAGGAAATTCCGACCCACTCCGGTATTCTTGCCTGCAGAATCCCATGGACAGAGGAGCCTGGCGGGTTACAGCCCCTGTGGTCGCAGAGTCAGACATGACTGGGCCAACTAAGCATGCGTGCACAGAGCAGACTCCGGGACCCCCCTGGCTGGCCTAGTCTGTTGCCTTGGGACGCCTGAGTCCCTCGCTTCCTGAGCTCGAGCCCCTTCCACATGCTTAAGAGCATCCCGGGCGTCCATCACGACCGTCCTGTGTCTCTGTATTCAGGGCTCCTTGATTCACCGTCCCAGCCGTGGCCCCAGTGGGGACTAGCTGCTCCTCCAGCGAGTGCCCCCACAATGGGCAGTGCCCGCTCCCTGCATAAATGCTCCAAGCCTTCACCCTGGGATGCCCTCCCTGCTCCAGGGCTGCTCTCTGAGGGCAGCCCTCCCCCACAAGCCTCTTCCTCCTGCTGGGGGCCTGGTGCTCAGCCAGCCTTGCAGAACAGCCTCTTTGATGTGGCTCTGAATGCACCCCCATCCCGCCTTCTTGTGTTAAGTTTCAATGTGGGGAAAAGCACATGAGAAGTCTTGTGTCCCGGAACAGACCGGGAAAGGAGCTGGTCTTGCCTCAGAGTCTGGCAGACAGGAGGGACATGGCCCGCATTCTTATGCTTGCCTTTCTCCTTTCCGTTCACTCAGCCCAGCCTTCACNCATGTGTAAGGGCACAGGCCTGAAAGCGCATGTGCTCACTGCCAGAAAGATGATCCCTGTGCTTGGAACACAGGAAATGTCATTATCTTCTTTTTGTTTCCATCAGTATAGCTAAAGTTGGTCATTTTAGTTGATCTTGTCAACCTGTTTTGGTTTCACTGATTTTCTCTACTGTTTTTCTTTTCTGTCATATTGGGTATAAAGAAGGTGCAGTTGGGATACAGAGGAAGTTGTGGGACAGGACATAGAAAAGATCACGTGAAAGGCTCCCTGGTGTTCAGATTCCAGCTTCACTCTTCAGCTCCTCTTCTCATCATAAGAGCTTCTCATGAGGCCACAGGATGTTTCCTCAGGGTATTCTTGGCTGAGCACCAGCACCCAGGAAGGAGGTGTTGGAAGAATAAGACCTAGGCAGGGGGTGATGGGATGTCTCTGCTAGTCGCTCTTCTAGGATCGCAGGCGGCCCCCTGGCCTGTCACTGAGGGGTGGCTCATAGGGCCGGCTCATGGCGGGCAGTGGAGACCCTCAGGCTGAGCCGGCAGCTGGAGGGCAGACAGTGGTAGGTCTCTGGGCATGGATTGTTCTTTCCAGTGTCACTCAGTGAAAGTGGAGGCTGGATGCCGCCATGCCGGTAGATGTTAGCAATTTAGCAGGGTCTTCCATTGTGGGGGCCACAAGCTCGTCCCCCCCCCCCGCAACCCTCCCCAGGGCTCTGCTGGACACGAGGGAGGTGAAGGCTATGACCAAACCTGGCATAAGAGACACGCAGCCTGACCTTCTATAGGAAAGCTGTTCCAGTTTGCTGAACTACTTGAGAGTGTGAAGGCCCGGAGAGTTCATCCCTGAGTCAGGAACATGAAATCCAGTCTTCCCTCACGCCCCCATGGTGCCCTTCCCCCACAGCCTCTCTTCCTCCTCGGTTTGCTGCCCGTCTCCACTCACATTTCTCTGGTTTTCCTTTTGGTAATATTCACAAAGGCATGCCCACACTCAGCAGCCCACAGGGCAGTGACCGTTTCTGACTTGTGACTTGCTTCGAGCCACTCAGCCCTCACGCCCTCTGAGTCTTGAAGGGTGTGTATTTGTCCAGCACAGACTGAACTCCCTGGTGGGTGGGTCGCCATGAAGCCTTCTCTTATGCCCTCATAGGAAGGATCCTCTCCCTTCTCTGAGCACACGACCTTTATCTGCAGTTCTTTCAGGGGCTTAACCACTTTCTCCCTGATGGCAAAATGCCTTGTGCCCATATCTCATCTCCTCTACTAGACCCCAGACCTTGTCAAGGCAGATTCTAGATTCCCACAAGGTCTAGCCGAAAGTTGGCAATTGGTGGATGAAGAAATTCTTGGGAAGGAAGCCTGAGGAGGGTTACAGAAAAGTGAACCCAAGGCCTCCTTCAGGGGCAAAGTTCTTACTCATCTTAATCCTGGGCCTCTCCCCTCACACCAGAAAGTTCAAAGGAAAAACACAATGACAAAGATGGCCATTTTTGAACCCATTTATATTGTCAGTGTTCCTCTGGGCTTCATCCAGCCCTATCCCAGCCTTTGAGGTTGCATCAGATGGTCTGAATATTCATGGCTTCCTCAGGCCAAGTGTAGCTGTCCAGCGTAAAGGAGTCATATTCTGGAGTATAGACCAGGGACCTTACAAAAGCCTCCTTGTCCTCGGGCTCTGGGTAGTAGGAGGCCAGGTTGTGTTTGTACGCGAAGTCGAGGACCTAGGGAAAAATATATGTGACTGAGGAACTGGCTCTAAGGAGGAGCCTGCCTGAAGTCCCTCGCTTGGGAGCTTGTGGAAGGGGATACACCTGCAGCAGGCATGTGGCCCCTGAAGCCACTGGAGGGGAAGGAGCTAGAGCTTTCTGCCTCGTAAGGGAGCTCTGACACAGTGGGATAAACATGGTCTGGGTCAAGAGGCTTCAGGCTAAAGTCTGCTTCTGCTTCCGACTGCCTGTGGGTCCTTGCTAGTGATGCCATCCTGGCTAAGCCTCAGTCCTCGCATCTGTGAAGTGGGGGTAATGACAGCTTCCTCTGGCATGGAGTGAGGATAAAGCTGGGTAGCAGGCAAAAGTGTTCAGTGCCTGATACTTTGTCTCNTGAGCCTCAGTCCTCGCATCTGTGAAGTGGGGGTAATGACAGCTTCCTCTGGCATGGAGTGAGGATAAAGCTGGGTAGCAGGCAAAAGTGTTCAGTGCCTGATACTTTGTCTCTCCTAAACGTGGCTTGAATTGGGAGAACAGCTTGGACAGTGTTCTTTGGGTATTAGCTTTGGTTTCACAAGAGGATGAAGCTAAATATCCCTGAAAGGAAGGAACTGGACAGGGTGGAGCTGGACTATCAGCTGGACAGTTGGGCTTGAGGACAACAAGCCCCAGAGTCTGATTCTGGAACCCACATGGGACAACTCTTGGGGCGTGCATGCTGTCTGTCGTGCAATGCGTTTTCTGAAATTACTCTTAAAACTTATAGAAACTATAAAATACATATTAATAGAAATAATGGTATAATAAACCCTCACGTGTTTGTCATCCAGATGCAACAATTATCAGTGTTAGGTCAGTCTTTAGGGCGCTATGTTCTGGTTCTATAAATAACCATCATCTCTGCATTGTCTGTTGAGTGACATTTATACTTAGACTATTCCATGAACTTGATCACCCTGAGGCCCAGCCATCCTGAGAGAAAGAGAAAGCATGAGCATCTACTCTGGCCGGAAAGGTGCCAAGTGTGGAGCTTTTTCAAGCTGTTCTCTTTTAATGTCCTCCAAAACTCTGGGAGTTGTTTAGTTGCTTGGTCATATCCAATTCTTTGTGACCCCATGGACTGTAGCCTGCCAGGCTCCTCTGTCCATGGGAATCTCCAGACAAGAATACTGGAGTGGTTTGCCATCTCCTTCTCCAGAGAATTTTCCCAACCCAGGGATCTAACCCACAACTTCTGCTTGGCAGGTGGGTTCTTTACCACTGAGCCACCAATGAAGACCCAAAACTCTGGGAGAGAGGAATTCTTTGGAAAAGAAGGAAACAGGCTCAGGGTGGTGCAATGATTATCCTGAGGAGCCTCTGCTGCTGAGTGGCAGGGGTGGGACTCCACAGCCCAAGCTCTTTCCATGATGCTATGCAAGTTGACCTTTCTGTATAAATGGGCACTTATGATTCATTAAAAAAAAATCCCACCCACGTTCTGGTCCACAAAACTATGGACTTTGATGACCTTTCTGCCTGGTGTCTGAGGGGAAGTGCAGGAGCTTCCCAGAACTGCCCTGAGTGGGTGTTGGGATGGGGCTCAAGCTCCAGGCCAGAGTTTGTCAGCAGCCTTTGGGGAGCATGCAGTATAGGCCAGGGAGCCAGGATGTGTCCAGCGCTGCCCTCCCCTCAGCCCCCTAAAGTCAGAGAGTTGACAAACGCCGCTACCCATGTTAAGGGGGTGAGGAGCCCCTTACTTTGATGGCGATTCTCAGAGACACGTCTCGGATGGTGCTGAGGGGCGGGTACAATCTCCCCTGTGACAGATGGTGCTCAGAGACCTCTTGGGCAATTTGCTGGGGAGAGACAAGGGAGAGGAATAAGCTGATTTTCTGCCTTTCTAGAACAAGCCTGATCTAGTACACTGGAGACTCACCTTGCCCCTCGCAGGTGGCCAGTTACTGCAGTTTCCACTATTGTCTCGCCACCTCATGGCCCTGAGGTGCTTAAAGCTTAGGCTTACAACAAGGACACATCCTTTATGTCCTTTGAGACTAGCTGAGGCTTAAAACAACATGAGGCGCTCTGAGTTCTGAAGGAAAATCACTAGGGCCAAGATGAGTAAACTAGTGAATTGCAGAGCAGCTGGAAAAGAACCCGCCTGCCAGTGCTGAGATGCAGAGGGGTGGATTTGATCCCTGGGTCGGGAAGATCCCCTGCAGAAGGAAATTCCGACCCACTCCGGTATTCTTGCCTGCAGAATCCCATGGACAGAGGAGCCTGGCGGGTTACAGCCCCTGTGGTCGCAGAGTCAGACATGACTGGGCCAACTAAGCACGCGTGCACAGAGCAGACTCCGGGACCCCCCTGGCTGGCCTAGTCTGTTGCCTTGGGACGCCTGAGTCCCTCGCTTCCTGAGCTCGAGCCCCTTCCACATGCTTAAGAGCATCCCGGGCGTCCATCACGACCGTCCTGTGTCTCTGTATTCAGGGCTCCTTGATTCACCGTCCCAGCCGTGGCCCCAGTGGGGACTAGCTGCTCCTCCAGCGAGTGCCCCCACAATGGGCAGTGCCCGCTCCCTGCATAAATGCTCCAAGCCTTCACCCTGGGATGCCCTCCCTGCTCCAGGGCTGCTCTCTGAGGGCAGCCCTCCCCCACAAGCCTCTTCCTCCTGCTGGGGGCCTGGTGCTCAGCCAGCCTTGCAGAACAGCCTCTTTGATGTGGCTCTGAATGCACCCCCATCCCGCCTTCTTGTGTTAAGTTTCAATGTGGGGAAAAGCACATGAGAAGTCTTGTGTCCCGGAACAGACCGGGAAAGGAGCTGGTCTTGCCTCAGAGTCTGGCAGACAGGAGGGACATGGCCCGCATTCTTATGCTTGCCTTTCTCCTTTCCGTTCACTCAGCCCAGCCTTCACNGCTACCCATGTTAAGGGGGTGAGGAGCCCCTTACTTTGATGGCGATTCTCAGAGACACGTCTCGGATGGTGCTGAGGGGCGGGTACAATCTCCCCTGTGACAGATGGTGCTCAGAGACCTCTTGGGCAATTTGCTGGGGAGAGACAAGGGAGAGGAATAAGCTGATTTTCTGCCTTTCTAGAACAAGCCTGATCTAGTACACTGGAGACTCACCTTGCCCCTCGCAGGTGGCCAGTTACTGCAGTTTCCACTATTGTCTCGCCACCTCATGGCCCTGAGGTGCTTAAAGCTTAGGCTTACAACAAGGACACATCCTTTATGTCCTTTGAGACTAGCTGAGGCTTAAAACAACATGAGGCGCTCTGAGTTCTGAAGGAAAATCACTAGGGCCAAGATGAGTAAACTAGTGACTTGCAGAGCAGCTGGAAAAGAACCCGCCTGCCAGTGCTGAGATGCAGAGGGGTGGATTTGATCCCTGGGTCGGGAAGATCCCCTGCAGAAGGAAATTCCGACCCACTCCGGTATTCTTGCCTGCAGAATCCCATGGACAGAGGAGCCTGGCGGGTTACAGCCCCTGTGGTCGCAGAGTCAGACATGACTGGGCCAACTAAGCATGCGTGCACAGAGCAGACTCCGGGACCCCCCTGGCTGGCCTAGTCTGTTGCCTTGGGACGCCTGAGTCCCTCGCTTCCTGAGCTCGAGCCCCTTCCACATGCTTAAGAGCATCCCGGGCGTCCATCACGACCGTCCTGTGTCTCTGTATTCAGGGCTCCTTGATTCACCGTCCCAGCCGTGGCCCCAGTGGGGACTAGCTGCTCCTCCAGCGAGTGCCCCCACAATGGGCAGTGCCCGCTCCCTGCATAAATGCTCCAAGCCTTCACCCTGGGATGCCCTCCCTGCTCCAGGGCTGCTCTCTGAGGGCAGCCCTCCCCCACAAGCCTCTTCCTCCTGCTGGGGGCCTGGTGCTCAGCCAGCCTTGCAGAACAGCCTCTTTGATGTGGCTCTGAATGCACCCCCATCCCGCCTTCTTGTGTTAAGTTTCAATGTGGGGAAAAGCACATGAGAAGTCTTGTGTCCCGGAACAGACCGGGAAAGGAGCTGGTCTTGCCTCAGAGTCTGGCAGACAGGAGGGACATGGCCCGCATTCTTATGCTTGCCTTTCTCCTTTCCGTTCACTCAGCCCAGCCTTCACTTCACAGAGCCCTGTGACTTGCCAGGATCTGCACTAGGTGCAGAAGGGCATAGTGGAGAAGCCAGTCTTTTCCTTCCTGGAGGCTGGCGTCAGTGGAAAATGAATGAGTAGAGTGACGGCAAGGAGAGGGGACAGACAGGCACAGAGGAGGGCAGGGCCCAGCCCTCCAGGGGCCCCCTGGTGGTCCAGTGGTTGAGACCCCACGCTTCCAGTGCAGGGGGTTTTGTGTTTAGTCACTAAGTCATGTCTGACTCGTTTGGGACTCCATGGACTATAGTCTGCCAGCTCCTTGTTCATGGACTTCTCCAGGCAAGAATACTGCAGCGGTTTGCCATTTCCTCCTCCAGGGGATCTTCCCAACCCAGGGATTGAACCTGAGTCTCCATTGCATTGGCAGGTGGATTCTTTCCCACTGAGCCACCAAGGAAGCCCTCCAATGTGGGAGGCACAAGGGGATGCAAGTTCAGTCCCTGGTCGAGGAACTAAGATCCTACATGCCTCGTGGTGAGGCAAAAAAAAAAAAAAAAAGGAAAATGAGGCAAGGCTGGTGACATGGGAGAGGAAGACGGAGCAGCTGAGGTAGAGGCAGGCAGCAGAGAGAGAAGGGTAAGACCTGGTTCAGAGAGAAGAGCCAGGTGCAAACTCACTCTTAATTAAAAAAAGGCATCCAGAAGAAAAGACAGAATAAGACCTGAAGGGCCAGGTATAAATTCCTTGAAGAGAGGAGAAGAAATAGCACATGAAAATCCTTGGAGGGAAGAGAGAGCATGACTGTGAAAAGGATGGATAGGCCGATGGCAGGGGGAGGGAAGGAGGGCCTGGGATGAACCGCGTGAAGGGGTTTGGACTTTCCTGGGAGCACCAACGAGCCATATAAAAGTCTGAAGTTTAGGAGACAAGAGGGCCTGTTCCTGGCTTCAAAGGATCCTCTTGTGGAGCTGTCGAGGATGGACTGATCAGAGGGAAGCAGGATTCCCAGGGATAGATCTGCAGCTAGAAAGGTCCTGCAGTGACGAGTTAGATTGCAGTAGGTGTGGTTGCTTCTAAGATGTTGGGCATTGCCCATGCTCTGATGCGGCTTCAAGGCAAATTGCCTGGGGCCCTCCTGGCGCATTGCTCACAAGCCAGGTGACCTGGGGCAAGCAACTTAAACTCTCTGTGCCTGTTTCCTTGTCTGTAACACAGGGATGATCGCTGTATTTTACCAGGCTGTCAAGATGACATAAGATAGTGCATGTAAATCTCCTAAAATACATATTACTTTTTATATAGAGAAATCAGATGCAACTGAAGTTATCTTAATTTAAAAGCACCCTTTTCAGAAATGTAACCTGCCAGGACTTGGAAGACCAGACTGTCAGCTCCAGGGAGGCAGGGGCCTTGTGCTCATAGCAAGTAACTGAGAAGCAGATTGAGGAGGGGATCCTGCTTAATTCATGGACACTATTCTGGAAACTATGGAGCGGAACTGTCCCACAGCACGAGGTGGGGTTTGGGCAGATGTCTCTGGGGGTTGCAGAGGAAGGCTCTGGCAACCGTGTTTCTGCACAACAGGGAATCTGCTTGCAGGCCAACTCCAAGCAGGAAGTGACTCTTCCTATCCAGTGGGAGTTTCAGACAGTTCTGCCCATGATCACCAAAACACCACCACCACCAATTAGCAACCAGAAGAAATACAAACACAAAATACTTAGACAAGAGGGACAGAGAACCACAGCACAAAACCAGAGCTANGACAGTTCTGCCCATGATCACCAAAACACCACCACCACCAATCAGCAACCAGAAGAAATACAAACACAAAATACTTAGACAAGAGGGACAGAGAACCACAGCACAAAACCAGAGCTACTGTGCACGAGGCTTGCACAAGGCTGATGTGCCTCCAGGAGACATAGGAAGAAGGAACTTGGTGTGTGAACCAGTTAGTTTCTTGGGGGCTCATAGGAGCAGGGCTGGGTATGGCTGTGTGGAAGCTGTTCTGTGTCATGCTGGTTTAGGGCTCTCCCCAGTGCCCTGGTGAGAGGGGAACGCAGTCATAGGCCAGCCAGAGATCACAGTTGAGCCTTTGGAGCTCACTGGGGATGAATGTATTTGATATTTATTTATGGTTTTCAGAGTGCTTTGAACTGTAAGGAGATCAAACCAGTCAATCCTAAAGGAAATCAACCCTGAATATTCACTGTAAGGGCTGATGCTGAAGTTAGAGCTCTAATACTTTGGCCACCTGATGTGTAGAGCTGACTTGTTGGAAAAGACCCTGATGCTGGCAAAGGTTGAAGGCAAAAGGAGAAAGGGGTGGCAGAGGATGAGATGGTTGGATGGCATCACCAACTCAATGGACATGAGTTTCAGCAAACTCTGGGAGATAGTGGAGGATAGAGGATCCTGGTGTGCTGCAGGCCATGGGGTTGCAAAGAGCTGGACACGACTCAGTGACTGAACGATGACAACAACATAGTTTGGATTANCAGATGCCATGATCTTAGTTTTCTGAATGTTGAGCTTTAAGCCAACTTTTTCACTCTCCACTTTCATCAAGAGGCTCTTTAGTTCTTCTTCACTTTCTGCCATAAGGGTGGTGTCATCTGCATATTTGAGGGTATCAATATTTCTCCTGGCAATCTTGATTCCAGCTTGTACTTCCTCCAGCCCAGCGTTTCTCATGATGCACTCTGCGTATAAGTTAAATAAGCAGGGTGACAGTATACAGCCTTGACACACTCCTTTCCTGATTTGGAACCAGTCTGTTGTCCCATGTATGGTTCTAACTGTTGCCTCTTGACCTGCATACAGGTTTCTCAGGAGGCAGGTAAAGTCATCTGGTATACCCATCTCTTTAAGAATTTTCACAGTTTGTTGTGATCCACACAGTCAAAGAATTTAGCGTAGTCAATAAAGTAGAAGTAGATATTTTTCTGGAACTCTCTTGCTTTTTTGATGATCCAAGGGATGTTGGCAGTTTGATCTCTGGTTCCTCTGCCTTTTCTAAATCCAGCTTGAACATCTGGAAGTTCACGGTTCATGTACTGTTGAAGCCTGGCTTGGAGAATTTTGAGCATTACTTTGCTCGTATGTGAGATGAGAGCAACTGTGCAGTAGTTTGAACACTCTTTGACATTGCCTTTCTTTGGGATTCTTTCATTGCCTTTCTTCAAGAGGCAGAAGGCTGTCCTGAAATAGAACTAGATAAGCTGAAAACTTGCTTTCTGTCCAGTGGAAAACTGCACACAGAAATGAAAAATACACTCCTATTTCCACCCTGCAACCATTAGTATTTTACAGCGCCATCCAGATTCTGTGTGTATATTTTGATACAGTTAGAATCATGGTTATGTAGACCTTTTTAATGTTCTCTTCCTTCCAACTAATTACATGCTTTGCATGTATGAGGCCCTGGATTCAATCCCGGCATCTCCACAGCGAGTGAATGTGTTTATTTATAGAGTCCCTGGAGTAGGAAATGGCAGCATACTCCAGTTTTCTTGCCTGGACAATCCCATGGACAGAGGAGCCTGGCGGGCTACATAGGATAGTACAGAACTGGACACGACTGAGCATGCTCACGCATCCTTCCAACTAATTCAGCGAAGTATAGGAGTGGTTAAGAGCACCAGCCCAAGAGCCTGATTCCCCGAGTTCACTCTGTTATGTGATCTTGGCCAACTCAGCAAACTGCTCCATACCTCGCTTTCCCAATCTGTAAAATGGAGATGATTATGATACAATTAGATGTCTTTACATTAAGACTTATAAAGCACTCTGAATAATCTGTACTGTCAGTTACTAACTTCATGGCATTTTCTATGTTGCTATCATAAGGAGCATTTTTAATGGCTGCAATATCCTACAGTGTCTACATTAGCTAATTTACTTAAACGTCACTCTCTTGCTGATTGTTTTTTCCAGTCATTCTATGTTATAAGTGACAGTGTCATAAATACCCTACTACATACCTTTTGGATTTTTTTCATACATAGATTCCCAAAAGTAGAAGCATGAGGTCAAAGGGCAAAAACATTTAATGCCTTGGTTTATATTGGGAAATAGTTTTCAAAAAAAATGTAGCTCTTTAGAATGGAATGTGGCCTGGGACTTTACTCTTTTCCCTCCTCCCACACCAGCCAGAGATAATATTGATTTCTTTTTGATTTGTATAATTTTAACCAGCCATAAACAATCCCACTTGAATTTCCTTTCCTTTGATCATCCTAGATGCTTAGTATTGCCAGCTGCAGTTACTTTACTGTGACTCTGTCAGCATCCAAATCAGTGGTTTTAATAGAGAAAACTTGACATAAAGACTTGTGGATTATACATTAAAGAACTGAAAAGCCAAGAAGAAATACTAAGGATCTGCTACCACCCCCATAGGCTGAGGTAACATAGGGAAGATGAAGTAGGGAGCACTATGAGGTTAGTTCTAGAAGTAATGGACAAAGTGCAAAGTGGATTTAACCACTGCTTCTGGAACAAACTGCTGCTGTAAGAGAAAAAAAAAAAGAAATCCCAAGGCAATGGAGTTGCCAGATCTAGCAAAAACAAAAATGCAGATGATCAGCTAAATTTGGGTTTCAAACAAATAAGTTTTTAGAATATTTATACTAATAATGATGGAACACATGCTGAAAAAAAAAATTTCTTGTTTATCTAAAAATCAGATTTAACTGAATGTCTTACATTTTACCAAGCAACCTTCCCAGCTGGGGATGATGCTGAAAAAAAGTGTTCTTTCCCTCCTCCTTTAGCCTTTCGGTCACCCCCTGGGACCCCCTGTTGGCATAGCCCTCCATAAAGCCAACTGGTAAGGCTGGAAAGTGGTTTGCAGACCAAGGAGCAACAATTATCCAGTAACTGGCAGAGCCCACCCTTTTGGCTGTTCAGCATCAGTGCACACCCATTCTACACACTGATACTTCCAGATGACAATAGAAACAATTCTAACAAAATGCTTAATAAAATGCGACTACCTTTCCAACTGGTGCAGACATTGTTACCTTCTCCCTGAAATGGGGAGAGAGAGGCAAAGTCTCCACAGTTCTTTTGTTTACCAGCTAAAGAATGTCGCTCATCATCTGTTTCAACAAGAATGAAGTCCCTGGCCCCTGCGGTCTCCAACCTTCAACACACCCTGAAAGTTCAGGGCAGTGATAGGGATGGGGTCCTCTGTGCCCTGAGAAAAACAGGCAGAACAGGCCTTCAGAGAGTTAGATATTTTCAGGAGAAGATTTTATGAACCCAGTTTCTAGCATCTTGTCATATCTAGAAAAGCATAAAATCGTTAGTGGAGATATCTGCTTCTCGTGACCAGGAATAACCTTCTTGTGACTAGCAGCAGCCTTCCTGCCAAAATGTGTACTTGACCCCTGAACCCTCTTCCCTAAAATCACATGTATACTGACCTCCCCCTCATCGCTTCTTAGTAGTTCCCAGAGTTATTTGAAAGGCTGTCTCTTGGGCTAAGGTCCTCATTTTGCCCTCAAGTAAGCGTTAACTCTCAACTCTGACAGTGTGCACTTGTTTTTCAATCGACATATTTATATCTGGAAGATAGTGACACTACCAAATCTGGACAAGATTAGCTACTCTTCCAACTCAGTTTTCACATTTGAAAACTCTGTTATCTAGAGGCTGAATTGTAGAATTATCCTTCAGCAAAACTTATAAGAGGAAGAAAAAGGGAGAATAAATCCGTTAATATGAACCATGAAATCACATGATAGTCAAGGAAGAAACTTTGCATGGCTACTGCATCCCTCGTTTCTATCATCAGTCATGCAGCCATGATGTTTATTTATTTCTTCCTCAGTCTCTATGTTTTCTTATCCTCAGACAAGACCTCGGCTTGCCAGTGTCCCTTAGTAAGATGACCCAGACCTTCATTCCGGAAGGATCTGTGCCCTCAGCAGCTCTGCCTCTCTTTCGTTGCAACAGTATTTGTTAATATCTGCTCTGGAGCACTGGAGTGCTATGACACACCCCTGCGTACAGAGTATTATGCGAAGGAGAGTTGCTGGACAACTGGCATGCATAAGGCTTGACTCTGTGAGGGCGAGAAAGCTGCTTGTTCCATCACAGGTTCTGGGTACGGAGAACTCTGCCAAGGGTCTTGGCGGTGGGGCCCGGGGGCCAGACGGTCATCTCAGTCCACTCTGTTGCAGGCACAGCCTCTGTGGCCGTGGCAGGGATCCTGGCTGCTCTGCGGATCACCAAGAACAAGCTCTCCAATCACGTGTTTGTTTTCCAAGGTGCTGGTGAGGTGAGTCCCACCGAGGGCTCTCTACAGTCGCTCCAGAAGGAGAATAAAAATACGGGTGGGAGAAACAGGAGGGGATGCCTTCTGGGCTCCGGAGGAGAGGAAACAGCCCAGAAGCATGGTGATCATTGCACCCGCCTGGGCCCCACCATTTGGGTATCTCGAGGCAAGGCCTTGACAAGGCCTCCTGGGAGGAGTGGGGGAAGAAGGGAGGATCTTGGCGAAGTGTCTGATAAATCCTGAGTAGCTCTGGCCTTTTGTCTGAACACCACCTCGCAGGCAGCCATGGGCATTGCCCACCTCCTTGTCATGGCCCTAGAGAAAGAAGGTGTACCCAAAGCAGAGGCCACAAGGAAGATCTGGATGGTGGACTCCAAAGGGCTCATTGTCAAGGTATTGGGGACCTGCAGGTCTCCTGAGACCTG
>SJYW01008158.1:87022-107693 GCA_006410735.1 Raphicerus campestris | reverse complement strand
TACGCAGAGTGCATCATGAGAAACGCTGGGCTGGAGGAAGTACAAGCTGGAATCAAGATTGCCAGGAGAAATATTGATACCCTCAAATATGCAGATGACACCACCCTTATGGCAGAAAGTGAAGAACTAAAGAGCCTCTTGATGAAAGTGGAGAGTGAAAAAGTTGGCTTAAAGCTCAACATTCAGAAAACTAAGATCATGGCATCTGGTCCCATCACTTCATGGCAAATAGATGGGGAAACAATGGGCTCCAAAATCACTGCAGATGGTAACTGCAGCCATGAAATTAAAAGACGCTTGTTCCTTGGAAGAAAAACTATGACCAACCTAGACAGCATATTAAAAAGTGGAGACATTACTTTGCCAACAAAGGTCTATCTAGTCAAAACTATGGTTTTTCCAGTGGTCATGTATGGATGTGAGAGTTGGACTGTGAAGAAAGCTGAGCACTGAAGAATTGATGCTTTTGAACTGTGGTGTTGGAGAAGACTCTTGCAAGTCCCTTGAACTGCAAGGAGATCCAACCAGTCCATCCTAAAGGAAATCAATCCTGAATATTCATTGGAAGAACTGATGCTGAAACTCATACTTTGGTCACCTGATACAAATAACTGACTCATTGGAAAAGACCTTGATGCTGGGAAAGATTGAAGGCAGGAGAAGGGGACAACAGAGGATGAGATGGTTGGATGGCATCACCGATTCAATGGACATGAGTCTGAGTAAGCTCCAGGAGTTGGTGATGGACAATGAAGCCTGGCATGCTGCAGTTCATGGAGTTGCAAAGAGTCAGACACGACTGGGCGAGTGAAATGAACTGAACTGAACTGAACTCTGCCTCCCAAAAGGAGATGTACCAAACATAGGACACCAGGTGGCGCCAGAGATATTTCATCAGAGGACCTCTCAAGGACCCTGCCTTCTTGATGGAGCTTTTCCTCCTTGGATGTCAAGTATCTCTGTGGTTAAACCTGCAGGCTGAACAACAGCTTACCTGCAGAAATTCAGTGCTGGATGGAGAGCATGACATCCAACAATGGTACAGATGAGGAAACTGAGGCCAGAGAAGGACAGTGGCTTCCCCCGTCAGTCACCAAGTGAAGTGAGGTAAAGCAGAAGTAACACAGGTAAACCTGGGGTGCTGTTCCTGCTTGCTTCCTAGTCTATGCAGCTCAGACAGCCTTTCCTGACTCTGGAGTTGAAGGCAGCACCAGTAGCCTCCTGGGCTTTCCCTGGGGGGTACCTGAGAAGCAGGTGGTAGTGGAGGTAGAGGGAAGTGAACTTAGGTCATGGACGTAATTGTTCAGCTGTGACTCTGGAAGTGGTGGAAAACACAAAAGCTAGGGAAATCTGATAGAAAAGAGTTGAAAATGTCCAAAGGATACAATGGCAACCTCTCCTAATTGATTGTTCTCACCGTGACCTTGGCTCTGTGCTATATGTATGCTTGCCTGCATTTATTTGTTCGTTTATTGTTTACGACAACTCTGGGAAATAGGTACTACTGAGCATTCTTTTTTTCTCCCCCCGCCCCTCTCAGAAATGGAAAGAGAAGTTCAGGAAAATAAAAACAGCCAGGAGAGAAGTGAATTCTCTGACCACTAGGCCTATAAAATCTCTGCCTCCAGTCCATACACTGCCTTTCCTCCTGTTACATGGATGAATGATCCCTGCTCTTAGCAAAAGCCACCTCCAGGTGTGGACTGGACCCTCCTGTGTTTACCTACTCCAGGAGTTGGCTTTGGAATTCTCTTCCTTTTTCCTCCTCTGGCATCCTCAGCTGCTCCCTTTCTAGTGGACCGCTGCCATCAGCATGCAAATACGTCATCAAGTTGCCATCCTTTTAAGCCTCTTCTTGACCCTATGTCATTGCCACCCCGTTTTTTTTGTTGTTGCCGCTGTTGTTTAGCTGCTGAGTCATGTCCGACTCCTTTGTGACCCCACAGACTATAGCGAGCCAGGCTCCTCTATCCATGGGGTTTCTCAGGCAAGAATACCGGAGTGGGTTACCATTTCCTTTTCCAGGGGATCTTCCTGACTCAGACAGTGAACCCATGTCTCCTGCATTGGCAGGTGGGTTCTTTACCACTGAGCCACCAGAGAAGCCCGCTCTGTCTCTTACTTCCCTTTATAGCCAAGTTCCTTTATAGAGCTTAATATACTCATTGTTGGCTTCCCTGGTGGCTCAGATAGTAAAGAATTTGCCTACAATGCAGCAGACTTGTGTTCGAATACTCTAGTATTCTTGCCTGGGGAATCCCGTGGACAGAGGAGCCTGGTGGGCTATAGTGGATGGAATTGCAAAGAGTCAGACACAACCGGGCAGCCAACACTTTCATACTCATGGTCTGCACTTCCTTGCTTCTTGGTCTCCCTGAAACCCAGTCCCATCCAGCGAATCTCCTGTCTTGATGCCACCAGTTCCTCCCCCTTGTCAAGCTCAGTGTCAGTCCTCAGCCCTGCTCCTCCCTGACTTTTCATTACCATCCGATACTGGTGTTTACTCTTTCCTATGGGAAACTCTGCACGTGGCTTCTGGAACCTCATGGTCATTGGCTCTCTTGCTGGCTACTTCTCATTCTCCTTTCTGGGATCTTCCTCCGAGGATCTTCCATCCTCTGAAGAGGCCAGTGACCCTAATCACAGTCGAGAACTCAAGAGGGAAAACAGCAGTTCTCAAATCCTGTGTTAGAAAGTGGCAAATAAAGTCATCTCCATCATTAACTTAAATTCATTTAAGTTTCATAAAGTTTTATTAAAGTTAATGAGGAGGAGGAGGGTCTTGGGTTATGCATTAAGGATTTAAAAACAGAGAGGAAGGAAACTGCTTATTTCTGGAATCAATCACCTAGAGAAGCCCGGGGGTCCAGGGTAACATCGCTTGCACCCACACACACCACGGGCAGCTGAAAGCATGGTTGTTTGTTCCTTGTTCATGATGAAAGAAAAACAAAGTTTCCTTTTCAGAGGGAGCTTTCCATAATTGCACTTCCCGCAAACTGAGTACTGGAGGTTGTAGGTACAGAAAATAGCATAGAAGGACAAGCTGAAAATGTAGTTGCTATTGGGCTTTTAATAGTCACTTTTAAATTTTATTTATTTTTTATTTTTAATTAATTGTCACTTTTGACAAAGTTGAAGAAGTTTCTATCCTAAACCATGGGTTATCAGAGAAAAGGGGAAGAACTGGCTGCCTCAGGTGAGACGAGGCTGCTGTCCTGGGCAATGAGGACAGGGAGTTAGGCTTCGCCAGGGTGTGGCCAAGTGGCCTGGAGGCTTGGAGCTGGGGCACTGGGAGGCCTCTTGAATAAGATCAGGCCCACTCTTACAAGTGGGCTGGTCACCCTCTGGTGGCTCAGATGGTAAAGAATCCGCCTGCAGTGCGGAAGAGCAGAGTTTGATCCCTGGGTTGGGAAGATCCCCTGGAGAAGGGAAAGGCTACCCACTCCAGTATTCTGGCCTGGAGAATTCCGTGGACAGAGGAGCCTGGTGGGCTACAGCCCATAGGGTCACAAAGAGACACGATTTAGAGACTTTCAGTAGGGGGTGGGGCAGCAGACTCGAAAGCTGGAAACAGCCCCCGGTGTCCTAGAAACAGGGCAGATGGTTGGACAGACGTCAGAGCTGGGCCACTCCTCCCGCTCTGCCCCTTTCCTACTGTCCAGGGTATTCTGCAATACGTGCCAAGTGGGTGATCACTGCCCAGTGTCACTCCTGGGCACCTGGTGAAGGTGGGTCATCTTGGGGCCTGTGGAACAGGTTTGGCCCCGGGCGGGGTATCCTAGGCTGAGGTTTGAGTCTTAAGGGCAAAGAGAAATTGCCCAAGAGCAGAAGAGAGTTCCAGGCAGAGGAACCAGCACATTCAGAATCGCAGAGTTGGCAGAAAGCTCATGGAACTGAGGAATTCTGTGGGCTGCAGAAACAGGGTGGACGCGGAGAGTGGAGAGAGGTGGGGTGGAACCCGCCTCCCTTCTCAGCTCCCCCTGTCCTGCGCTCACACTGGTCTCTCTCCCCGCTCCCATCAAAGCCGCTCTGTTTCAGCCCTCCCTCCCTCCCACCCTTATGTGTTGTGAGCCTGCAGTGCACCAGGCGTTTCAGTACTTGGTACCGGAACCGTCTCTGGTTACATGTCTGTTCCCGCCTCTACATCACTACAGCCCTTACGAAAACCTGGGTGCCGTAGACAGAGGCAGTGGCGGTGGGAACATTTAACAGTGGATCAGCAGAGTATCCGTCCAGCCAGGACTGATGCTCACCTGAGCAAAGAAAGCATTCTGGTCTTCCTGGCAGTACTGGCTGAGTGCCTTTCATGGCTATGATCATGTTCCTCTTACAGGTAAGGAAAAGAAGGCTGTGAGGAGTTAAGCCACTTGGCCAAAGTCCCAAAGCAGAACAGTTGGAGATTTTGACCTAGGCTTGTCTTGGAAATACAGCTCAGGGGCAGAGCATCTGATGGCAGATCCAGGCTTGTCTGAATCCAGCATCTGACAGTTAAGCACCCGGGCTCACAGATGAAAATTTGAAAGCATGAGGGCTGATGGTGGCCCGGCACACCCTGCAGGCCCCCTGAGTGGCCGTCTGCTCTCAGGAATGAGGCAGGTCTTGAGGGCAGGGAAGGTCCAAGGAGGACTGGCGGGGTGGGGGGATGTTCTGGAGCTGACAAGCCAGCCGGCTTTCCTGGGTCCATGCGGGCAGCCAGCCAGCCATGGGGCCTGGGGCCTGCGCTCACCAGGCCAGCAGCCTCCTGGAGCTGGCCTCTTGGGAAGGACACAGCTGGTGAGTCCCCCAGGCGTGACCATTCCTATCGCTGTTCTCCTTCCAGGTCTCCCTCCTCTGCTAAGAGTAGGGACGCTTCTCTGATCCCAGCTGAAACAACAAAAGTCACCTGAGCCTCTGCCTTTTCCAGAAATTCCTGACGAGGCTGCCAGCAAATGAGTCAATGCTGGGGCGGCCCTGCTTGCTGAGAACCAGCCTGGCTGGAGGAGGCTTTCCACCAGCCCGAGCGCCCTGCTCGCTGAGAACCAGCCTGGCTGGAGGAGGCCTTCCACTAGCCTGAGTGCCCTGCTTGCTGAGAACCAGCCTGGCTGGAGGAGGCCTTCCACCAGCCTGAGCGGGAGCAGGCTGGAGCAGACACGTAGCCCTGGGGGGCCCTTGACCCTCTAGTGCTGGGGCTCCAGACTCCCTACTGTGGGGTTGGCCACGTGGGCTTGGTGACTCCCAGGAAGGTGGAGCAGCGGACTGGCTAGGAGACGGCTCGAATCTTCCACTCAGCACCAAGCATGGCCCTGCCCTCCTGGAGGGTGGACCTTGTGGCCTTTACTCATATCTTTTCTTATTTCACGGAGGACGTGAGGCTGGGCTGCTGTTCCTTTTGTTGACTTAAAAAATATTCACGACTTAAAAGTTGGGAGTTAGGTTTTATCTGATGGGAATTTTTAGGACTTCAGACCCGGGAAGACAGCATCTCACTCAACTAGCCCTGAGAGAACTGCTCTGAGGAGCTGGGAGTGAGGGGTTAGAGGGGGAGAAGAGCCAGGTTACCTAGAAATTTGCAACAAACGGCAGGTAATCTGAACGTCAAAAGTATTTTTGTGAATTCAAGAAGACCAGGGTTCCCTTTTCTCCACACCCTCTCCAGTATTTATTGCTTGTAGACTTTTGGATAGCAGCCATTCTGACTAGCATAAAATGGTACCTCATTGTGGTTTTGATTTGCATTTCGGATAATGAGTGATGTTGAGCATCTTTTCATGCATTTGTTAGCCATCTGTATGTCTTCTTTGGAGAAATGTCTGTTNGGTTTGGCCCCAGGCGGGGTATCCTAGGCTGAGGTTTGAGTCTTAAGGGCAAAGAGAAATTGCCCAAGAGCAGAAGAGAGTTCCAGGCAGAGGAACCAGCACATTCAGAATCGCAGAGTTGGCAGAAAGCTCATGGAACTGAGGAATTCTGTGGGCTGCAGAAACAGGGTGGACGCGGAGAGTGGAGAGAGGTGGGGTGGAACCCGCCTCCCTTCTCAGCTCCCCCTGTCCTGCGCTCACACTGGTCTCTCTCCCCGCTCCCATCAAAGCCGCTCTGTTTCAGCCCTCCCTCCCTCCCACCCTTATGTGTTGTGAGCCTGCAGTGCACCAGGCGTTTCAGTACTTGGTACCGGAACCGTCTCTGGTTACATGTCTGTTCCCGCCTCTACATCACTACAGCCCTTACGAAAACCTGGGTGCCGTAGACAGAGGCAGTGGCGGTGGGAACATTTAACAGTGGATCAGCAGAGTATCCGTCCAGCCAGGACTGATGCTCACCTGAGCAAAGAAAGCATTCTGGTCTTCCTGGCAGTACTGGCTGAGTGCCTTTCATGGCTATGATCATGTTCCTCTTACAGGTAAGGAAAAGAAGGCTGTGAGGAGTTAAGCCACTTGGCCAAAGTCCCAAAGCAGAACAGTTGGAGATTTTGACCTAGGCTTGTCTTGGAAATACAACTCAGGGGCAGAGCATCTGATGGCAGATCCAGGCTTGTCTGAATCCAGCATCTGACAGTTAAGCACCCGGGCTCACAGATGAAAATTTGAAAGCATGAGGGCTGATGGTGGCCCGGCACACCCTGCAGGCCCCCTGAGTGGCCGTCTGCTCTCAGGAATGAGGCAGGTCTTGAGGGCAGGGAAGGTCCAAGGAGGACTGGCGGGGTGGGGGGATGTTCTGGAGCTGACAAGCCAGCCGGCTTTCCTGGGTCCATGCGGGCAGCCAGCCAGCCATGGGGCCTGGGGCCTGCGCTCACCAGGCCAGCAGCCTCCTGGAGCTGGCCTCTTGGGAAGGACACAGCTGGTGAGTCCCCCAGGCGTGACCATTCCTATCGCTGTTCTCCTTCCAGGTCTCCCTCCTCTGCTAAGAGTAGGGACGCTTCTCTGATCCCAGCTGAAACAACAAAAGTCACCTGAGCCTCTGCCTTTTCCAGAAATTCCTGACGAGGCTGCCAGCAAATGAGTCAATGCTGGGGCGGCCCTGCTTGCTGAGAACCAGCCTGGCTGGAGGAGGCTTTCCACCAGCCCGAGCGCCCTGCTCGCTGAGAACCAGCCTGGCTGGAGGAGGCCTTCCACTAGCCTGAGTGCCCTGCTTGCTGAGAACCAGCCTGGCTGGAGGAGGCCTTCCACCAGCCTGAGCGGGAGCAGGCTGGAGCAGACACGTAGCCCTGGGGGGCCCTTGACCCTCTAGTGCTGGGGCTCCAGACTCCCTACTGTGGGGTTGGCCACGTGGGCTTGTTGACTCCCAGGAAGGTGGAGCAGCGGACTGGCTAGGAGACGGCTCGAATCTTCCACTCAGCACCAAGCATGGCCCTGCCCTCCTGGAGGGTGGACCTTGTGGCCTTTACTCATATCTTTTCTTATTTCACGGAGGACGTGAGGCTGGGCTGCTGTTCCTTTTGTTGACTTAAAAAATATTCACGACTTAAAAGTTGGGAGTTAGGTTTTATCTGATGGGAATTTTTAGGACTTCAGACCCGGGAAGACAGCATCTCACTCAACNGAGGCTGGGCTGCTGTTCCTTTTGTTGACTTAAAAAATATTCACGACTTAAAAGTTGGGAGTTAGGTTTTATCTGATGGGAATTTTTAGGACTTCAGACCCGGGAAGACAGCATCTCACTCAACTAGCCCTGAGAGAACTGCTCTGAGGAGCTGGGAGTGAGGGGTTAGAGGGGGAGAAGAGCCAGGTTACCTAGAAATTTGCAACAAACGGCAGGTAATCTGAACGTCAAAAGTATTTTTGTGAATTCAAGAAGACCAGGGTTCCCTTTTCTCCACACCCTCTCCAGTATTTATTGCTTGTAGACTTTTGGATAGCAGCCATTCTGACTAGCATAAAATGGTACCTCATTGTGGTTTTGATTTGCATTTCGGATAATGAGTGATGTTGAGCATCTTTTCATGCATTTGTTAGCCATCTGTATGTCTTCTTTGGAGAAATGTCTGTTTAGTTCTTTGGCCCACTTTTTGATTGGGTCGTTTATTTTTCTGGAATTGAGCTTCAGGAGTTGCTTNAGGGAGGTGGGAGGGGGCTTCGGCATGGGGAGATCGTGTACACCTGTGGCTGATTCATGTCGATGTATGGCAAAACCAATACAGTACTGTAAAACAGAATAAAGTATTAAAAAAAAAGCCAATTAAGAACAAAAATACAGTTTCAAAGTGAAGATTTAAAAAGCTTAAGTGGCAAAAGCACTTCTCTCAATTCCTCCATGTAGATCCAAATACAGGTAATGAATGGACCTCATACCAATTTCAATGTTAATGATAATATTCATTAAAATATTTCTACCAACAGCAGCAGTAACAAAAACAACTAATGGTTACAGATGGAGCTGGGCATCTGGTTGAGTTCTTTAGAAGCATTATCTCAACTAATCTTCCCATGACCATATGTGGTTAACTGTCCTTTCAGAGAAGCAACTCTGAGCTAAAGGATGGTCAGTTACTTGCCCCGGCGCTATTTATTCTCCTGCAATTGAAAAGTGGTGGAGCTGCAGTCTGAACCTGGCTCTGACTCCAGAACTTAGTTTAGATTTCACAGCAATATGATTTTTGTAAAAGATAAAGTAGATGTTAGATTTCTTTGGACACTGAACTGGGAAACAGGAAAATCGTGTTCTCTTTCTGACATAAACTCTGAGTTTTGGGTGAATCCCTTTCTCTCTGGGTCTCAGTTTCTGCTCTGAGAGCCTCAGGGGAAGAAGCAGGAGCTACTTAACATAGGGTTGGAATAGACACACTAGAAGCTTCACTCAGATAGATGGTTAAGTCCATTGTGGGGTGGTCTGACCATTCCTGCTGAGGGTCACATGTGACCCTCACCTGTGTTCCTGTCTTTTTTGAGCTGACTCAGAGCAGACCATCCGAGTGAGCAGGCCTGAGGCAGCCACCATCCAGGTTGTAGGGCTGGGGTTGCAGCAGCCCCTCTGGCTCCCCCCCGCTCAGGGCCCCGGGCAGTTTCCTGATTTTGGTGCTAGCGGCATGTCACTGGCCTTCCACCTTGCCAGAAGCTGGCCCTCACCGGGAGGCAGTGGTGTGTCTGTCCCCTTCTGCACTTGTGAACTCTTCACCCTGAAGCCCTGGCAGGGACTGAGGAACATCTGATGCTTCTCAGTGGAGAATTCCTGCGATGGNGCTGGCCCTCACCGGGAGGCAGTGGTGTGTCTGTCCCCTTCTGCACTTGTGAACTCTTCACCCTGAAGCCCTGGCAGGGACTGAGGAACATCTGATGCTTCTCAGTGGAGAATTCCTGCGATGGAGAAAACAGGCGCATCCCCAAGCCACACACAGAGCTGCCCAGACTCCTCCACCCTGGGGACTTCGCTGGGAAATTTAGCGCTGCCAGGGAAGGCACACTAAGGCCGGGGCTCATTTAAAGACACAAGGCTGATGGGTGGATGTTACAAGCGTTTCTCCCTCCAGCCCTCAGGCAAGAGGAAGGCTAAAAATGGCAGCTTGTGCCTGGGAGCCTTAGGGAGCTGAATGCAACAGTGAGAGGGGACCATGCCAGGACCCACCAAGCTGGGGACCTGCTACCTGGGCTGCGGGGTCAGGAGATTCTCGGGTGGCTGCTCCTCCCCTGCAGCCAGCCAACCAAAGTCAGCTGGAGAGATGTGGTGAGTGCCAAACATTCCAGGGGCTGCAGACCCGGTTTCTTTGCTCCGTAGGTCAGGACCTGCCATTCTTTCAAACACCTGGGTCTGACCTCTTTCAGGCCTGAACAAACACAGGGGACCTGGGAAGAGCAGGTGGATTTGCTCAGCTTGTCCCCAAACAGAATGACTAAAACCTGCCCCTCACATTTCCATGGGAGCCCATTCCATGCCCCTAACAAAACAAACACACATACACACACAGGACTCCCCAGTGGCGTGCACTCGGAGGACATCAGTTACTCACCGGGGAAAGCTATTTCTTCCTTTTATTTTGTCCTTCCAGGAATTGGAGCTGACTGAATCACGAAAGCACTAGATCTTGGTTTCTAGTTTATCCAGTCCATTAAATTCTAGTCCCTTGAGATGCTCTCAGAAAGAGGGTTACATGGTTCAATTTGTCTGGGAAATTCTGAATGTTCATGTAACATGTACAATGTATTGTATTAAAGGCTCTGAAAAGTCCTGCATTAAGAAATCTGTTTAACGCAGCATTTTCTCNGTGGAGCTGCAGTCTGAACCTGGCTCTGACTCCAGAACTTAGTTTAGATTTCACAGCAATATGATTTTTGTAAAAGATAAAGTAGATGTTAGATTTCTTTGGACACTGAACTGGGAAACAGGAAAATCGTGTTCTCTTTCTGACATAAACTCTGAGTTTTGGGTGAATCCCTTTCTCTCTGGGTCTCAGTTTCTGCTCTGAGAGCCTCAGGGGAAGAAGCAGGAGCTACTTAACATAGGGTTGGAATAGACACACTAGAAGCTTCACTCAGATAGATGGTTAAGTCCATTGTGGGGTGGTCTGACCATTCCTGCTGAGGGTCACATGTGACCCTCACCTATGTTCCTGTCTTTTTTGAGCTGACTCAGAGCAGACCATCCGAGTGAGCAGGCCTGAGGCAGCCACCATCCAGGTTGTAGGGCTGGGGTTGCAGCAGCCCCTCTGGCTCCCCCCCGCTCAGGGCCCCGGGCAGTTTCCTGATTTTGGTGCTAGCGGCATGTCACTGGCCTTCCACCTTGCCAGAAGCTGGCCCTCACCGGGAGGCAGTGGTGTGTCTGTCCCCTTCTGCACTTGTGAACTCTTCACCCTGAAGCCCTGGCAGGGACTGAGGAACATCTGATGCTTCTCAGTGGAGAATTCCTGCGATGGAGAAAACAGGCGCATCCCCAAGCCACACACAGAGCTGCCCAGACTCCTCCACCCTGGGGACTTCGCTGGGAAATTTAGCGCTGCCAGGGAAGGCACACTAAGGCCGGGGCTCATTTAAAGACACAAGGCTGATGGGTGGATGTTACAAGCGTTTCTCCCTCCAGCCCTCAGGCAAGAGGAAGGCTAAAAATGGCAGCTTGTGCCTGGGAGCCTTAGGGAGCTGAATGCAACAGTGAGAGGGGACCATGCCAGGACCCACCAAGCTGGGGACCTGCTACCTGGGCTGCGGGGTCAGGAGATTCTCGGGTGGCTGCTCCTCCCCTGCAGCCAGCCAACCAAAGTCAGCTGGAGAGATGTGGTGAGTGCCAAACATTCCAGGGGCTGCAGACCCGGTTTCTTTGCTCCGTAGGTCAGGACCTGCCATTCTTTCAAACACCTGGGTCTGACCTCTTTCAGGCCTGAACAAACACAGGGGACCTGGGAAGAGCAGGTGGATTTGCTCAGCTTGTCCCCAAACAGAATGACTAAAACCTGCCCCTCACATTTCCATGGGAGCCCATTCCATGCCCCTAACAAAACAAACACACATACACACACAGGACTCCCCAGTGGCGTGCACTCGGAGGACATCAGTTACTCACCGGGGAAAGCTATTTCTTCCTTTTATTTTGTCCTTCCAGGAATTGGAGCTGACTGAATCACGAAAGCACTAGATCTTGGTTTCTAGTTTATCCAGTCCATTAAATTCTAGTCCCTTGAGATGCTCTCAGAAAGAGGGTTACATGGTTCAATTTGTCTGGGAAATTCTGAATGTTCATGTAACATGTACAATGTATTGTATTAAAGGCTCTGAAAAGTCCTGCATTAAGAAATCTGTTTAACGCAGCATTTTCTCAACATATTTCACCAGAGACCTTACCCTTCTGGTCCAGCTTGACAGACATAGTTCTCTGCAGAAAGAACTCTGTACTGGGGTTGAGGGCTGTGTGTGGGGGTGAGTGGATTCAAGGCAAGGCCATCTCTCTCTGGGATTCCTGCAGTTGTTACTTCTGGTCAGGGTCCCATAATAATAGATCTCACCTCCAGCCTTATTCCCCTCCTGCCAATCCTTCTACTCTATCTTTCTAAATACAATTCCTTGCACACCATTTCTGTTCTGAAAATCCTTACAGGACTCCACTGCCTTTGTGTTCAGACTCCTGAGATGGCATTCACTTGGTCCCCACCTTAACGATTACCCGTGCTCACGTCTTCCAGCACTGTGGGCATATTTTGCTGCTTCCCAACCACTGTGGGCCCTTGCACTGTTTCATGTCTTTGCTCAGAGGCCTAGGAGACCTCCTTTTATCCTGGCGCCAACTCCTACTTAAACGGTGAGCCCCTTATGAAAGGTCATGTCTTCGAGGAAGCCTTTGCTGATCCAGCAATTTCCTTATCCGGGGCGGCAGTAACTCTTCTGTGTCTGGGCTGCCTTGCTACACTGGGCACATCTGTTAGCATGCATCACACTGCATCACACTTATTTACAGAGATTTCTATTTTAATTAGTAAAGGAATGTGCTGGGCAGAAGGTCCTCCTTGTGCCAGGAACTCTCCCGGGTATGACAGAAGTATTGAGTTCAGCAGACATGTCTAAGGGGCCTGCTGTGAACCAGGGACTGTCTTCCCTCTAGATGACCAAGGCAAGTTCAAGAATTTCAAGTTTGATGGGGACACAAGAAAGAAAAAAGCAGTGGTGACATCCTTTGACAAGGGCAATAATGAAGGTATGTGCTGGGTACGTGGGAAGCCTCAAAGGGAGCAGATGGCTGTGCTGGGGGAGGCAGGGAGGGCTTCCCAGAGCAGGAGATCTGGAGGTGCGCCCCGGGGCAGGGCAGAGGTTCCCCGGCAGGCCGAGCAGGTGGGGTCGGGCGCGGGGGAGGGCGAAGGGCGCCTCAGGCAGAGGGAACAGTGCTGCGGGTGCAGTGGGGGTAGGGGGTGCTTCCTGGAGCTGAAGAAACTAACCAGAGCTGGAGCTCGGGAGGGGTGAGGACGGGGAGGCTTGGGGGGCGGCGAGCCTGGGTGGACTCTAGGGGCCGCCCTTTACATGCCTGTGGAAGGAGCCTGGACTGTCTGGGGGTAGTGAGGCCCACTGAGGGGCTGCAGGCAGGAGACAGTGCCCGCTGTGTTAGGACATTCGAGCGGGTGTCGGATGGACAGCTGTGCGGCTCAGGTCACGCGGCTGGGCCGGGGTCTCAGGCGAGCGTGTGTACGGAGCGGGGAGCAAGGCCGGGGACGGAGCCCCGGGCACAGCTGCAGCCGGGGAGCAGCAGGGAGCAGCAGGGTGNCGAGCGGGTGTCGGATGGACAGCTGTGCGGCTCAGGTCACGCGGCTGGGCGGGGGTCTCAGGCGAGCGTGTGCACGGAGCGGGGAGCAAGGCCGGGGACGGAGCCCCGGGCACAGCTGCAGCCGGGGAGCAGCAGGGTGAGCGGGCGGCAAGGTGGAAGGGGCCCGCAGAGCAGCTGCCCGGGGAGCCTCTACGAAACAGCGCCGGGAAGTGGGGGTGGGGGTGAAGCTCGATGACCCGTGCACTCTGCCAGAGCACGTTCAGCGGAGAGGTGGCAGGGGAGCCATCCTGCGCGTTCAGGGGGAGGCTTGGCTACAAACAAGGGCAGGGAGAAGGCCGGAGGCGGGTGTGGGACGCAGGGGCGGCCTCGGCTGATGGCAGGTCTGCGTGTGGGACAGAGGGGCCAGCAAGGAGGGGAGACGCNTCCTGCGCGTTCAGGGGGAGGCTTGGCTACAAACAAGGGCAGGGAGAAGGCCGGAGGCGGGTGTGGGACGCAGGGGCGGCCTCGGCTGATGGCAGGTCTGCGTGTGGGACAGAGGGGCCAGCAAGGAGGGGAGACGCGAGGGGCAGTGACGGGGGTCGAGGGCCTGGGGAGACAGGAGGAGGCAGGAGCCAGAGTCCAGCTGAAGAGGGAAGAGGAACGGTTCCTCCTTCCGGGACCTCACAGCCTCGCGGAGGGACAGAGACGAAGCTCTCAGCGCGAAGCTCCACCACAGAGGCGAAGAGGAAGAAACTGGAAACCACAGATTGGAGAAAGGGGAACTATGGCGTCGGAAAACGAAATCCAGTGGAATGCGGCGNGCGAGGGGCAGTGACGGGGGTCGAGGGCCTGGGGAGACAGGAGGAGGCAGGAGCCAGAGTCCAGCTGAAGAGGGAAGAGGACACGGTTCCTCCTTCCGGGACCTCACAGCCTCGCGGAGGGAGAGAGACGAAGCTCTCAGCCCGACGCTCCACCACAGAGGCGAAGAGGAAGAAACTGGAAACCACAGATTGGAGAAAGGGGGACTATGGCGTCGGAAAACGAAATCCAGTGGAATGCGGCATGAATGATTGCCTTCAAAGACACGAAGGACCATTCTGTGGACGGGGAATGAAGGCAGACTTATCTTTTGTGGCCTTAAGGTAAAAAAACAGAGGCGACAGGGGGAGGTCAGAAGACCAGAGCTTGCAGGGCCGTATAAGGCAGAGAGCTCAAACACAGGACGGAAGGAGGCTGTCATTCCAGGCTCCTCGGAGCTCTGCTTGGCGCTGAGGCTGTGGAAGGGGCGCGATGGCAGGGGGTGGGAGGGGTGTGCAGGCCCTTCCCTCCCTGGTCCCACCCCGGACGGTCCCCTGGCGTGCCGGCTCTGGCAGCCAGACTGGCGGGCTCCTGCGGCCCGCCCTGCTAGCCTGATGGGGGAAAACTCCCACCGTGGAACAGCACAGTCACAGGAAGCAGCAACTTCTGAGCAAAAGTGCCAGAATAATGCGTCCGTTCCGTGGTCGCTGATCTGACGGCAGTCCCAGGCCAGACAGAAAAAAAAACCCAAAAACCTCCAGGAACAGTGTGGACTTCCTCCTCAATTTCCCCGTGTGTCTCAGTTCCTGGGCAAACAGGCAAATGGCGCCAGAGAGCCCAGGGCTGGGCAGAGGATGTAGGCTGACCTGCCGACCTCTTGACCTCTCAGAGGTCAGAGGCCAGACCTGAGTGCTTCCTTCAGAGCACATGACTCACTCCCCAACCTCCTGCTCTTCAAGCCCAGGCACCTTCCCAGCCACCAGTCCATGGGCTGACGTGGGACATCGGCTCTGATTTGCCCAGACTACGTTCCAACCATCCTGGGATGACGGGATCCTCCATGAAGCTCCTCCGATCACTCTGGTCCATCCTGATCTCTTTTCGGGTGTACTGCCATAGCACCTATTCCATACAGTCTGTCACACAGCTGTATCTTGGACTTCCTAAGTGTCTAATGACCTGCCCCTCTCACAAGTGTCTTAAGTCACTTCAATCGCTTTGTGACCCTATGGACCATAGCCCGTCAGGCTCCTCTGTCCATGAGGATTCTCCAGGGAAGAATACTGGAGTGGGCTGCTGTGCCCTCTCATGAAACTGGCTAAATTCTACCCTGAATGATGAGAGCCTGGGGTGGAGGACAATAAGGCCACAAAAGCCAGTCTGTGTTTGTGGGCTTATGAAACTGCTGTGAGTCAAAGTCAGGGAGGGGAAGAAGGGCAAGACTAAGCCAGGGTAGGGGACAGCCTCGATCCAGGCAGGCCCAGAGCAGGGTCCCTTGAGAGGAGGGAAGGTGTCTCACTCTTCCCATGGTGCCCACTCCCCACGTGGTACACAACTGCTGAAAAAAGGAGCTGGAACTGACCTCCTCTCCCGCGCCCTGCTCCGAACAAATCTGCTTGAGACATCTGAGTGAGAAGACCAAACCCACCTGTGGCTGTTTGCCTGGGGCTCTGGGCTTGCCCCGCTCAGCCCTTGCAGGTGAACAAACAGAAGCATGGATGGTGCCTGCCAGAGAGCACTGCCCTTCCCAGGGTGGCCAGTCACACGTAGCGCATGGGACACCCTGGTCCCCGAGGGCCCGCTCTCCTCTTCCAGAGGCCGCTGTGGCCAAGAATCTTTGTATCACGATAGCTCAGTCCTGTTCCTTTATCCCAGGATCCAAGTCNGAAAAAAAAACCCAAAAACCTCCAGGAACAGTGTGGACTTCCTCCTCAATTTCCCCGTGTGTCTCAGTTCCTGGGCAAACAGGCAAATGGCGCCAGAGAGCCCAGGGCTGGGCAGAGGATGTAGGCTGACCTGCCGACCTCTTGACCTCTCAGAGGTCAGAGGCCAGACCTGAGTGCTTCCTTCAGAGCACATGACTCACTCCCCAACCTCCTGCTCTTCAAGCCCAGGCACCTTCCCAGCCACCAGTCCATGGGCTGACGTGGGACATCGGCTCTGATTTGCCCAGACTACGTTCCAACCATCCTGGGATGACGGGATCCTCCATGAAGCTCCTCCGATCACTCTGGTCCATCCTGATCTCTTTTCGGGTGTACTGCCATAGCACCTATTCCATACAGTCTGTCACACAGCTGTATCTTGGACTTCCTAAGTGTCTAATGACCTGCCCCTCTCACAAGTGTCTTAAGTCACTTCAATCGCTTTGTGACCCTATGGACCATAGCCCGTCAGGCTCCTCTGTCCATGAGGATTCTCCAGGGAAGAATACTGGAGTGGGCTGCTGTGCCCTCTCATGAAACTGGCTAAATTCTACCCTGAATGATGAGAGCCTGGGGTGGAGGACAATAAGGCCACAAAAGCCAGTCTGTGTTTGTGGGCTTATGAAACTGCTGTGAGTCAAAGTCAGGGAGGGGAAGAAGGGCAAGACTAAGCCAGGGTAGGGGACAGCCTCGATCCAGGCAGGCCCAGAGCAGGGTCCCTTGAGAGGAGGGAAGGTGTCTCACTCTTCCCATGGTGCCCACTCCCCACGTGGTACACAACTGCTGAAAAAAGGAGCTGGAACTGACCTCCTCTCCCGCGCCCTGCTCCGAACAAATCTGCTTGAGACATCTGAGTGAGAAGACCAAACCCACCTGTGGCTGTTTGCCTGGGGCTCTGGGCTTGCCCCGCTCAGCCCTTGCAGGTGAACAAACAGAAGCATGGATGGTGCCTGCCAGAGAGCACTGCCCTTCCCAGGGTGGCCAGTCACACGTAGCGCATGGGACACCCTGGTCCCCGAGGGCCCGCTCTCCTCTTCCAGAGGCCGCTGTGGCCAAGAATCTTTGTATCACGATAGCTCAGTCCTGTTCCTTTATCCCAGGATCCAAGTCAATGCAAATAAGTTCACAGGCAGGAAAAGGCTTTCCAGTGAGGCTGGGAGAGCCGGCAGCAGAGAAAATACCACTAAGTATGGAATCAGATGCATTTGGGGTGGGCCTAGATTCTTCCCTTTCTAGCTGGTGATTTTGGACAAATTACTTAACTTTTCTGAATCTCAGTACCTTTATCTCTCAAGGTTGCTGTGATAATTAAAAGTCAAGCACCCAGTAGAGAGAAAATTTTTTAGAGAAGTGAGTTGCTAGCTCTTTCCTAAGAAGAAAGTCATAACTTTTAACTCCATCTAAATGTCCCAGGTGTTTGATCACCATATTCTCCCTTCAACCTCAACTGACACTGCAGGCAAAGCCATTAACTAGGCGGGTGTTAAATCTACACAAACTCAGCAATAATTATTTAAGCATATTTCTATTTTCCTCCAGTCAATTAAAAATTTCTTGAGACAAAGGATTAATTTCCAAAATATACAAGCAGCTCATATGACTCAATACCAGAAAAACAAACAACCCAATCAAAAAGTGGGAAAAAGACCTAAAGAGACATTTCTCCAAAGAAGACCTACAGATGGTTAACAAACACATGAAAAGATGCTCAACATTGCTCATTACTAGAGAAATGCAAATCAAAACTACAATGAGATATCATCTCACACCGGTCAGAATGGCCCTCATCAAAAAGTCTACAAACAATAAATGCTGGAGAGGGTGTGGAGAAAAGGAAACCTTTGCACTATTGATGAGAATGTAATTTGATAGAGCCACTATGGAAGATGGTATGGAGAGTCCTTAAAAAAACTAGGAATAAAACCACCATATGACTCAGCAATCCGACTCCTAGGCATATACCCTGAGGAAACAAAAATTGAAAGAGACACCTCTATCCCACTGTTCACTGCAGCACTATTTATAATAGCTAAGCATGGAAGCAACCTAGATATCCATTGACAGATGAATGGATAAAGAAGTTGTGGTACATATACACAATGGAATATGACTCAGCCATAAAAAGGAACACATCTGAGTCAGTTCTAATGAGGTAAATGGATGAACCTAGAACCTATTATATAGAGTGAAGTGAGTCAGAAAGAGAAAGGTAAATGCCATGTTCTAACACATATATGTGGAATCTAGAAAAATGGTACTGAAGAATTTACTTACAGGGCAACACTAGAGAAATGGACAGAGAATTGTCTTATGAACATGAGGAGAGGGGAGGGGAAGGTGAGATGTATAGAAAGAGTAACATGGAAACTTACATTACCATATGTAAAATAGACAGCCAACAGGAATTTGCTGTATGGCTCAGGAAACTCAAACAGGGGGTCTGTATCAACTTAGAGGGGTAGGGTGGGGAGGGAGATGGGAAGGAGCTTCAAAAGGGAGGGGATATATGTATACCTATGGCTGTTGAGGTTTGACAGAAAATAGCAAAATTCTATAAAGCAATTATCCCTCAATAAAAAATAAATTAACATAAAAAAAACTCCATGAGAGCAAAGTGTATTTCTGACTTACTGCTATGTTTAATAAATATCTGTCTATTGAATGAATTAATGTATGGGCAAATATATGAATAAATAGATAAAAGAGTAGTTGAATGCTGCCTTGAACTATTTTCTGATTATTTTATGTGTCCATATTACAGTCTCAAGGGAGAATTGAACTCTAGGCAGGTCATTTCTTTGTACTGGAAACACTCTGGGACACAGTAAAGACATGACAGATACAGGCTAAACGGGAACCTGGAAGAGATTTCACGGATGATGTGAATGAGAGCAAGCAATTGGTAAGCTTCCCTTCATTTCCCACTTGTTTTATCTTTATCTGTCTGTGGGGAGAGAATTTTCTTTCTAGGTCTCAGTTTCTCCACCTAGAAAGTGATGAAGTTGGATCAAAGAAGGTCGTTTCTTGCTCAGGTATTCTAAGATTGTGAGACTACAGTCCTAGGGAGGGCCAGGTGGGAAGACAAGACACAGATTGCACTGCAAAAGGCATTACTAAAATTCAGTGTGCGTGAAAACACTGAGCAGTGACTGTCTCAGCTAAGAGGGACTCAGTGAGTCAACGCTCCTTGAAACACAGGATTTAGAGCTAACATTCATGCTCTTTACAACCTTTCAAAACAAAACCTTGAAATTTTGTAGCCTGGGTTTTTCCTTTGTATCGTTTAAAACCACCAGGAGAATCTTGGAGCTAGAGGCTCAGTTTTTCCCCTGGGGCCCAACAGCACTGGCTGTGTGTAGAGAAGCCTGCAGGGGACATCAGTCCTGGTGAAGGATGGGGCAACTGGTCCACTAGCCATTAGGCAGTTAAGAAGGAAGAACTGAGAAATGCCACCCAAGACCCAGATGCTGGGGAATTTTCCCCACCATCAAAAGAGAAAATGGTAACTGATGTAATAGAAGTGGTATAATTATATTGCAATATAGTAATGTATCAAGTCAACAGGCTGTATGCCTTAAACTTATACAATGTTACATGTCAATTATATTTCAATAAAAAGAGAAAATAAAAAAGAAGGCGCCTCCCTTGCTGAGGGTAACTAGAGAGACTGGAAAATGGGGGTTGATGGCTGATGCCTCCATCGCCTCCCTGATGTTGAGAACGGAAGGGTCATCAACGCTGCCTTAGAACAAGGAGGAGAGAGGAGACGCGGATGTGTAAAGCACTGATAGACTGGTTTTCACAGACCGTCCTCCCCTTTGTCCTCCTTGCCTGCTGCATGAAGGAGGTGTCTGGAGTAGGTTGGACAGTCTTTTCTTTCATGTAGAAGAAAAGGTGCAGAGATTCTCCAAGTCAGAGAGTAGGTTCTGGAGCTAGACCACCTGGTTCACAGCTTGGCTTCACCACTGTTAGAGGTGTGACCTTGGACAAGATCCCTAACTGCTCTGTACCCCAGTTTCCCTGTCTGTAAAGGGTGCCCTCATTCAATAAATGTTTATTGAGGGTCCATGCTGTAACTAGGCATCGTTCCGAGTGCTTGAGATACAGCAGTGAAACTAAGAGACAAAGATCTCTCCCCGGAACTTATATTTTAGTGGGACAGGACAATAACTGTATCTACTTACTAGGATTATTTTAAGTATTACATGACTTGATGTATGTGAATGACTATCGTCTGCAGAATCCTAGATCAGACTAACACTCACTCTACCAGAAGGTGAAGCCTGGATGCTTGCTTGCTTCTTTGCTTCTTTAGTTTTTAAAAAACGCAAGGAATTGTCTTTGAGAAAAAATTGCCGCTTAACTCATTATTTTAAAAGATATCCATTGTGTTTTCCTAATTTCAAAAATGCCTGCACACAATCAAACATCATAGGAATGACTCACAGTGAAAATCCTGGCAACCTCATGCTCTGAGTGTAGTCACTGTTAATGGCATGATGCATGTACATGCAGATATTTTTTTCCTTTATGTAACTTACCTTTTTTTTTTTTAATTATTTACTTCTGGCTGTGCTGACTTTGTGTTGCTGTGGGCAGGCTTTCTCTAGCTGCAGCAAGTGGGGGCTACCCTCTAGTTGCAGCCTGCGGGCCTGTGGTGCCAGCCTCTCTGGTGGGGCACAGGCTCTCGGGCTTCAGCGGCTGCAGCACACGGCTCAGGGGTTGCAGCTCTTTGCATCCAGAGCACGCGGGCTCATTACTTGGGGCAAACGGGCTCAGCCGCCCTGAGGCATGTGGGGTCTTCCCAGACCAGAGACTGAACC
>SJYW01008158.1:65074-78410 GCA_006410735.1 Raphicerus campestris | reverse complement strand
AGCCAACAGGAATTTGCTGTATGGCTCAGGAAACTCAAACAGGGGGTCTGTATCAACTTAGAGGGGTAGGGTGGGGAGGGAGATGGGAAGGAGCTTCAAAAGGGAGGGGATATATGTATACCTATGGCTGTTGAGGTTTGACAGAAAATAGCAAAATTCTATAAAGCAATTATCCCTCAATAAAAAATAAATTAACATAAAAAAAACTCCATGAGAGCAAAGTGTATTTCTGACTTACTGCTATGTTTAATAAATATCTGTCTATTGAATGAATTAATGTATGGGCAAATATATGAATAAATAGATAAAAGAGTAGTTGAATGCTGCCTTGAACTATTTTCTGATTATTTTATGTGTCCATATTACAGTCTCAAGGGAGAATTGAACTCTAGGCAGGTCATTTCTTTGTACTGGAAACACTCTGGGACACAGTAAAGACATGACAGATACAGGCTAAACGGGAACCTGGAAGAGATTTCACGGATGATGTGAATGAGAGCAAGCAATTGGTAAGCTTCCCTTCATTTCCCACTTGTTTTATCTTTATCTGTCTGTGGGGAGAGAATTTTCTTTCTAGGTCTCAGTTTCTCCACCTAGAAAGTGATGAAGTTGGATCAAAGAAGGTCGTTTCTTGCTCAGGTATTCTAAGATTGTGAGACTACAGTCCTAGGGAGGGCCAGGTGGGAAGACAAGACACAGATTGCACTGCAAAAGGCATTACTAAAATTCAGTGTGCGTGAAAACACTGAGCAGTGACTGTCTCAGCTAAGAGGGACTCAGTGAGTCAACGCTCCTTGAAACACAGGATTTAGAGCTAACATTCATGCTCTTTACAACCTTTCAAAACAAAACCTTGAAATTTTGTAGCCTGGGTTTTTCCTTTGTATCGTTTAAAACCACCAGGAGAATCTTGGAGCTAGAGGCTCAGTTTTTCCCCTGGGGCCCAACAGCACTGGCTGTGTGTAGAGAAGCCTGCAGGGGACATCAGTCCTGGTGAAGGATGGGGCAACTGGTCCACTAGCCATTAGGCAGTTAAGAAGGAAGAACTGAGAAATGCCACCCAAGACCCAGATGCTGGGGAATTTTCCCCACCATCAAAAGAGAAAATGGTAACTGATGTAATAGAAGTGGTATAATTATATTGCAATATAGTAATGTATCAAGTCAACAGGCTGTATGCCTTAAACTTATACAATGTTACATGTCAATTNAGCCAACAGGAATTTGCTGTATGGCTCAGGAAACTCAAACAGGGGGTCTGTATCAACTTAGAGGGGTAGGGTGGGGAGGGAGATGGGAAGGAGCTTCAAAAGGGAGGGGATATATGTATACCTATGGCTGTTGAGGTTTGACAGAAAATAGCAAAATTCTATAAAGCAATTATCCCTCAATAAAAAATAAATTAACATAAAAAAAACTCCATGAGAGCAAAGTGTATTTCTGACTTACTGCTATGTTTAATAAATATCTGTCTATTGAATGAATTAATGTATGGGCAAATATATGAATAAATAGATAAAAGAGTAGTTGAATGCTGCCTTGAACTATTTTCTGATTATTTTATGTGTCCATATTACAGTCTCAAGGGAGAATTGAACTCTAGGCAGGTCATTTCTTTGTACTGGAAACACTCTGGGACACAGTAAAGACATGACAGATACAGGCTAAACGGGAACCTGGAAGAGATTTCACGGATGATGTGAATGAGAGCAAGCAATTGGTAAGCTTCCCTTCATTTCCCACTTGTTTTATCTTTATCTGTCTGTGGGGAGAGAATTTTCTTTCTAGGTCTCAGTTTCTCCACCTATAAAGTGATGAAGTTGGATCAAAGAAGGTCGTTTCTTGCTCAGGTATTCTAAGATTGTGAGACTACAGTCCTAGGGAGGGCCAGGTGGGAAGACAAGACACAGATTGCACTGCAAAAGGCATTCCTAAAATTCAGTGTGCGTGAAAACACTGAGCAGTGACTGTCTCAGCTAAGAGGGACTCAGTGAGTCAACGCTCCTTGAAACACAGGATTTAGAGCTAACATTCATGCTCTTTACAACCTTTCAAAACAAAACCTTGAAATTTTGTAGCCTGGGTTTTTCCTTTGTATCGTTTAAAACCACCAGGAGAATCTTGGAGCTAGAGGCTCAGTTTTTCCCCTGGGGCCCAACAGCACTGGCTGTGTGTAGAGAGGCCTGCAGGGGACATCAGTCCTGGTGAAGGATGGGGCAACTGGTCCACTAGCCATTAGGCAGTTAAGAAGGAAGAACTGAGAAATGCCACCCAAGACCCAGATGCTGGGGAATTTTCCCCACCATCAAAAGAGAAAATGGTAACTGATGTAATAGAAGTGGTATAATTATATTGCAATATAGTAATGTATCAAGTCAACAGGCTGTATGCCTTAAACTTATACAATGTTACATGTCAATTATATTTCAATAAAAAGAGAAAATAAAAAAGAAGGCGCCTCCCTTGCTGAGGGTAACTAGAGAGACTGGAAAATGGGGGTTGATGGCTGATGCCTCCATCGCCTCCCTGATGTTGAGAACGGAAGGGTCATCAACGCTGCCTTAGAACAAGGAGGAGAGAGGAGACGCGGATGTGTAAAGCACTGATAGACTGGTTTTCACAGACCGTCCTCCCCTTTGTCCTCCTTGCCTGCTGCATGAAGGAGGTGTCTGGAGTAGGTTGGACAGTCTTTTCTTTCATGTAGAAGAAAAGGTGCAGAGATTCTCTAAGTCAGAGAGTAGGTTCTGGAGCTAGACCACCTGGTTCACAGCTTGGCTTCACCACTGTTAGAGGTGTGACCTTGGACAAGATCCCTAACTGCTCTGTACCCCAGTTTCCCTGTCTGTAAAGGGTGCCCTCATTCAATAAATGTTTATTGAGGGTCCATGCTGTAACTAGGCATCGTTCCGAGTGCTTGAGATACAGCAGTGAAACTAAGAGACAAAGATCTCTCCCCGGAACTTATATTTTAGTGGGACAGGACAATAACTGTATCTACTTACTAGGATTATTTTAAGTATTACATGACTTGATGTATGTGAATGACTATCGTCTGCAGAATCCTAGATCAGACTAACACTCACTCTACCAGAAGGTGAAGCCTGGATGCTTGCTTGCTTCTTTGCTTCTTTAGTTTTTAAAAAACGCAAGGAATTGTCTTTGAGAAAAAATTGCCGCTTAACTCATTATTTTAAAAGATATCCATTGTGTTTTCCTAATTTCAAAAATGCCTGCACACAATCAAACATCATAGGAATGACTCACAGTGAAAATCCTGGCAACCTCATGCTCTGAGTGTAGTCACTGTTAATGGCATGATGCATGTACATGCAGATATTTTTTTCCTTTATGTAACTTACCTTTTTTTTTTTTAATTATTTACTTCTGGCTGTGCTGACTTTGTGTTGCTGTGGGCAGGCTTTCTCTAGCTGCAGCAAGTGGGGGCTACCCTCTAGTTGCAGCCTGCGGGCCTGTGGTGCCAGCCTCTCTGGTGGGGCACAGGCTCTCGGGCTTCAGCGGCTGCAGCACACGGCTCAGGGGTTGCAGCTCTTTGCATCCAGAGCACGCGGGCTCATTACTTGGGGCAAACGGGCTCAGCCGCCCTGAGGCATGTGGGGTCTTCCCAGACCAGAGACTGAACCAGTGTCCCCTGCATTGCGAGGCTGATTCCTGACCACTGGACCACCAGAGCAGCCCCATCACTTATCCTGACAGAAGCATTTGTTTTCAGGATTATCCCCTCCCCCATTTCACTAGACTCAAACACATTAAAAATCAATGTGCTTGAGCCTAACAAAATGAACGCAGTAGAGTAAGAAGAGACTGCATGATATGCGTGTGTGAATGCATGAGACATGGAGAAGGAGACAAGAAGACAAAATAAGAGCAAATGTGCCACAGGGATGGGGTTGCCTAGAACTGCAACATCCTCTCTGGCATGTAATGATGGGGCTCAGATTTGGGCGCTCGAGTCTTCTCTATCCTTTCTTTCCCTTGAGAGAAATGCTCTTCTCATCAACAGCAGCTCAGAAAAAAAAGTCTTTCCTGAGTAGAACACCTGGTTTCCTAGCTCTTTTTGGATCGCCAGCAGTAGGAAAGAAGGGTCTCTGAAACGCCCGCAGGCAGTGATTTTTAAAGATTTGGGTTTTCTGGTGGTGTCTTGAGCTAACACTAGTGCGNATTTGGGCGCTCGAGTCTTCTCTATCCTTTCTTTCCCTTGAGAGAAATGCTCTTCTCATCAACAGCAGCTCAGAAAAAAAACTCTTTCCTGAGTAGAACACCTGGTTTCCCAGCTCTTTTTGGATCGCCAGCAGTAGGAAAGAAGGGTCTCTGAAATGCCCGCAGGCAGTGATTTTTAAAGATTTGGGTTTTCTGGTGGTGTCTTGAGCTAACACTAGTGCACTCTGCTGAATTTCTGTGACTCTGTTGTTCCTTTTCAGAAGTTTGAGCTGTTTCTTTTTCAAATCTGCTTGCCATTTTAAAGTACTGTGTACTTTCCCTGTTACTTCATTCTTGTAAAACATATCTCTTTATTACATCTCGGTGTAACCACTTTACAGCCTCTCAGAATGTTCCTCTCCTTGGGGTTCTGATTCTTCCATTAGTTTCTGATCCTGCCACATGGTGGCTTGTTTCTGTGTGGCTTACTGTGAACCACGAATTTACTTCACTAGAAACTGTTTCTTTCCTTCAAGGAGTTCCACAGGGCATGGGTGGTGGGCATGTCACTGCAAAGAAGTTTGTTTTCCCTCTGCCAGGTCCTTCAGCCGTGTCACTGGCAGGGGACACTTTCATACCCATTTCTTAATTTGGGAATTTCTGCATCATGTGGATGTTATAACTGTGGACTCTCAATTCCACATGTGGTGAGACTCAGTGTTTGCTTTCTTCCAAGAGACATTCCTCTCCTCCCTACTCCACCCCGACTGCCTTCTTGTTATTCCCCTGGGGTTGGTGAGCAGATCCTATTTGGTCTTCATGGAAGGTCCAACCATTCAAAACCTGCAGTTTTCTGCATCTCATTTCCAGTGTTCTGCCTTGTATAGGCCTCAATACTTGACCCCGCCTGGGTGTGTGGACCCATCTCCAGGTCTGAATGATGAGAAGAAAACAGCCGTGAAAATGGACGGATTTTCAAGCCTGGGGAAACAGCAAGCATGAAGGCTCTGCAGCTGTAATAGACACGACCTGTGGAAGGAGGAGCAGGAGGGTCGGTGCGGCCACAGCTGAGGGAGCAAGGGAGGGTGGAGGGGGACAATGTCATCAAAAGCTTCCTTCCAGCATCCAAGAGCAAAACACAAGGGATGCTATAAGTGTGGTCCCTGAAAAAGTCAGTATCAGTGGGCTGACCTTAAAACTCAGTGATTTTCTATCCTTGGGCAAGTTTCCAGTTCTCATTTCTGTACTGAGTAACGTGCCCCACAAGAACATTTTCAGTTCTGCATGGGGCAAAGCTCTCAGAATGGTGGGTCTGTAAGGCCCACTCCTAAGAAAAGCAATGCCAAAGAATGCTCAAACTACTGCACAATTGCACTCATCTCACATGCTAGTAAAGTAATGCTCAAAATTTTCCAAGCCAGGCTTCAACAGTATGTGAACTGTGAACTTCCAGATGTTCAAGCTGGATTTAGAAAAAGCAGAAGAACCAGAGATCAAATTGCCAACATCTGCTAGAACATCGGAAAAGCAAAAGATTTCCAGAAAAACATCTATTTCTGCTTTATTGACTATGCCAAAGCCTTTGACTGTGTGGATCACAATAAACTGTAGAAAATTCTGAAAGATATGGGAATACCAGACCACCTGACCTGCCTCTTGAGAAACCTGTATGCAGGTCAGGAAGCAACAGTTAGAACTGGACATGGAACAACAGACTGGTTCCAAATAGGAAAAGGAGTACGTCAAGGCTGTATATTGTCACCCTGCTTATTTAACTTCTATGCAGAGTACATCATGTGAAATGTTGGGCTGGAAGAAGCACAAGCTGGAATCAAGATTGCCGGGAGAAATATCAATCACCTCAGATATGCAGATGACACCACCCTTATGGCAGAAAGTGAAGAAGAACTAAAGAGCCTCTTGATGAATGTGAAAGAGGAGAGTGAAAAAGTTAGCTTAAAGCTCAACATTCAGAAAACAAAGATCATGGCATCCGGTCCCATCGCTTCATGGCAAATAGATGGGGAAACAGTGGCAGACTTTATTTTTTGGGCTCCAAAATCACTGCTGATGGTGATTGCAGCCATGAAATTAAAGGACACTTGCTCCTTGGAAGAAAAGTTATGACCAACCTAGACAGCATATTAAAAAGCAGAAACATTACTTTGCTGACAAAGGTCCGTCTAGTCAAGGCTATGGTTTTTCCAGTGGTCGTGTATGGATGTGAGAGTTGGATCATAAAGAAAGCTGAGTGCTGAAGAACTGATACTTTTGAATTGTGGTGTTGGAGAAGACTCTTGAAGAGTCCCTTGTGCTGCAAGGAGATCCAACCAGTCCATCCTAAAGGAGATAAGTCCTGAATATTCATTGGAACAACTGATGCTAAAGCTGAAACTCCAATACTCTGGCCACCTGATGTGAAGAGCTGACTCATTGGAAAAGGCCCTGATGCTGGGAAAGATTGAGGGCGGGAGGAGAAGGGAAAGACAGAGGATGAGATGGCTGGATGGCATCACTGACTTGATGGAGATAAGTCTGAGTAAACTCCAGGAGTTGGTGATGGACAGGGAGGCCTGGCGTGCTGCAGTCCTTGGGGTCGCAAAGAGTTGGACACAACTGAGCAACTGAACTGAACTGAAGGCCCCCATAACACTGCGCTGAAACAGCTACAGAAAACGGAGCTCTCACCTGCACATATTTACACGGATACACAGAATGCCTCTTCGTCAGGTGGGGGTGGTGGTGGTGGGGAGAGTCAAACTGAATAGGTGAAAGGACTGATCACACATACCAGGGATCTGAAAATGGACATGGCTCACAGCCATGCTGCGGGGCTGTTGTTT
The DNA here is from genome assembly GCA_006410735.1 of Raphicerus campestris. NCBI lineage: Eukaryota > Metazoa > Chordata > Mammalia > Artiodactyla > Bovidae > Raphicerus > Raphicerus campestris. The sequence goes on along the minus strand of SJYW01008158.1, from coordinate 71,409 downwards.
TTATTTCTTAAGAGTAGCAGCTGGGAAGAGAAACTGGGGAAGAGAAGGAAGGTATTATTGGAACAGTGGGGATGGATGAGTGGGGGCCTATGGAAGAAAAAGATGGATATATTCATGGATAATTTAATTGAATGCATGAATAGAGGGAGCACTAAAGCATGGCCTAAAGGACAGCGACTTTGGAAACTGCCTAAATTATTATTGTTATTCATAATAGCAAACATTCATGCTTACTATTACCCAGTTATAACATTTACATGGCTTGTCTCATTCATTCAGCAAAAGCATTCTACAAGTCAAATATTAAAAATGCATCTTGGAAGTGAAGACACTGAGGCACAGATAAATTAAGTAGTTTGTTAATAAGGGGCAGGTGTGAGGTTCAAACTCAGGCATATAGCTCAACCATTTTTAGTAGGAGGGGTCTTAATGAAGGGCTTCCCTGGTCTCTCAGACAGTAAAGAATCTGCCTGCAATGCAGGAGACCCATGTTTGATCCCTGGGTCAGGAAGATCCCCTAGAGAAGGGAGTGGCTATCAAACTCAGGCATTATAGCTCTAGAGTTAATGCTTTTAACAACTGTTGTTAATGAGTGGGGCCTTAATAAGGTCCCCTTTCTTTTTATTTCTTTTTCTCTTTTAAAATTTATTTTTTAATTGGAGGAAAATTTCTTTACAGTGTTGTGTTTGTTTCTGCTGTACAACAATGCAAATCAGCCATGATTATACATACACTCCCTCCCTCTTGAGCCTCCAGGCCCCCTTTCTTAGAGAGCTACTTACACTTTATAAGCTTCAGTTTCCTCATCCCCTAAAATAAAGCTTATAACAGTAGCCACCCTAGAGGGCTGCTGTGAGAATTAAATGAATTAATATTGTATGAGAGCTCATATTAGTCTGTGCATGACAAGTAATAAGTACAAAAGAGTTATTGTCATTTTATCATTATTGTTATCAATTCATTAATCTATTTATTCCTCTCCTCTGCTATAATATGAAACTTTCAGGTCTGGGAATAATTTTATTCCTATTTTGATACCAGGTAGTACAATCTACCTCTTGGGGAAAAATGAAATGGAAATAACCAGTTGGTGTCACTGAATCCATCTCCCCAGTTAAGTGAACTTCCTCCATCCCATTTTGGCCTCTATTTAATCCACTTGGTCAGGATAGAAGCTAATAGGATCCTAGAGAGCTCGATGCTGGTTTGCATTTTGCTACCGCCTTCCAGCTCTCTTTGTAACTGCTGACAGAGTCCTAACAAGCATGAGAGTCTGTTGTTTCACAGCATCCGGCTCCTGTTCAGGTGGGAAAATGCAGAAGCTGGACTGTCAACAATTAGCCGTGCCAGGCTGAGACTGGGAAATGGTCCTGTTTCTTCAGGGGCCAGACAAGCTAGAATGGGTCCTGCTGTTCCTTCCTCCGAGCTTCCTTGTGCGTGTATGCTTGGTCGTGTCCAACTCTGTGTGACCCCATGGACTGTAGCCCGTCAGGCTCCAGAATTTTTCAAGCAAGAACACTGGAGTGGGTTGCCATTTCCTCCTCCAGGAGATCTTCCCAACCCGTGCATCAAACGCGTGTCTCTTGCGGCTCCTGCACTGGCAGGAAGATTCTTGACCACTGGGCCAGCTGGGAAATGCCTGAGCTTCCTCAAACGCCGGCCCGTTCACAACCTTCTATTCACTTTGACTGACAACTAGCCTGGTGAGGGCTTTCAGCCCCTCAACCAACCAACCAACCAACCATCCAACCACCTGACCCCAATCAAAGATCCAACCAGCCAGCTCCCACGCTTACCATTTATGGTGGGTCCACCACGAGTCTAACCACACACTCTGCCCCCCCAGGGACTACCAGTCTGGTAGAGATGATACAGAGTTACAGGACTTGAGGAAGGAAAGTTCTTTAAGGTCCATCAGTCCGGCCTAGCCTGATACTTGAACCTCTCTACAGGAATCCAGGCACATCTTTGCCTAATTTCTGCTCTAATGGTATAAAGACCAAAAAATGTTATAGAAAAGCTTTAGACCATTATAGAAAAGATGTCATGGTGTGATGCATGATTAATTAACACATGAATTACGTGGTCATAAGTTATGCTATGCTTACAAACAGGGCAAGGGTTTCAGGCCAGGCTGGTCAGGGCAGACTTCCGTGGGAAGGGCAGAATGTGAGCTGGGGTGTTACCATGGCTTCTGTCCTCATCTTCTGCCACATCTTGTCAATTTCAATACTTCTGTTGCTCAAGAACTTTACCAAGCCTCCCTGCTGCTCTNCTTCCGTGGGAAGGGCAGAATGTGAGCTGGGGTGTTACCATGGCTTCTGTCCTCATCTTCTGCCACATCTTGTCAATTTCAATACTTCTGTTGCTCAAGAACTTTACCAAGCCTCCCTGCTGCTCTCTGCCTCAAGTTCCAACTACGGCTTTGTGAGGACTGATAATTTTCAAACATTTTTGGTAGAAGTTTTTTTTTTTTTTTTAATTAATGAAATCTTAAACAGAACTGTGATACAGAAAGCAATTAAAAACAATGATATTTTTCTTCAAGTAGTTTTAGTCTTGTATGGTTGCTGGGAAATATTCATTTCTAGCAGCCTGGATGCACTTCTGTAAATGCCTGGAGCTTGAGGAAGCTTGGTTTACAATCACCTAATTATCGGGACTTCCCTGGTGATCCAGTGGTCAAGAGTCTGCTGTGCAATGCAGGGGACAGGGGTTCGATCCCTGGTCAGGGTACTAGGATCCAAAGGGCTGCAGAGCAAGTAAGCTCACACAGCACAGCTGCTGAGCCTGTACACCCTGGGAGCCTGTGCCACAAGTCAACTTCCTGAGCCGCAGGGAAGGATCCTGCACGGTGCAATGAAAATCCTGTGCGCCGCGACTACCAGTGCAGTCAAGATGGAGAAGCAAACACACACACAGATATTAAAGGAAACACTGGGTTACACAGCTTAAGCCCTTTCTACTTCTGAGCTCTAACAGTTGCAGCCCTCTTCCTGGATTCCGAGGCCTATCATGTAGCCCGCTCTATTCCTGTGTGTGTGCTTAGTACTCAGTGCTCAGTCGTGTCCGACTCTTTGTGACTGTAGCACGCCAGGCTCCTCTGTCCATGGGATTTCCCAGTCGAGAATACTTGAGTGGGTTGCCATGTCCATCTCCAGGGGATCTTCCTGACCCGAGGATTGAACCTTGAGTCTCCTCCATTGGCAGGAGGATTCTTTACCACTGCACCGCCTGGGAAGCCCCTATCCCTGCTTAATTTTATTTTGAGCCAATAAACACCCATCTCTGTGGGACCCATCCTCCAGAGTCTTTGCCTGCGCCTTGCTTTTGCTGTGTGCTTGCCTTCCTCATGATGTATCATCCACGTGGAATGCACTCTCTCCTGTGGCTTACTCACATTTGGCCCTGCCTCTGTTTGCTTTCCATCTCTCCCCAGTCATCCCTGATTGCTCCTTTCTCTGAATTTCAGTTGAACTGAAGGCCAGTACTGAACAGTCGAGTACTTAATTCTAATTACTTCCTATTCAAAATGTTGTCTCGTTGGAAGACCTGTAAGAATCACGAGGACGCAGTGCGTGTTTTTTATTTCTTTAGAATTTCATTACAGAGCTTAGTCAAGTTCTGGGCATGCAGTCATTGTTCAAATGCTCTGGAAAAGCATGATTAGCTCCATTATTTGTTTCTGCTGCACTCAGCTTTCTCAGAGCTCCTTACCTCTGCTGAAAATAAAGCTCAGTTCCCAGGAGTAAGCGATCCATACCTCCTGTTTTTATCTTTTTGCCAAAAACTCATTCCCTCATGGGTCAAGTTGGAAAAGTCAAATTCTGAAAAAAGTAGACAAATTTGTTGGGAGGGTGATGTGACTTTCTGTATTCCACAGGAAGTTTTTCCTAAGAAATCCCCTGAACAAGAGAGTCACAACTGTTGTTGTATGCATTAATACTTATTTTGGGCTATACTGGGTCTTTGCCACTGTGCTCAGGCTTTCTCTAGTTGTGGCAAGGGGGACTGTTTTGGCTGAGGTGTGGCTTCTCTTGCTATGGAGCATACACTCTGGGCTGCTCGAACTTCAGTGGTTGTGGCCTGAGGGTTCCAGAGCTCAGGCTCAGTAGTTGCAGTCCACGGGCTTAGCTGCTTCACTGCGAACGGGATCTTCCCATACCAGGGATCAAAACCAGGCCCTCTGCGTTGGCAGGCGGGTCCTCAACCACTGGACCACCAGGGAAGCCCTTGAGTCTGTATGACTGACACCTCTCTGGGGGGATCGAATGCCAGGCCAGGTTTGGGAACCACAGGTCAGTAGGCATATGCCTTCGTGTGTTTGACCCACTGCTTTGTTCCAGCATGGGTGGCGGGTGGGCATGGGGGTGGAGGGTGTCACGGGAGCAAAGTCCATGATTTGTAACTCAGAAGAAGCAGCTGTAATTTCATGTGGATCCAACAGACAGGCTTGGTGTAGTTCTTGAAATATCCTGAACACCTGGAGATGAAAGGTCTTCAGCCTCCAGGATCCTTTGGCCTCTGAGTTGCTACTGGGCTTTAGGAGTTGCAGAAGGACCAGCACACATGGGTGTTCATGGAGTCACAGATGCTGAGGCCTCAGGCTCGATGCAGATCCGGGAGGGTTAAAGCATGGCACACGTGCTGCCACGCCTCACTGCCCTGCTCAGGGCAGACACTGCTGATCAGCCACAGCCCCGTTCCAAGTGGTGCTTAGAGAGGCCTTAGAATCCCAGCAATCAGTGCTAGCATAAGGAACAAAACCTTTTACTCTCCTTTCTGTTCCTACCAGCAATATCCTAGTGTACCTCTGGGCTTCCCTGGTGGCTCAGCTGGTAAAGAATCCTCCTGCAATGCAGGAGACCTGGGTTCGATCCCTGGGTTGGGAAGATCCCCTGGAAAAGGGGAAGGCTACCCATGCCAGTATCCTGGCCTGGAGAATTCCACAGACTGTATAATCCATGGGGTCACAAGGAGTCGGACACGACTGAGTGACTTTCACAGTGTACTCCCAAATTTTGTTGAGCAGATGAAGTAACTTGCAGTTATTCACAGGGCACAGTTTCAAAATCAGTAGTAAGGCACACTCTCTGCTCTCTTTTCCTAGGTGAACCCATCATGCCCTTGACCTTACACATGCGCACTCGTGTGTGTGTGTGTGTGTGTGTGTGTGTTAGTTGCTCAGTCATGTCTGACTCTTGGAGATCCCATGGACTGCAGCCCACCAGGATCCTCTGTCCATATGATTCTCCTGGCAAGAATACTGGAGTGGGTAGCCATTCCCTTCTCCAGGGGATCTTCCTGACCCAGGGATCAAACCCAGACCTCCTGCATTGCAGGCAGATTCTTTACTGTCTGAGCCACCAGGCAAGCCCTTGATCTTACATGCCATCTATGAACTGGTAACTCCCAAATTTATATTCCCACCCAAAATTCTTCTTCAAGAGACTTGGAGGCTGAGAAAGCTTAGAGGTAAGGTCTAAACTCCAGGAGGCAGCTAAGAATATTTCTGCATTCACAGATCCTTGAGAGCAGACTGTTTATTTCTCTGAGGATTGCCGACTACACTTGACACAGGGTCTTATATACAGCAGGCACTCAATAACTGACTGCCAGCTGCGCATGACACACCTCCCTGTTTCTATGTGGAAGGAGGCTGTTCTTCTCTGCCCTTCTTGCATTTCTGCGGCACAGCCTCTGGAAATGCTGGCTGCCCCGTTCCTTGTCCCTCCCGGGCTGGATGGGGTGTGGTTGCCTGTTACCTTGGTGGCTCCCAATGAGCCATGCCTCCTGATGTTCAGACCCCTGAGTTACCTTTCCCCCTTGGAATCGGGTGTGGACCTGTGCTGTGCTTTAACCAGTAGAATGTGATGGAAGCCATTCTGTGCTAATCCCACTATGGTATGAACCTCAGGTCTCTGGTGTAGGATGATATGTGTGTGAGTGAGAGAGAGAGAGAGACAGAGAAATAGAAAACCAGAGAGAAAGATGGAAAGATTCAAAACAACATTTTCCTGGAGCTAAGACACAGATGACTTTCTTTTTTTTTTTTTAAGTCATGTTTTTAAAAAATCTACTTTGTTATCACTCTTATCAAGAGTTTAGAAATCTCTATATTTAGAGTTTGAGGAGCTAGAGAATGGGGGTGACTTCCTCTCATGGCCTGCATGAAGGCTGAAGCCACTGCTTCAGACATCAAACGCCTGTCCAGCCCAGGCCAAGCATCAGACAGAACTGGGGCTCCAGGTGCACACTTAGAGTAGACTCTGCTGTAAGTAACAGAAATGAAAAACACAGTGGAAACCATCCAGAAAAGCCGATGACTCAGATGC
>SJYW01008158.1:46898-64357 GCA_006410735.1 Raphicerus campestris | reverse complement strand
GCTTTCAGCCCCTCAACCAACCAACCAACCAACCATCCAACCACCTGACCCCAATCAAAGATCCAACCAGCCAGCTCCCACGCTTACCATTTATGGTGGGTCCACCACGAGTCTAACCACACACTCTGCCCCCCCAGGGACTACCAGTCTGGTAGAGATGATACAGAGTTACAGGACTTGAGGAAGGAAAGTTCTTTAAGGTCCATCAGTCCGGCCTAGCCTGATACTTGAACCTCTCTACAGGAATCCAGGCACATCTTTGCCTAATTTCTGCTCTAATGGTATAAAGACCAAAAAATGTTATAGAAAAGCTTTAGACCATTATAGAAAAGATGTCATGGTGTGATGCATGATTAATTAACACATGAATTACATGGTCATAAGTTATGCTATGCTTACAAACAGGGCAAGGGTTTCAGGCCAGGCTGGTCAGGGCAGACTTCCGTGGGAAGGGCAGAATGTGAGCTGGGGTGTTACCATGGCTTCTGTCCTCATCTTCTGCCACATCTTGTCAATTTCAATACTTCTGTTGCTCAAGAACTTTACCAAGCCTCCCTGCTGCTCTCTGCCTCAAGTTCCAACTACGGCTTTGTGAGGACTGATAATTTTCAAACATTTTTGGTAGAAGTTTTTTTTTTTTTTTAAATTAATGAAATCTTAAACAGAACTGTGATACAGAAAGCAATTAAAAACAATGATATTTTTCTTCAAGTAGTTTTAGTCTTGTATGGTTGCTGGGAAATATTCATTTCTAGCAGCCTGGATGCACTTCTGTAAATGCCTGGAGCTTGAGGAAGCTTGGTTTACAATCACCTAATTATCGGGACTTCCCTGGTGATCCAGTGGTCAAGAGTCTGCTGTGCAATGCAGGGGACAGGGGTTCGATCCCTGGTCAGGGTACTAGGATCCAAAGGGCTGCAGAGCAAGTAAGCTCACACAGCACAGCTGCTGAGCCTGTACACCCTGGGAGCCTGTGCCACAAGTCAACTTCCTGAGCCGCAGGGAAGGATCCTGCACGGTGCAATGAAAATCCTGTGCGCCGCGACTACCAGTGCAGTCAAGATGGAGAAGCAAACACACACACAGATATTAAAGGAAACACTGGGTTACACAGCTTAAGCCCTTTCTACTTCTGAGCTCTAACAGTTGCAGCCCTCTTCCTGGATTCCGAGGCCTATCATGTAGCCCGCTCTATTCCTGTGTGTGTGCTTAGTACTCAGTGCTCGGTCGTGTCCGACTCTTTGTGACTGTAGCACGCCAGGCTCCTCTGTCCATGGGATTTCCCAGTCGAGAATACTTGAGTGGGTTGCCATGTCCATCTCCAGGGGATCTTCCTGACCCGAGGATTGAACCTTGAGTCTCCTCCATTGGCAGGAGGATTCTTTACCACTGCACTGCCTGGGAAGCCCCTATCCCTGCTTAATTTTATTTTGAGCCAATAAACACCCATCTCTGTGGGACCCATCCTCCAGAGTCTTTGCCTGCGCCTTGCTTTTGCTGTGTGCTTGCCTTCCTCATGATGTATCATCCACGTGGAATGCACTCTCTCCTGTGGCTTACTCACATTTGGCCCTGCCTCTGTTTGCTTTCCATCTCTCCCCAGTCATCCCTGATTGCTCCTTTCTCTGAATTTCAGTTGAACTGAAGGCCAGTACTGAACAGTCGAGTACTTAATTCTAATTACTTCCTATTCAAAATGTTGTCTCGTTGGAAGACCTGTAAGAATCACGAGGACGCAGTGCGTGTTTTTTATTTCTTTAGAATTTCATTACAGAGCTTAGTCAAGTTCTGGGCATGCAGTCATTGTTCAAATGCTCTGGAAAAGCATGATTAGCTCCATTATTTGTTTCTGCTGCACTCAGCTTTCTCAGAGCTCCTTACCTCTGCTGAAAATAAAGCTCAGTTCCCAGGAGTAAGCGATCCATACCTCCTGTTTTTATCTTTTTGCCAAAAACTCATTCCCTCATGGGTCAAGTTGGAAAAGTCAAATTCTGAAAAAAGTAGACAAATTTGTTGGGAGGGTGATGTGACTTTCTGTATTCCACAGGAAGTTTTTCCTAAGAAATCCCCTGAACAAGAGAGTCACAACTGTTGTTGTATGCATTAATACTTATTTTGGGCTATACTGGGTCTTTGCCACTGTGCTCAGGCTTTCTCTAGTTGTGGCAAGGGGGACTGTTTTGGCTGAGGTGTGGCTTCTCTTGCTATGGAGCATACACTCTGGGCTGCTCGAACTTCAGTGGTTGTGGCCTGAGGGTTCCAGAGCTCAGGCTCAGTAGTTGCAGTCCACGGGCTTAGCTGCTTCACTGCGAACGGGATCTTCCCATACCAGGGATCAAAACCAGGCCCTCTGCGTTGGCAGGCGGGTCCTCAACCACTGGACCACCAGGGAAGCCCTTGAGTCTGTATGACTGACACCTCTCTGGGGGGATCGAATGCCAGGCCAGGTTTGGGAACCACAGGTCAGTAGGCATATGCCTTCGTGTGTTTGACCCACTGCTTTGTTCCAGCATGGGTGGCGGGTGGGCATGGGGGTGGAGGGTGTCACGGGAGCAAAGTCCATGATTTGTAACTCAGAAGAAGCAGCTGTAATTTCATGTGGATCCAACAGACAGGCTTGGTGTAGTTCTTGAAATATCCTGAACACCTGGAGATGAAAGGTCTTCAGCCTCCAGGATCCTTTGGCCTCTGAGTTGCTACTGGGCTTTAGGAGTTGCAGAAGGACCAGCACACATGGGTGTTCATGGAGTCACAGATGCTGAGGCCTCAGGCTCGATGCAGATCCGGGAGGGTTAAAGCATGGCACACGTGCTGCCACGCCTCACTGCCCTGCTCAGGGCAGACACTGCTGATCAGCCACAGCCCCGTTCCAAGTGGTGCTTAGAGAGGCCTTAGAATCCCAGCAATCAGTGCTAGCATAAGGAACAAAACCTTTTACTCTCCTTTCTGTTCCTACCAGCAATATCCTAGTGTACCTCTGGGCTTCCCTGGTGGCTCAGCTGGTAAAGAATCCTCCTGCAATGCAGGAGACCTGGGTTCGATCCCTGGGTTGGGAAGATCCCCTGGAAAAGGGGAAGGCTACCCATGCCAGTATCCTGGCCTGGAGAATTCCACAGACTGTATAATCCATGGGGTCACAAGGAGTCGGACACGACTGAGTGACTTTCACAGTGTACTCCCAAATTTTGTTGAGCAGATGAAGTAACTTGCAGTTATTCACAGGGCACAGTTTCAAAATCAGTAGTAAGGCACACTCTCTGCTCTCTTTTCCTAGGTGAACCCATCATGCCCTTGACCTTACACATGCGCACTCGTGTGTGTGTGTGTGTGTGTGTGTGTGTTAGTTGCTCAGTCATGTCTGACTCTTGGAGATCCCATGGACTGCAGCCCACCAGGATCCTCTGTCCATATGATTCTCCTGGCAAGAATACTGGAGTGGGTAGCCATTCCCTTCTCCAGGGGATCTTCCTGACCCAGGGATCAAACCCAGACCTCCTGCATTGCAGGCAGATTCTTTACTGTCTGAGCCACCAGGCAAGCCCTTGATCTTACATGCCATCTATGAACTGGTAACTCCCAAATTTATATTCCCACCCAAAATTCTTCTTCAAGAGACTTGGAGGCTGAGAAAGCTTAGAGGTAAGGTCTAAACTCCAGGAGGCAGCTAAGAATATTTCTGCATTCACAGATCCTTGAGAGCAGACTGTTTATTTCTCTGAGGATTGCCGACTACACTTGACACAGGGTCTTATATACAGCAGGCACTCAATAACTGACTGCCAGCTGCGCATGACACACCTCCCTGTTTCTATGTGGAAGGAGGCTGTTCTTCTCTGCCCTTCTTGCATTTCTGCGGCACAGCCTCTGGAAATGCTGGCTGCCCCGTTCCTTGTCCCTCCCAGGCTGGATGGGGTGTGGTTGCCTGTTACCTTGGTGGCTCCCAATGAGCCATGCCTCCTGATGTTCAGACCCCTGAGTTACCTTTCCCCCTTGGAATCGGGTGTGGACCTGTGCTGTGCTTTAACCAGTAGAATGTGATGGAAGCCATTCTGTGCTAATCCCACTATGGTATGAACCTCAGGTCTCTGGTGTAGGATGATATGTGTGTGAGTGAGAGAGAGAGAGAGACAGAGAAATAGAAAACCAGAGAGAAAGATGGAAAGATTCAAAACAACATTTTCCTGGAGCTAAGACACAGACGACTTTCTTTTTTTTTTTTTTTAAAGTCATGTTTTAAAAAATCTACTTTGTTATCACTCTTATCAAGAGTTTAGAAATCTCTATATTTAGAGTTTGAGGAGCTAGAGAATGGGGGTGACTTCCTCTCATGGCCTGCATGAAGGCTGAAGCCACTGCTTCAGACATCAAACGCCTGTCCAGCCCAGGCCAAGCATCAGACAGAACTGGGGCTCCAGGTGCACACTTAGAGTAGACTCTGCTGTAAGTAACAGAAATGAAAAACACAGTGGAAACCATCCAGAAAAGCCGATGACTCAGATGCGTCACTCCGGGGTCCAGCGCAGGGCAGGGAGAGAGCGGGAAGCATGGAAGGACTGGTCTTCACCATGGGAACACCAGGCTGTGTGTCAGCTCTGAGCTGGACACGCACAGTGGCTCACAGCTGCGATTCGCAGGTAACATGGAGATTCCTTCTGCCCTCGTGGGTCTCCCATGGCCACCCCCTAGGGCAGCAGCTGAGCCATAGTAACTTTTTTTGTTCTGCCAAAAACTCTTAAGATGAGTGGGCAGAAGCAAGCTGGTGGAGCTTTTATTTGCAGGACTTTCGAAAAGAGATGAGGATGTTGAAGGCAGGAATCAATGTTTCCCAAGGCTCTTTCTTAAAATACACGGTGTCTGGCCTCAGGGGGGCTGACTCACTGGCTGCCCCGGCCAGGCACCCCATCATGGGGCTACTATAATCCCAGGAGGCCGGCTCACTCCCCACCTACTGCATCCACAGCAACATCTGCTTCAGCTTATTAGAAAGTTAAAACAAGCAAGTGTCAACCCCTCATCTTTTCCACTTAAGGACACATTCCTCTTGGCTGACGCACATCCCTGCCCAAGGGTTTACCCCTGGACTGTGGGAGTGTGTCTGTGAGACTGTAAACTGATTTTAATGATAGTTTAAGGAGCCTCTTACATCCTAGTTTATTTAACCTTCTCACATGAATAGCAGGGCTTCTCTGTGGGGAATCACGGAATGACTACTGACTTCACTAGATAAAGAGGGAGCCCTGAAAACAGGAAGCCAGAGAAACGTGCTCTCAAAGCCAAACGCATTCCCGTGTGTCATCCACAAGTAACTGCAGAAAGCAGTCTGGCCTTGGAGTCAGCAGACTCATCTCAGCTGGCTGTCCTGCCAGATGCTGTGTGACCTGGGACAGGTTCCTTGACTTCTCGAAGCCCTCAGATCTCTGCCCTCAGATCTCTTATCTGCTATCCTGCTGGCCACATGGGAATCTTCAGAAGTCTGAATGGGCATCAGGGTGGGGAGGCTTCTTAGAGGACAACTGATGCTTCACTTCCTTCTATGACAGCACCACCCAGATGCCACGCAGCCGGAGCTTGAAATTGTTCTCACAGAACGTCTAGTGCACTCTGGGTTAGCTCAGATCTACTCTGAGCTGAAAACTTCCTCCTTTAACATTCTGTCAACTGGTTCTTCTCTGGGTGAAACAAGAGAAGAAATATACAGAAAGAAGCCTGGTCCCTCCTCTGTAAGAACACCTTGCAGGTTCCTGGAGGGAGTTCCACACCCCTGTGACCCAGCAGACCTTACACCTTCTCCCCACCAGGCCGAGCCTTTGCTCCTGTTGTGGTTATTGGAGAACAATAACCGTGATACCTGCTGTGGTCATTGTTTTCCAAAGGCACGTTAGGCAATTTACGATAATTTACGACCCTCAAGCTATCTTGTCTGGAACCAAGTGTGGTATTCAGAATGATCTAAATGGAGGAGAATTAGGTGAGACATTCACCTCTCTTGTTCTAGATGATTCTCCCCTGCCCATGTGAAGTCCAAGTCGCTCAGTCGTGTCGGACTCTTTGAGACCCTAGCCCATGGAGTTCTCCAGGCCAGAATACTGGAGTGGGAAGCCGTTCCCTTCTCCAGGGGATCTTCCCAACCCGGGGATCGAACCCAGGTTCCTGGGTTTCAGGAACCAGCTGAGCCACCAGGGAAGCCCTCTGTCCATGTAGCTGACCCCTGAATGGGCTGTTTCAGTGGCCCCATCTCAACAGCAATACTTCCTTCACAATCCCAGCCTCAAACCCTCGACTTTCTGATTATCTCTTCCCTTTCCTGCTTATTCCATCCGGTACCCAAGTCAGTAATTCTCAGGCCTCACCAGGACCATACCACATCCACAATCCATACCACGCTCTCAGCCCTCCTCTCCACCAGACCCTCATCTGTCCCTTCTTCCTTGGCCTAGACCTCATGATGCCCCATTGCAATCATTCCCTTGAGGATACTCTCCAGCCCTTTCCTTCTCTTTCTCTTGCTTGCCTGGCAAAATCTCAACCCTGATTAAATCGTTATCTCTGTGTCTTCCCGCCCTGTATTCAGACAGTGGAAACCAGCTAGAGAAAATCACGGGTAAGCTAAACTTATGACCTAACTTAAGCTCATGGCCAGTAATCTGAAGGGGGTCCGTGAAGCCACCCAGCAACCATTCTCTAGCTCTGAGTTGGGACATTCCAGGTCCTGTCTCCTATGGCTCAAACCTGCACCCCCTCAGTCCCCATCCTCACTCTCAGCCGATGACCCTGTCATCAGGAGAGCTCCCATGGACTCCCCCACATCTACCCACCTGCCAGCATCCGTGCCCAGTACACAGCCTTCCCTCTGTGTGGATGGGCTCTGTGCTCCCATCTCAGACAAAGTGCCAGGTGGACACTGGACTCTCATCCCCTGGCTTACTTGGCCCGTCCACCCCCGTACCCCACACTCCGCTATCAATCTCATATTTTCCACAGAATCATCCCCACCTCATATAACTTCACTATTACTTTCCTGCATCTTCCAAAATGAAACCAGGGACTGCGCTGGTGGCCCAGTGGTTAGGAATCCACCTGCCAATGCAGGGCACGGGGGTTCAGTCCCTGGCCCAGGAGGATCCCACATGCCGCGGAGCATCCAAGTCAGTGCGTCATAGCTGCTGAAGCCCAGGTGTCTAGAGCCGGGCCTCGGCAACACAAGGAGCCACCGCGGTCAGAAGTTCACGCACCGCAACAGAGAGTGGCCCCGTCTCGCCGCAATTAGAGAAAGCCCCCGCCCAGCAACTAAGACTCAGCATGGCCCCCAATAAAATAAGCAAATAATTTAAAACTTTTAAAGACAAAAACCACAGCAACAATAAAACACTTTCTTCTTATCTTTGGATAAGGAATCCAGGTAATCAGGCTTTAAAGTCTGGTAACCTGCCCACAGTCACAGACCTGGAAGTGGTGGGGTGGGTATGTCCACCCCAAAGCCCACCCAGACGAGATGTCCTGGGCTGCAGTGGCCAGCCCAGCTCTCTCTCCAGCCAATCGCTGAACCGAGACAACGGAGTTCCTTGTCAAGGATGTGCAGACCAGCTCTGCTCTCCCCGGGCACTCTTGGGNCGGGAAGATCCCCTGGAGGAGGGCATGGCAACCCACTCCAGTATTCTTGCCTGGAGAATCCCCATGGACAGAGGAGCCTGACGGGCTACAGTTCATTGGGTCACAAAGAGTCAGATATAACTAAAGCGACTTAGCACACACACCCCTAAATATGAGCTCCTTGGGGCCAAGGTTTTGTGTTATCTTCAAATCTCCATCTGGACTGCTCCTGCAGGATTCAGAGGCAAGCATGTCATGAGTCCTGCCCTCAAAGGGGCTTGGCGTCAAGTCTCAGCTCCAGCACTGACTAGCTATGCGACCTCAGGTAAATCACGTGACTGCTGGGAGCCTTCTTTTCATCTGTTCAGTTCAGTTCAGTTGCTCAGTCATGTCTGACTCTTTGCGACACCATGGACTGCAGCACGCCAGGCCTCCCTGTTCATCACCAACTCCTGGAGCTTGCTCAAACTCATGTCCATTGAGTCAGTGATGCCATCCAACCATCTCATCCTCTGTCGTCTCCTTCTCCTGCTGCCCTCAGTCTTTCCCAGCATCAGGGTCTTTTTCAGTGAGTCAGTTCTTTGCATTAGGTGGCCAAAGTACTGGAGTTTCAGCTTCAGCATCAGTCCTTCCAAGGAATATTCAGGACTGATTTCCTTTAGGATGGACTGGTTGGATCTCCTTGCAGTCCAAGGGACTCTCAAGAGTTTCCTCCAACACCACAGTTCAAAAGCATCAATTCTTTAGCACTCAGCTTTCTTTATGGTCCAACTCTCATATCCATATATGACTACTGGAAAAACCACAGGTTTGACTAGATGGATCTTTGTCGACAAAGTAGATGGGAATAAGACACCATCTGCCCAGCTTGATGGTGATGAGGAAATGAAATAACACTGATATATGTGAAAAAGCTTTGTGAATCATAACATATGCTGTAAAGTAATGGCAGCAGCTTTAACTTTCATAGTGTTTCCTATGTGCTGGGTACTTCAGAAGGAGGGCCAGATGCAGCGAGGTTAAGAGACTTGACCAGCCCTTGGGCTCGTGAGTGGAGGAATCTGGATTCAAACTCGTGGCTGCCAGCTCCAGAGCTCATGATCCTAACCTCTGGGCCAAGCTGCTTAAGTGGTTTTTTGGCGCATCAACCAGAATTGACTTATCCTTTTTAAGACACCAGTCTAGGTCCATATTGTCTTGGTGGCGCTATAGGAGGTGGTGGGGGAAAAGTGTAGGGGACAGAAAAGATCAGGAAATATCTATCTTCCCAACCTCTCACCCCCCCATCCTCAGTCCACATATCTGAGGTGGATTTAACACTTTCTCCAAGGAACCAGATGACTACATCTGAGAAACGTGGGACCTAAAGTTCATTTCTCAATCTATTCACTTCCTGGGTTATGCATCCTTGAGACCGTTTAGGACTCTGCTCTAGCNGATGTCCTGGGCTGCAGTGGCCAGCCCAGCTCTCTCTCCAGCCAATCGCTGAACCGAGACAACGGAGTTCCTTGTCAAGGATGTGCAGACCAGCTCTGCTCTCCCCGGGCACTCTTGGGGTGGCAAGCAAGGCTGAAGATTTTCAGTGAGAAGGGACCTCTGGATCTGTGAGGACCAGCTGAGCTGCTGAGACTGTCTTGACTGATGGGCCTGTCAGACTCAGTGTGGGAGGACGGGGGCTGTTTCCAGAACAGCTGGTGTGCCATCCCAGGAGCATGCCAGTCCCCATAGGGAGAGTGGGTGGCAATGATGGCAGACAGATGGGGCAGGCTGGGGCGAGGGGCAGGAACTGCCAGCATGGTACACCCTTGTGCAGAGATGACACCTCGTAAATCTCGCAGGCCCGCCCGTGTGGCCTGCGGCGGCTCATTAACACCGCCTGGTCCTTGGAGCCGGAAAATGACAGCTAACAAGGCCAGCTGCCTTGCAGGCCATTCAGAAGGACAGACTTTTCTCCCCCAACACTAAGAACATCTCTGTTTCTGCCAGGAACCCAGAGCAGCTGGCCCAGGGGGGTTTTCCTCCCGGGACATCAGATCCTTAACTGCCCTCCGATCACAGGGCCTTCAGCCCTGAGAGAGCGAGCCTGTTTGGCTTTGAGATTTCCAAGGACACAGGGTCAAGTTGGAATTTTTGGATCATCTGGAAAAGCATGCATCTCTGCCAAACCCTGTGTTGACTTAGTCATCCTATCTCTTAACGATCCTCTTCCACAAGGGGTGGGCTGACCCACTTACTTGTCCGTCACAGCCTGCATGAACTCGTCCAGAAGGTCATCATACTCCTGCCCGCGGATGCGCCGGTGCTTCAGGCCGATGTACAGGGGGTCCCTGAGTAGCTCCTGCAACAGACAGCATCTGTCTCGTGAAGGGTCCTGGGCTGGCAGGAAGGGGGCGGTGAGGAGGGCTGAGGGGCGCCTGTCCCCCACTCCCACTCCCCAGGTACTGGAAGAGTCTGGAGGCGAAGCCACTGACGCAGCGTGGACCTCTGGGAAGGGGGTCTGGAGTTTAGGAACCAAGGATGCTGGAACTAGTAAGACTCTCTGATACAGTCTTCCAACCTCTGGCTGCGGCTCTGGGTTCATCCCAGGGCTTCTCAGCACTAATGCCATGAACACTTTGGCCTGGACAATTCCTTGATGTGAAGGTGAACCTGCATGTTGTAGAATACTTAGCATAGCAGCGTCTCCAGGTTCTCCCCGTTTGAAGGGAGTAGCACCCCCCTCTCCAGGTTGTGACAAAAAAAGTCTCTAGACACCACCAAATGTCTCCCCAAAGGATATTTCCTAAAGAGCATCAGTCCTGGGTGTTCATTGGAGGGACAGATGCTGAAGGTGAAACTCCAAGACTTTGGCCACCTGATGCAAAGAGCTGACTCATTTGAAAAGACCCTGATGCTGGGAATGATTGAAGGCAGGAGGAGAAGGGGATGACAGAGGATGAGATGGTTGGATGGCATCATCGACTTGATGGACCTGAGTTTGAGTAAACTCCAGGAGTTGGTGATGGACAGGGAGGCCTGGTGTGCTGCAGTCCACGGGGTTGTAAAGAGTCAAACATGACTGAGCTACTGAACGGAATTGAACTGAAATGTCTCCCTAGGGGACAAAAATTGACCCTGTTAAGAATTGCCACAGGCAACATCTGGATCGAGGTACTGGGTCTCAACCAAAGTCACTGATCTGGACTCAAATTAGGAAACCTTCCCTTCCTCCCTCCTGTCCTTCCCGTGAACACTTACTGAATACCCATCATGTGCCTGGCACTGTGCCAGGCCCTGGGGACACAAGGAGAGACTGATACAGCCAACATTTTCCATTCAGGAAAGAAGCCCGCCGTGAAGCAGCCCCGTGCCAGGTGCCCCCATCGTCTGTGTCTGCACTGGTCTGATGGCCCCTCCTGCCTCTCCCGTACCCCTCACACACATGCCTACACAGAAGCTGTGGGCTTATCCGTGCATGACACATTTCCTGACCCTTTGCTGCTGCTGCTACTGTTAAGTCGCTTCAGTCGTGTCCAACTCTGTGCAACCCCATAGACGGCAGCCCGCCAGGCTCCCCCACCCCTGAGATTCTCCAGGAAAGAACACTGGAGTGGGTTGCCATTTCCTTCTCCAATGCATGAAAGTGAAAAGTGAAAATGAAGTCACTCAGTCATGTCTGACTCTTAGCGACCCCATGGACTGCAGCCTACCAGGCTCCTCCGCCCATGGGATTTTCCAGGCAATAGTACTGGAGTGGGTTGCCATTGCCTTCTCTGGTTCCTCACCTTTTACTGACGCTCTAATGGCCTGCTGCCCTTGGGTCTCTCAGGGGCTTTGTGGATAAGAGATGGTTTCTGCCTTCAAGGCGCTCAGTCTACAGCAGGTTGGCTGATGAGTCAGTAAACTCGACTACAGAGAGACATTCCTTCAGCACAAAGTGTGGTCCATGGTAGCAGAGAAGGAGCGGAGTAGTTCCCACCAGGGACAAGTGGGGATGATGACATGGAAGGAATGGTCAGCGCTTAAAGATGAGCAGAGTAGGGGAAAGGACTTGGGGGAGGGGTGGTTAGGGAGTCTGGGATGGACATGTGCACACTGCTGAATTTAGAGTGGGTAACCAACAAAGACCTACTGTATAGCGTATGACACTCTGCCCAATGCCAAGTGGCAGCCTGGATGGGAGGGGAGTTTAGGGGAGAATGGATATATGCATATGCATGGCTGAGTCTCTTTACTGTTCACCTGAAATTATCACAACATTGTTAATCAGCTATATCCCAATACAAAATAGAAAGTTTTAAAAAAATGACAGATTTTGCCAGGTAGGCTGGGCCCTCCAGGCTGAAAGGTCAACACAAAGAAAGACTGAGAGCTGGAGGTAAAAGCAGGAAAAAGCACCTGGTGAAGAAATAGGAAGCAATTTTGTGTTAAGGTTTTTGGAAATTATGTTTTTGTGTCCTCCTTCCCCAAATATGCTTCCCAGGTGGCGCTAGTGGTAAAGAACCCGCCTGCCAATGCAGGAGACTTAAGAGACAAAGGTTCGATCCCTGGGTCGGGAAGATCCCCTGGAGGAGGGCATGGCAACCCACTCCAGTATTCTTGCCTGGAGAATCCCCATGGACAGAGGAGCCTGACGGGCTACAGTTCATTGGGTCACAAAGAGTCAGATATAACTAAAGCGACTTAGCACACACACCCCTAAATATGAGCTCCTTGGGGCCAAGGTTTTGTGTTATCTTCAAATCTCCATCTGGACTGCTCCTGCAGGATTCAGAGGCAAGCATGTTATGAGTCCTGCCCTCAAAGGGGCTTGGCGTCAAGTCTCAGCTCCAGCACTGACTAGCTATGCGACCTCAGGTAAATCACGTGACTGCTGGGAGCCTTCTTTTCATCTGTTCAGTTCAGTTCAGTTGCTCAGTCATGTCTGACTCTTTGCGACACCATGGACTGCAGCACGCCAGGCCTCCCTGTCCATCACCAACTCCTGGAGCTTGCTCAAACTCATGTCCATTGAGTCAGTGATGCCATCCAACCATCTCATCCTCTGTCGTCTCCTTCTCCTGCTGCCCTCAGTCTTTCCCAGCATCAGGGTCTTTTTCAGTGAGTCAGTTCTTTGCATTAGGTGGCCAAAGTACTGGAGTTTCAGCTTCAGCATCAGTCCTTCCAAGGAATATTCAGGACTGATTTCCTTTAGGATGGACTGGTTGGATCTCCTTGCAGTCCAAGGGACTCTCAAGAGTTTCCTCCAACACCACAGTTCAAAAGCATCAATTCTTTAGCACTCAGCTTTCTTTATGGTCCAACTCTCATATCCATACATGACTACTGGAAAAACCACAGGTTTGACTAGATGGATCTTTGTCGACAAAGTAGATGGGAATAAGACACCATCTGCCAAGCTTGATGGTGATGAGGAAATGAAATAACACTGATATATATGAAAAAGCTTTGTGAATCATAACATATGCTGTAAAGTAATGGCAGCAGCTTTAACTTTCATAGTGTTTCCTATGTGCTGGGTACTTCAGAAGGAGGGCCAGACGCAGCGAGGTTAAGAGACTCGACCAGCCCTTGGGCTAGTGAGTGGAGGAATCTGGATTCAAACTCGTGGCTGCCAGCTCCAGAGCTCGTGATCTTAACCTCTGGGCCAAGCTGCTTAAGTGGTTTTTTGGCGCATCAACCAGAATTGACTTATCCTTTTTAAGATACCAGTCTAGGTCCATATTGTCTTGGTGGTGCTGTAGGAGGTGGTGGGGGAAAAGTGTAGGGAACAGAAAAGATCAGGAAATATCTACCTTCCCAACCTCTCACCCCCCAATCCTCAGTCCACATATCTGAGGTGGATTTAACACTTTATCCAAGGAACCAGATGGCTACATCTGAGAAACATGGGACCTAAAGTTCATTTCTCAATCTATTCACTTCCTGGGTTATGCATCCTTGAGACCGTTTAGGACTCTGCTCTAGCAGTTGTGTCTGTGTGTGTGAGTGCGTGCACGTGTGTGGGCAAATGATGCAAATGGGACATATAGCCTTTCACTGGCCACTTTCACAAAATGACCATCTGAAAGCCACTGAGAGACAGCAAACATCCAGCCAAGGGGACCAAATAAGTGAATGATGATGTAACAACAAGATGGACAAGTAGGCGGCCGCAGAAATTGGGTTAGGCCTGTGCAGACCCCTGGACAGACATGTATGAGATGATTTACAGTGGAAAAAGCGGGAAACAAAACTGCACAGATCTCCCAGTGTCATCTGTCTGAAACACATCAACTCAGAAAAGGCATACACAGAATGATAAAAATGGTATAACTCTTGGCATTTTGGGGAAACATTCACTTTTTTCAGTTCTTACAGAGATGAAAGGGTCCACGGTAAGTTATAATTTGTCATGTTTCCAAGAGACAGATTGATTCAGTGGTACACTAGGCAGCCAAGGATAGCTTTCCTGGTGCTGCATATGTTGGTTTCTGGGGGCAAGTCCAATTCTCCAGTGGTATTAAAGAATTTTAGAATTTTCCAAAAGCTTCTCAGTATATCTGCATTTAAGATGAAGGGTTAACCCTAATGAAGTAGTACTGAGTTATAAAAGTGACTAGGAAGCTTTGAAAAAAGTCTTGATATTTTATAGTACTTATTTTATTTATTATTAAACATTTTATATCTGAAATATTTCAAAACTAAGTGCACCAAAAAATTGGGGAGAAAGTTTCTATGTGGAGATGACATGAAAATGTAGCTTCTCACACTTGTACAGCACTTTCGAGTAATTCACTTGTTCTGAATCAAAAGTAGCTTGATTCGGGACTTCCTTGGTGGCTAAGATTACGAGTTCTCAGTGTAGGGGGCCAGGGGTCAGTTCCTGGTCAGGGAACTAGATGCCGCATGCCACAGCTAAAGATTCCACGTGCTGCACAAAGGCAGCAAGTAAGACCTGGCACAGCCAATAAATAAATAAGTATTAAAAACAAACCATGTGTGGAATATGATGAAAAACATTTTTCTAAAAAAGTAGTTTGAGCCTTCTGTCTTGCATGCTCTCATGCCCATTTTACAGATGAGGAAAGTGGAGTTCAAGGGTTTAAATAAATTACCCAAGCTCACACAGCCAGAAAGTAGCAAAGCTGAAACTGAGCCTTGCTTTGACCGGATCTCCTGATGGTGCCCTTTCCACCCCATCATTTGACATTGCAGGGACCAGGGAATGCGGCTCCTGACCCCTACCCTGGTCCTCCTGAGAGTCCAGGAGTGGCTGGACTCCAGCTGGTGCTGCTGACCCGGTTGGGGAGCAGTGACAGCTGGGTGGGGTCTGGGGAAATGCCGTGTCCAGTCTCCAGTGAGCTGGTGGTCCTTCGGCAGAAATGAAGATGGCTTCTCATGAACAGCAGAGGGTAGAGCTTCCACACTGTCTCACGTGGAACAATCCACCCTGTGTCCCACCAAGTAAGATAAAGTGGGCTCTGGGATCGGACGCACCTGGGTTTGCATTCACACTGTCACCTAATGAGCTCTGAGACTCCGGGGACTTGCCCCTGCTTCGTTTTACCTCTCTGTCCGGTGGCAATAATAATTATCTCTATATATATTTCATTGAAATATAGTTGACTTACAATGATCTCCACTGCATAACATAAGTTCTTCAAGGAAAGGGTCCTTATTGACATGCGTCTCCCTAGTGATGTTTACAGTGCTGTGCATGGCAGGCCATTTAAAAGCATTTATGATGTGAGTTGCAATTATGACTGGGCTAAGGAGATGCTGAATGAAAAACTACGCAGGTCTTAGAAATCACTTGGATTGGCTTCCTCCAAAGGAGTTTTTGAGGCCCAGAATGGTTAAGTGAACTGCCTATGTTCACAAAATGAATCTGGTGAAAGCAACAGGGTGGCAATGACTAGAGCATAGGGTCTTCCCAGGAGGGACCAGCGTCCCCAGCTCCAAGCCTGCTGTGTTCTCTCTGCTAGGTTGTTGCCAAGTTCCTGCTGGCACTAAGTCAGTCTACAACTGTAACTTCAGGTTGAGGCTTTACCCAAAGCAGAGTAGATGAACCAGGTGAACCAGAACTTTCTCTGCTGCCACGGGAGTTAGTGTGCCCTCTATGGGTGTCTGCCTGGCTCTGACTTTTTTTTTTAAGGGGAAAAAAAGTATTTTATTGAATCACAAAACTGAAGAGTATAGAGGTAGACTGACTTCAGATATAACTGAAGCCAGATACCAAAATAATTATCGTAATGCTCACTGTTGCTTGTTTAATCTCTCTCTCCAAACCCTAATTTCATAGCTCTTCCTTCTTTGTATTACATTCAGTTTTTTTAAATTATGATAAAAGTCATATAAAATAAAACATATTATTTTAACCATGTTTAACTGTACAGCTCAGTGGCACCAGGTACCACTTAATGTACCACAATTGTACATTATTGTAGAATTCTCACCATAATCCATCTCCCAAATTTTTCAGCTTCCTGAGCTGAAACCCTGTCCTCCTTAAACACTAACTCCCCATTCTCCCTTCTCACCACCCTTGCCCCCAACCACTGGCACCTACCAAATGTACTTTCTGACTCAATGAATTTGACAATTTTGGGTACCTCATATAAGTGGACTCAAACAGTATTTGCCTGCAACTGATGTACGTTGGAATGCGGGCTTCCTCGTGGCTCAGCAGTAAAGAAGCTGCCTTCCATGCAAGAGCTGCAGGAGACTTGTGTTCGATCCCTGGATTGGGAAGATCCCCTTTAGGAGGGCATGGCAACCTTCTCCAGTATTCTTGCCTGGAGAATCCCAGGGATAGAGGAGCCTGGCGGGCTACAGTCCATGGGTTGCAAAGAGTCAGACACGACGGAAGCGACTTAGCACACACATGTTGGAATGCATTATTAAGGTTAACTTAATATGTGCTGGCTCTGACTTTTCAAGGTGAAAAATCTTGGAGACTAAATGTCGTGGAAAACAAAATGGCTTGCTCCTCTTCACCTGCTGTGTCACCTTGGTCTGGAAAAATGCTTATCTTGCACAGCAACAGGCACACCAAGGTGTTATTCAGAGAACATCTGGGGTTCTGAGGTCATGGGATTGGGTCCAAGGTGTGGACACAGGGCTCTTTCTCCCTCCAGGTGGCAGCTGTGCCTACCACGTACTTCTCTGGAAGCTTGGGCAGCCCAAGGGTAAGCGGCAACAATCCTAGGATGGGCCTCCTCATTGGTTACAGGTGCACAGACAGCCAGTGCCTGAAAGTGCCGTGGCTGCACCATATTATTATCTGCAGTGACGACAATCTTGTCAGGGAGAAGGAAGCCTTCACCCTCCGGTTCTGGGGGCGATCCCATGCTGCCTCAGCAACCAGTAGCCCCCAAGGCACTGATGACCGGGCTCTGCCAGTGATCCGGCTCCTCCACCCGCCTCTTCAGTCTTTCCGATGAGACTCTCTCAGAGTCTCCTTGAGGGGAGACGCCATCAGAGCCCCACAGAGACTCTCACGGCATCTCCTTGAGGGGAGACTCCATCAAAGCTCAAGACGTGGGCAGAAGAAAAAGCGAGGGCTGAGAAGCCAAGGCCAGGTTGCCCCACAGAATCCTTGGCACAGAGTGGGACAAGCGCTGGTTTTGCACTTAAATCTGGGGGAAGTCATTTCTGCCCTGGGGCCCCTTGTGTGAAACCAGGGAGGGTGAGTCAGAAGCACTGACATCTAATATCTTGTGTGTGTGTGTGTGTGTGTGTGTGTGTGTGTGTGTGTGAGTCACTCAGTTTTCTCTGATTCTTTTTGACCCCATGACTATAGCCCGTCAGGCTCCTCTGTCCGTGGAATTCTCCAGGCCAGAATACTGGAGCGGGTTGCTATTCCCTTTTCCAGGGGATCTTCCTGATTCAGGGATCAAACCCAGGTC
>SJYW01008158.1:11908-39202 GCA_006410735.1 Raphicerus campestris | reverse complement strand
AGTGGGGTGCCATGCCCTCCTCAGGGGATCTTCCTGGCCCAGGGATTGAATCCAGGTCTCCTGCATTGCAGGTGGATTCTTTACCATCTGAGCCACCAGCGAAGACCCTGGTAGTTACAAGTTGAGGCCCACTCTAAACTTTAGCGCATCATTGCTGGGTGCTGGACCTTTAATGACAAAGAATGTCAGACGCCTGCTAAAGGCAGCCAATACCCTTCCAGGGGATGCAATAGCCTCAGGATCAACCTCAAGCCATTCCATTTCTTGTCTAGAAACAGCTTTTAGGAGAGAGAGAGGGAAAGGTCTCGATTAAATCCAGTTGGAACACAGCAGGAAGTGATGCGTGGGAATAATAACACAAAGTTTGTTCTCCTCGTCCACATTTACACGCCTCCCGCACATGTTCTTTGTGGTTGAGGGACAATTTCAACAAAACTCAGCCATCTGGTTGGGCAGGGGAAACCACAGCATGGGGCAGACCTTAAAGACTGGTCTTGATGAGCAATGATAAGGCATGTCCCACTGCCCAGCCACCTTGCTCCTAGGCTGGTGGGGAGGCATGTGGAGAAGTGCTTTGGATGTGGGAGCACGCTTGGTAACCTGGCCCAGGCTCCAGTTTCACTGGCAGGGCTGGAGTCTGGAGGGGTACAGGGACTCCCCTGGCCATCAGGGGTGGGGATCAGGGCCCGTGTTCCCAGGCCAGCCCTTTAGCTGCTGGCTTGTCCTCCGCCAGCCCCTCCCACCCCTATGGGTTCCCAGCCTGAAGCCAGGTCTGTCTGCGTCTCCCTCACTTGACTGTATCTGGGGATGAAACCTGAATAAGCATCATTTCTCACTAGGAGCTACAGTGCATATTCTCGTTTAGAAATGAGGGTGTTGTGTGGTGTCCAGAGGAGACGGAGACCTTGGAAAGAGCCATGACAAGTTTTCCTGAGAAAGATCACACAGGATACCAACAGTATAAGCTTTTCTGACAATGACCATTCTCTTTGCCTCATTATCTCTGCTTGTAGGAGTTTATCCTTGGGAAATCATCAAGGACAGGAAGACTGACCTACAAAAGGTATGGGAGCACAATTATATTTTCAAGAAGACAGAGACAGCCTGAGTGTCAAAGAGTGGAGAGTTTCTTATGTGCACTGCGATACACCAGGCAGCTATGTAAATGACATTGTGGAAGAATGGCTGGGAGAAAACTCCTGACACACATTACCTTTAAAAAAGCAGGAAACAAAATTGTATATGCAATATAAACTTAATTTTGTTTCTATTCTCGAGAAAATCAGATTTCCGAGTCTCAATAGCAAATCATCAGCTAAATGAGATTTCATGTAAATCATCACATATTTAATTTTGCTTTTATAAAAGCTAAATTTGGTGGAGGTAAGGCTGGAAAGAAATATTACAAATTGCAAACAATGATTATTACTGGTTGTGTGACTAATATTTTATTTGTAATATTTCTCTGGATTTTTCTCAGATGGACACGCACTGATTTTAAATCCAGAGACAGATGTCATTAAGAAGGAGTTCTTTCATGTTCTCTGACACAAAGACACAGAGCTGTGAATCGCAGACAGCATGAAGAATGTGACCCAGAGTGGTGGTACCCAGAGCAGACAAACTCCTGGCTAGGGTTTGAGCTCCTTAAACTATAAATCTCCCAGAAGCCTGCAGGGGCTCCCAGCCACAGTTTGGGTCAGTTTCTCCTCATGGGTTTACAGGACACTCATGTGCCTGATCCAGGCATTTCAGCCTTTGGTCTCAGTGCTTCAAGTTTTAATCCTTTTACAGAAGTAGTAGTTGCTGTTTATTCACTAAGTCATGTCCAACTCTTTGTGACCCCAGGGACTGTAGCCTGCCAGGCTCCTCTGTCCATGGGATTTCCCAGCCAAGAATACTGGAATGGGTTACTATTTCCTTCTCCAGGGGATCTTCCCTACCTGGGGACCCAACCTGTGTCTCCTGCATTGGCAGGCAGATTCTTTACCACTGAGCCAGTGGGAAAGTTCTTTACAGAGGTAGTTCGCCTCTAAAATGCTGAAAAAACTGCCCAGCAGCCACTCCAACCTCAGTGGCTTTCTTCGTTAATGGATCAGAGAGAGAGAGAGAGGCCACTAGGGTAATGGAAACTGCCTGGGATCACAGAACAAGGGAGCACAGAAAGCCTGTGCAGGGGCACCTTGGCAGGAGGAAGGGGAGAAAGAAGACCCAGAAGAGGCTGGGGGAGGACAGTGGGGCTGGGAGGGTGGAGTGGGCAGCCAGGATGGAGAGAGGTCTTTGAGTCACCACTGTGTAGGCAAAGTGTCCTAGCAAAGAGGACCCCAGAGAGAAACAGACCCCTTGTAGGGAAAAGCCAATTCTGTGTCCATGTTGTAACTGTTTCTTTGACTTGCTTTCCTTTGCTTTTGTTATTATTTTTTTTAATGTAAAAAACAGAATGGCCTGATTCAGAGAACCCTGCCCCTCTGCCTGACTGCTAAAGTGCCTTTGTTCAGGACCCTGTCCACCTATGAACAGCTGGAAGGAAGAAATGAACACATCCCCTGCCTGAGGCTTGCCATTCTAGGAAATATTTGCAAGATTAATGGCCTTTTTACTTTGCTTTCTCACTTCCCTCATCTCTGAGCTACAAAAGAACCTGGCATCCAGCCCCTGTAAGATGGTTATTTTGAGACATTAGTCTCTCATCTTCTCAGATGGCTCTCCGAATAAATAAAATTGCATTCCTTATCTCAGCACCTCATTTCTTGGGTTTACTGACCTGTTGTGCAGAACAGCCTGATGCTGCGTAGACAGATCACTGCACAAAGGTGCTCCCCACCCCAGCCCAGCTGATACCCTCCAGCTCCCAGCCAGGGCAGCACATTACCTCGTTGTTGGTGCCCACATCCAGCAGCACAGGGAGGCACTGCCGCGGATTGACGCCTCCGCATGCTGTGTACAGGGCCAGCTTGCCCACGGGGATGCCCATGCCATAGCAGCCCAGGTCTCCCAGGCCCAGGATACGTTCCCCGTCAGTCACCACCACCGCCTGGAAGGAAAGGCAGGACATCTGTACAAAGCGCCTGTTTGTGCAGCATGTTGGGCCTGACGATGATACTTACTGTGGGAATGGCAGGGATGTGTGTGCTCAGTTGTGTCTGACTTTTTGTGACCCATGGACTGTAGCCCTCCAGGCTCCTCTATCCATGGGGCAGGGATAGAGCTGGATAATCAAATAGTTAGCTCAGAAACCCCATTAGGGAGGGAACTTTACGGGGCTTTGAGAGACCACAATAAGACTAATGATCACTCAAGAAAATAATGAGAAAATTCTGAAGCACTGTGGGCTTGCTTCACTCACAGAGCAAAAGAAGCCCCTTAGCATCAAAGCCAGATTGGATGCTGAACAATAAAATCAGGACAACTTGCTCAGCAAGTTAAACTATGCGACAGAATCACGGGACAAGCCCCGAAACAAAACAATGGAGGCGTGAGACCACAGCCCGCCCAGTGAGCTCAGTTAATTAGTAACCCCCCAAACGTGTGCTTTGGCACTGAAGACGTGTTCTTTGCACAGTGACCCCCAAACAATAAAACAGTAGTAGCGAATAAGGCCTACAACTTGCCCAGTGGTGTCTTCAGGTTAATGACCCTTAAAACATGCTGTGTGCACACAAAAAACAATCATTTATGGAAGGGTGACTTTTCAAAATGAAAGACCCTTATTGTATTGAGACCTGAAAATATTTTTCCAAAGTGCTACGACAGTGCTGGCTGGACCATATAGGGACAAGAAAACTTCCCTGCCCTACCTGGGGGAGGAACTGATGAGGGAAACATGATGTCTACTCAAGAAAGACAAAGATCTTCTCCCCCTCCCCTCTCTTCCTGTGATTATGAAAATGCAACCCACTGAGTACTTAGGGCAGTGAGAGCCTGCCCAGGAACCTTACAACCTTACAAGTGAACCAACTCTAATAAACTTTGTGTGCAAAGTTGCTTCAATCGTGTCCAACTCTGCAACCCCATGTAGCCTGCCAGGCTCCTCTGTCTATGGGATTTTTCAAGCAAGAATACTGGAGTGAGTTGCCCTTTCCTTCTTCAGTGGATCTTCCCCACCCAGGGGTTGAACTCATGTCTCCTGCATTGCAAGCAGGTTCTTTACCGCTGAGCCATCCTGGGTCAGGGCACTTTGCAAAAGACACTGTGCTAAAACCTAGGGGAAGGAGCTTCAGTTTGTGTATCTACAAGAGCAAGAATGAGTGGACCCAGTCCTTGAAAGGAATAATGGGCAGAAGAGAGATGGAATGTCAAGAGAGAAGGGAGAGGCACTTCCTGCAGGGCAACCCTTCTTGGATGAGGGGGAAACACGTGCCAGACCTTGGAAAGGAGGAGATTACCCATTAGATGCAAAGGAAATTAAAGTCCAGGGTGGAAGTGGTGGGGGTATAGGGTGTATGTGTGGGGCGAGGGTGGGTTCAGGTCCCAGGAAAGGAGGCAATGGAAAATCAGGCCGGAGTCAGACTGAGGGGGGCCCTGAATGTCAGGCCAAGGGGAGCCCCTCAGGGTGACAGTGAGCTTGTTTGTAGGTCACCCCAAGCTGCTCCCCAGCACTGGTTCCCTACATCTCCACATGAGTGGAGTTCACGGGGCCACCCAGCCCTCCCCTGGAACCAGCTTTGGGTCAGGACGCCAGGACCAGCTCTGAGATGTGGATGTCCTGGGTACCACAGGGGCTCACTTCACTCCATGTGGCACAATGCTGGGCCCCGTGGATAAAGAGATGAAGACTCCATCCTGCCAGGAAGGGTTTAAGATCCAGCACCCTCAAGCTCTGTAGAATCTTCTCTCGCTTTCTCCAGGGGCCTGGAGAAAGCACACAGGGCCTTTGAATAGAAACTGATGTATAGATTTTTAAAATACCCCTTCACCTCTGGAAAGGGGGCTCTCGAGAGGGCAGCGGACGCTTGACTATCATGCTGTCTCCTTGAGATTGGTCTCTTGCCTCTAGGGCGAAGGCCCCTCCCCCGACCGTCTCATGTCTCACCTGGTTTTCCCCACACCTGGCAGGGAGGCAGGTCTGTGATGATTATCCCCGATTCACAGCTGAGCAAACTAAACTCTTGGACCTCCACGTTCTGTACATATTTGCTCAGCATCAGCCCCACACCAGGCATTGCACTGGATGTTTCCGCAGCAGTTATCTTAGAAACACTGGGTGACTTACCAAGGGCACCTTGCTTGTGAATGTGGCAAGTGGGGGTTCTAGTTAGGCTTTGGGTTCCTGGTCTGGGCTCCCTCTACTCCCTGCGTCCCAATCCTCCCACCATTCAGCTGAGAAAGGCAACTGTGCTCTTGGCAAAGTCCCGCCCCACCTCCCATCTGACCTCTCTGCGGCCTGCCCTTGACCCCCTCCTGGCCGCTCTCCCTGAGTCCTGTCTTCACACTGTCCCTGGGGGCCCAAACTTTGCACATTTCCCTACCATCTCTCCTAGCTAAACCCCCTTATTCTGATTCCCAATCTCTCACACTTTCTCTCTGCTGAGGCGCAGAGAGACACGGAATTCTACAGAGGAAACCAGCTACGACTCCAGGGTGCTCTCCTTACAGCTCTGGGGCTTTTCAAGATGGTGGTGGGAGACTTCCCTGGTGGTCCGTGGTTGAGACTCTGCATTCCCAAGGCAGGGGGCATGGGTTCGTTCCCTGGTCAGGGAACTAAGACCCCACAGAACATACAACATGGCAAAAAAAAAAAAAAAGATGGTAGCAGAGGCCTGACAGGGTCCCTCCCAATGTGGAGACTGCGGGCACTTGACTGCATGCCTGACCCTCCGAGGGGACCTCTCACCTCCATCTGCCATCCACTCTCAATCCTGTTGTGCTAACAGTTGCGCTNGGCCTGACAGGGTCCCTCCCAATGTGGAGACTGCGGGCACTTGACTGCATGCCTGACCCTCCGAGGGGACCTCTCACCTCCATCTGCCATCCACTCTCAATCCTGTTGTGCTAACAGTTGCGCTGCTTATTAATTTTCCTTTTTAAAAAAACTGGAGTGTAATTGCTCTACAATGTTGTGTTAGCTTCTGCTGTACAACAGAGTGAGCCAGCCATATGTATAGTATACCTGTATCCCTCCTTCCCACTCGCCCTCATCCTGCCTCTGTAGATCATCTCAGAGACCTGAGCTGAGCTCCCCGTGCTATACAGCAGTTTCCCACTAGCTATTTTACAAAGCCCTCCCTGTGGCTCAGTGGTGAAGAATCCACCTGCCAAGCAGGAGATGCACATTCAATCCATGGCTTGGAAAGATCTGGAGAAGGAAATGGCAACCCACTCCAGTAGTCTTGCCTGGGAAATCCCAGGGACAGAGGAGCCTGGTGGGCTACGGCCCATGGAGTCGCAAAACAGTCGGACATGATTTAGTGACTAAACAACAGCAAGGGTGTATATTGCAACAGCTTCACAACCAGGCTCAAAGGCCTTTTTTCGTTGTTGTTCAGTTGCTAAGTTGTGTTTGACTCTTTGCGACCCCATGGACTGTTGCCTGCCAGGCTCCTTTGTCCATAGGATTTCCCCTTCACTGCCTAACTGTCCATGAAATAGAGTCCAAAAGGCTTATCTCTAATGACAGGAACCCAACACGCCTTCTGCACATAATTGCTCTCTTTGGTCAAACTGGCCTCACTCCTGCCAGAGGAGGGACACAGTCTGTATTTACCTTTGGTCTCTCTCGCCTCTCAGCCTCTGTCTCCTCCTGCATTTTCCCCAGCAGTGCAAATCCTGCCATTATAGCCTGATGTGATTTCTGCAAGCACCTGCTATATTTTCCATGCACCTGGCCTGCGCACCCTTCCTGGCTGCCCACCTGCCTTCCGCAAACAATAATTAAGTACCTAAAGCTCCGCATAAGGTGCAATTAAAGCCTTTGATAGTGATAGCATTTGCATTCTTATTTAACATTTAAAAAATGCACATTTTACCTCACCCAACAGCCTAAAGGTTAACAGCAGGGGTTTTGACATCTAACAGCCAACACTTGAAACTAGGCTTCTTGATAATGTACCATATGTAATCTTGAGTCAAACAGTAAGTTTTCTGAGTTTTAATTTCCCATAACATTAGAATAATTAAAATATCCAACTCATTAGGCTGTAAAGATGAAAGGTGTTAGTCACTCGGTTGTGTCCGACTCGGCAACTCTATGGGTAAAGATGAAATTAAAT
Source organism: Raphicerus campestris (assembly GCA_006410735.1). Classification (NCBI taxonomy): domain Eukaryota; kingdom Metazoa; phylum Chordata; class Mammalia; order Artiodactyla; family Bovidae; genus Raphicerus; species Raphicerus campestris. Next base: position 31,994 of record SJYW01008158.1, on the reverse strand, counting down.
AATAAATCTCTCATTTTAACCAGAGGCCTTGTACAATAGAGTAAATGATTGGCAAATGATGACTGCTCTTATGATTATATTGATGATTATTATTTAGGGCAAAGGCCACATATTAGAATTTTTTTTGTTTCATCGCTCTTTAACTCAGCCTCACTGCAGAAAGACCATGCAACAATTGTATGTTAAATGAGCGCGTGAAAATGAAACCATGGGAGACCTTGGCAACTTTTAAGAAAGTCTGGCTCTATGGGCTTCCCAGGTGGCACTAATGGTAAAGAACTCACCTGCCAATGCAGGAGACAAAAGGTTTGATATCTTGGTCAGGAAGAATCCGCTGGAGGAGGATATGGCAACCCACTCCAGTGTTCTTGCCTGGAGAATCCCATGGACAGAGGAGCCTGAGGGGCTACAGTCCACGGGGTCGCAGAGACATGGACATGACTTCGAGACAGCATACATGCACCTGGTCTTTCTACTCCCGGCGTCTCCTTATCCCATTTCGTTTTTCGAAGGACACCTCGATCTGTCGCTTTCTTGCCCCCACGCCTCCAATGGCTCCTGATGCCTCTAAAATAAAGCTCAAACATCTCTGACTGACATTTAAGGCCTTCCATGATCTACGTCCAATCTACTCTTTGTATTTCCCTTTTTATCCATTCCATGCTCCACCCAAATGGAAATACTGCTAATCTTGTATAAGGTGTGTGTTTTCTAGCCTACATGCTATTTTACACCTCAATCCCTATACCTCCTTGATCCAAATCCTACCATCCTTACATGTTTCAAGGAACAGTTCAAAAGACACTTTCCTCCATATGAAGCTTCCCTTCTGGAACATATTACTCCCAGCTCTGAATTCCTATAGCATTTTAATCTCCCATGTCACCTAAGCCTTTCTTCTTTGTATGACAGTTATATTTATGTCCTTGTCTTTCATAGCAACTCTTTAAGGGCAAGTAAAGGATCTTGTCCTCTTTGATTCTTTAGCACTTGGCTTGGGACCTGCAATGCAACCTGAACTCAGTAAACGATGGACAGTGTGATTGGCCCAACAGAGAGAGCAAAGGCTCTTCACAGGACTGAATTCAGACCTGGAGTAGACAGGCAAGTTCAGAGAGAAGACGCTGCCTCCTGTTTTTTGTGACATCAGGGGACCTGGGGTTGGGACCACAAGAGCGGGAGGAGTCAGNCCCCCTTCCAAGGACAGACCACACTGCACTGGGTGGGTCCCCAAGCCTGGGGCCATGACTGGAATTGGACGTGTGGGCAGTGATGTCCAGATACACGTGGACGTGGTCCCTTGCCGTGGAGGATGGAGCTGGGGACAAAAGGGGCGGGCTGCCAGCTATGAGCCTGTTTCTTCTCTACCACTTGAGTCTGAGAATTCTAAATTCAAACTTGGCCTTCCAGACCATGTGAAGATATATCTGTAAAGTAGGAGGATGAAACATATTTTACTTGACAGTTTGTTGGCTTGACTTTGAACTTTTAATGTTTGGACCTAAGTCTGTGAATATGAATCTTCTGTCCTGGGATCAGTGGTGAGAAGACAAGTGTGCCTGGTGGGGAGGTTGTGGCTGGTGCAGAGGATGGCAAGTGGTCTGGACCACTTCCTTCCCCGCCCCCCCTTTTTTTTTGACCAATGCACCCAAGAGAGAGAAGCTCCTTTGACTTGTAAAGTACCCAGGCCCAAACAGTCTGTTTTTGCCAGCGTGAGAGGGTTGGGGAAGTGTGTGTTGGGGGTGTGGTTCCCTGTTCTACTTGCCCTGCCTAAATCAGAGTGCTTCCCCCAAACGGCAGCCACGGCTTCACAAGCTGCTTGGATTTTGTGACCCTTCACTGAAGTCATGCCCTCGTTAACACTGTAAACACCATGGCCCTGTGCTTCAGTCCCACCAGTCTTGTGAAACCCTCACCCTTAAGAAAACCCACTTTCCGCTCCCTGTGCCTTCCCAGCCAGGCCACCGAGGGCAGATGGAGACAGCCCTGCTACAGGGCAGACTGATGGCGCCACCATCCACTCTTGGTGTCAACCCAGACTCAGCATTGACGGGTCTCCATGCCTATAGTGTTTCTCTGATCAAAATCTACTCTTTTCACTCTTTGCAAAGACTGTTGCAACTTCAGACCTCCAACTGGCTCACCTTTCCACTCACTGCCCTAGTGACCATGTCTGTGATGTCACAGGAAGCATCTCTTGTCAGTTTTCCACCAGCAAACCTATACACTTCCGTATCTACAGCCAATCCTCCCACTGCAGTGAAAATTACAGAGCCTGAGACAGACAGAAACTGGAGAGGAATCTGCCTCTGAGAGTGGTAAATATACCCTTTGAGATTTGCCAATTTGTAGCTTTTGCTTGAGGGCAGTCTAACACAGAAGTAACTTGGGGCAGCAGAAAGCCTCAGTCCTACTAGTCTGAGGTGTCAGAGAAGTGAGTTGGAGCTGGTAGAGCACTCAGAAAGTGAAGGGGAAAGTTTTGGAAGGGAGGGAGATGCAGAAAGGATGAGCATCCAAGTTTGTGTATAAAATCTGCCCAAATAACTGGCTGACAATTCAACTATACATACCCAAGGGTCTGGCAAAAAAAAAAAAAAAAAAAAACCCACAAAAACTGTAGCTGGACACTGAAAGAATCCAGCAGAGATTTCCACTGCTGCCCATCAGTAGAGACAGAGTTTGGAACTTGAGTCCAGCCTACTTGGACTCCAAAATCACTGTGAATGGTGACTGCAGCCATTAAACTAAAAGAGGGTTGCTCCTTGGAAGAAAAGTTATGACAAACCTAGACATCACATTAAAAAGCAGAGATATCACTTTGCCAACAAAGGTCTGTATAGTCAAATCTATGGTTTTCCCAATAGTCACGTACGGATGTGAGAGCTGGACCATAAAGAAGGCTGAGCACCAAAGAATTGATGCTTTTGAATTGTGGTGTTGGAAAAGACTCTTGAGAGTCCCTTGGACTGCAAGGAGATCCAACCAGTCAATCCTAACAGAAATCAACCCTGAATATTCATTGGAAGGACTGATGCTAAAGCTCAAGCGTCAATACTTTGGCCACCTGATGTGAAGAGTGGACTCACTGAGAAAGACCCTGGGAAAGACTGAGGGCAGGAGAAGAGGGCAGCAGAAGATGAGACGGTTGGATGGTATCACCCAAATCCATGGACATGAATTTGAGCAAACTCTGGGAGACAGTGAAGGAAAGGAAAGCCTGGCGTGCTGGGGTCACAAAGAGGTGGACACGACTCAGCAACTGAACAACAGCAACAAAAATAAAAATCACTCTTCTGAGAAACAAAACAATCTGGAGTTCACAGAATTCAGGGTACAGAGAGGTCTATTATAAGAGCCTGCTTACTTTATCTATGTTAGACACCATCCATAATAAAAAATTTAAACAAAATAAAACAAGAAAAACACCACTGAACTCCAAACTATTCTTGACTTCCACGTTCCTTGCCAAGAAGGTTTCTTCCTTCTCCTCCCTCCCATAGCTAAAGTTCTTGGAAGCGCTGTCTACACGAGCCGCTTCCATTTTTCCATCTTCCACTGAAACATGTCGCTACTTAATAACGTGCAGCCAGCACTGCTCTTGCCAAGGCCCCTGATGATGTCCACTCCAGAAATACAAGCAGCGTTCTAGCCATCGTCTCCTTTGCCTTCTCAGCAGCATCTGACACTTCAAGCCTCTGGCTTCGGTGACTCCGCTCTCGTGGTTTTTCTTCTCCCTTTCAGGCTGCTCCTTCTTAGGACATTCCTGCTGGATCGTCCCACCACCAGGTGTTAGAGTTCCTCCCAAGTCTGCACTGCCCCATTCTCCTTCTCACTCTTCCTCTTTCTCTATATGATCTCATCAGTGCACAAGGATTTTGGCCAGTGACTCTCGAAGATCTGCAGACCAGAGTTTTTCATCTTTGGTACTACTGACATTTGCGGAGGGGATAATTCTTTGCTGTGAAGGGTGGGGCTGGCATGTGTGCTGTAGGACGTTGGGCAGCGTCCCTGTCTCTACCCACTAGATGCCAGTAGCACCCTACACACTGCAGTGAGAGCCAAAAACCTCTCCAGACATCAGTTAATGTTCTCTGGGGAGAAAATGTGCCTCTGATTTTAGAGCCATTGTTCTAGACATTTATATTCAACTGCCTGCCTGCCATCTCCCTTCGTATGTCTCAAAGGCACTTTAAACTTCACCTGTCCAAAACCAAATTATAATCTAAACGTGCATCGCTATGACTGAAAGACAAGACAAAACAAAAACCCAAGACAAACCTGATTCTCCTCTCCTGCTCCCTTTCTCAGTAACTATTTCCCTCAGGCATGTAGTTTAACAATCCCAGACCCTTGGAAGCATCTTCGACACTGTCCTTTTTCCCTTTTATGTAACCCCCACCAAGTCCATCATGTCTGCTCTGGAATTACCTCCCACTGACCTGGTCCAGACTCCCGAAACAGCTGTTCCCTAAAGCACCACAATAACTTTGTGACATCCTCTCTTCCTAATCTAGGATCTACACAAAAGAAAGAGCGATGCTCTTGAAGTCAAAGCCTTAGTGTGTTTTTGGCTATGTCTCTCAACTTGCAGGCTCTTAGTTCCCTGACTAGGGATTGAACCTGGGCCACGGCAGTGAAAGCACCAAGTCCTAACCACTGGACCACAGAAAACTCCAAAACCTTACTTTGCTATCCCCTGTGATAAATATCCTTCATGTCTTTCCATGGTTCTGGGGACAAAGACTCAAGTCCTCAGCCTGGTCCACCTACAAGGCCCTGTGTGGTCTGGCCCTGGACAACTTCTTCACTTTATCCTTATTTCTTTCTCCAGTCGTTGACCACACTGGCCTTCTTTCCATTCCTCGTGTCAAGACTGTCTTAGTCCGTGGCCAGTTCATACACTGTTCCCTTTGCCTGGCACCCCTGGTCTCTCTGCATTCTATCAAGATGCTTAGTTAATTCCTACTTATTTTTCAGATGACTTCCAAGCCAAATTTGGGGCTCTTTGTTATAATTCTCAAGTATCCATCCTTATACATACAAACCTATTGCAGTTATTTATGTGGTTATTTAGTTAAATGCTACTCTCATTAGACTGTAAACTTCACTGGGGCAAGGCAAGCATTTACTCTCTTGCTATTGACCACTGTATACCTAAACCTAGTCCATAATAGATACTCATACATAATTGTGAAGCAATGAGTAAGTGAACTGCAAGGATGGTTGAAGGTTGAGTGATGAAGATGAAAGGTATAGAGTTTGGTATAAGTTGGGTGTAAGTTGGAGTGAAAGCAACTTTCATCTGGGCTATGTTGTATCATGCTCAAAGGATCAGTGTGCTGGGCTTGGTGGTACTGGGCTGTGCTTGTGGCTCAGAGCAGGGAAATGCATCTGTAAAGGCAGTGGACAGGCCAGTGGGGAGACAAATTCCAGAGCCTAAGACTTGGGAGTTGCCAGGCTCTTTTCACCATGTTGACTGGGGACAATGTGGGTCTTCGAATTAACTTACTCATTAGGTTTGAGAGCAAGTTCCAGGAATTTTCTGGGCTACTCTAAAATGATCATAGGGTACTTAGTTGTATCCATCAAGACAAAAACAAGAATCAGATTGGTTTCTTGGAACTTGTTGCTAAAGATCATCTCTATGCAGTTTGAGTTTGGAAAAAAATCATACTGTGTTGATAGTAATGAACTTCAAAGACTTCCTGGATGAGAGAGACAGTCACACATGGTGGGCATCCTGAAGTTTAAATACTGGTACCTGCCTTGGGGGCTTCCCCAAGGGTTCAGTGGTAAAGAACCCGCCTGCAGTGCAGAAGACACCTGTTCAATCTCTGGGTGGGGAAGATCCCCAGGAGGAGGGCATGGCAACCCACTCCAGTATTCTTGCTTGGATAAGCCCATAGACAGAGGAGCTTGGCGGGCTACAGTCCATGCGATCACAAGAGTAGGGCACGACTGAAGTGACTTAGCATGCACACACACATCTGCCTTGGTGTCAGCAGCAGGGTAAGTGGGCCAAGTTGAGGCTGTATGCCTGGGACCTTTCAGAGAACCACCCTCTCTACTTCCAAACCAGCTGCTGCTCTGAGGTTTGGCCTGAGGAGGCCTTGCTAGGGACTGTGACTCTTCGTTAGCTTCTATTTTTCCATAGCTGCAGTTCTGATATTCATAAGCAATTTCCTCACCCCTCCCCGCCAGGTTGTCTGGGGCTAGTCACGTGGAACAACAATGCTAACAAAGGGGCCCATTCTTTCCAGCTGGAAAAACCAGGTCTCAGCCCAAGGCTCACTGATGACTCACCGAGTGACCTTGGGGAAGTAATTTACTCACATTAATTAATCCTTATGACGCATTCCTGGCCTCTAAAAGTTCTTAACCCTGACCTGTTTTGGAAATGTCCCTTAGAGCCAAACAACTCCTCTTCTCAACATTACTTTTTACAAGATAGAGGCTTAGTAATGATATTTAGCAAAAAGCTCACATGTTAAGGGATAAGATTCAGGCACCATTTTAGACCTTAGCAAAGCTCTCATGTGATTAATTCTAAACACAGGAAAAGTATGATTATGGAAATAATCGGCTACATTAAAATAGGCTCTCTTTGCGGCAGATAAGAAGAGGGTGGAGGGACATTTCAAATGATTGTTTTTAAAATGAGATTTGAGCTACAAAAATTTCAGAAGGTGACTTTTTTTTCTTTTTTTGCATACATAATTTTATGCTCTGCAGGGATCACAGTGCAAAAATAAAACTGAAATAGCTTTTAATGACTTCTCAAAGTGCATTTCCATTTATTACATAACTCACAGCTACCAATCTTCTCCAAAGGATTGCCCTGGAAGAGGATTTTGAGATATCCAGTCCAAAGACCTCACTATATAAACGAGGACATGGAAATTCAGAGAGGNCTGGGGCAAGGCAAGCATTTACTCTCTTGCTATTGACCACTGTATACCTAAACCTAGTCCATAATAGATACTCATACATAATTGTGAAGCAATGAGTAAGTGAACTGCAAGGATGGTTGAAGGTTGAGTGATGAAGATGAAAGGTATAGAGTTTGGTATAAGTTGGGTGTAAGTTGGAGTGAAAGCAACTTTCATCTGGGCTATGTTGTATCATGCTCAAAGGATCAGTGTGCTGGGCTTGGTGGTACTGGGCTGTGCTTGTGGCTCAGAGCAGGGAAATGCATCTGTAAAGGCAGTGGACAGGCCAGTGGGGAGACAAATTCCAGAGCCTAAGACTTGGGAGTTGCCAGGCTCTTTTCACCATGTTGACTGGGGACAATGTGGGTCTTCGAATTAACTTACTCATTAGGTTTGAGAGCAAGTTCCAGGAATTTTCTGGGCTACTCTAAAATGATCATAGGGTACTTAGTTGTATCCATCAAGACAAAAACAAGAATCAGATTGGTTTCTTGGAACTTGTTGCTAAAGATCATCTCTATGCAGTTTGAGTTTGGAAAAAAATCATACTGTGTTGATAGTAATGAACTTCAAAGACTTCCTGGATGAGAGAGACAGTCACACATGGTGGGCATCCTGAAGTTTAAATACTGGTACCTGCCTTGGGGGCTTCCCCAAGGGCTCAGTGGTAAAGAACCCGCCTGCAGTGCAGAAGACACCTGTTCAATCTCTGGGTGGGGAAGATCCCCAGGAGGAGGGCATGGCAACCCACTCCAGTATTCTTGCTTGGATAAGCCCATAGACAGAGGAGCTTGGCGGGCTACAGTCCATGCGATCACAAGAGTAGGGCACGACTGAAGTGACTTAGCATGCACACACACATCTGCCTTGGTGTCAGCAGCAGGGTAAGTGGGCCAAGTTGAGGCTGTATGCCTGGGACCTTTCAGAGAACCACCCTCTCTACTTCCAAACCAGCTGCTGCTCTGAGGTTTGGCCTGAGGAGGCCTTGCTAGGGACTGTGACTCTTCGTTAGCTTCTATTTTTCCATAGCTGCAGTTCTGATATTCATAAGCAATTTCCTCACCCCTCCCCGCCAGGTTGTCTGGGGCTAGTCACGTGGAACAACAATGCTAACAAAGGGGCCCATTCTTTCCAGCTGGAAAAACCAGGTCTCAGCCCAAGGCTCACTGATGACTCACCGAGTGACCTTGGGGAAGTAATTTACTCACATTAATTAATCCTTATGACGCATTCCTGGCCTCTAAAAGTTCTTAACCCTGACCTGTTTTGGAAATGTCCCTTAGAGCCAAACAACTCCTCTTCTCAACATTACTTTTTACAAGATAGAGGCTTAGTAATGATATTTAGCAAAAAGCTCACATGTTAAGGGATAAGATTCAGGCACCATTTTAGACCTTAGCAAAGCTCTCATGTGATTAATTCTAAACACAGGAAAAGTATGATTATGGAAATAATCGGCTACATTAAAATAGGCTCTCTTTGCGGCAGATAAGAAGAGGGTGGAGGGACATTTCAAATGATTGTTTTTAAAATGAGATTTGAGCTACAAAAATTTCAGAAGGTGACTTTTTTTTCTTTTTTTGCATACATAATTTTATGCTCTGCAGGGATCACAGTGCAAAAATAAAACTGAAATAGCTTTTAATGACTTCTCAAAGTGCATTTCCATTTATTACATAACTCACAGCTACCAATCTTCTCCAAAGGATTGCCCTGGAAGAGGATTTTGAGATATCCAGTCCAAAGACCTCACTATATAAACGAGGACATGGAAATTCAGAGAGGTGAAGTGATTCGCCTGAGGTCACACAGCTCACAAGCGGCAGAACCTACCTGAACCACGCTGCCAAGTCCTGTGTTCTTTCTGTTGCCCCAGACTGCCTATTCTTTCCAGAGACCTAGTTCCCAATGAAGAGCTAGGGACTTGGACCAAAACAGGAGCATCATAGATGCTCATTGGAACCAGTGATGAAAGATTTCTCTTGATGCATGTTGGTGAGGAAGTAAAATGTGCAGTGAGGGATTATGAGGTTAAACAAATGGACTGTGGGTTCCAGCGGGATCCTAGGGGGAAATCCCTTGCCCATCCCCCCACTTCCTACCCAAATTGCATCTAGACCAGCTCAAAAAGAAGGTATTTCCAGGGAAGAAGACCTCTTAGATGCCCTCAGCAACCTATTTTCAGGTTTAACTACTTCCACTTGAAGGAGGTGGGGCGGGCATTAGTTTTTCCAGCAATACATTGGTTCTCATCTCTGCTGTCATGAGGTTCTGACCAAGTGAGAAATGCAGACGCTCACTTCTCTGCCTTCCTTCTTAGTGACTTCAGGAAGAATACTTCAGTGCCTGGGAGGGGCACTGACCCACACCTGCTCAGTCTCACCAGAGATCTCGGGCCCATGCAGTCCGGGGCACCAGCAAGGGGATTTTCAGGTATTACTTCCAATAAAACAGATTACTAAGAGTGATGAGGGTGCAAGCAACTCCAGAGAAGTTCAGAGAAATGGCAGGGGGAGGTGGCAGAGAGGAGGGGTTAATTGTATGTGCTCTGCGGCCGCAGCTTCTGGGTTCAGAGCCTGCCTGCCTTCGCTCCTCACTGGCAGAGTGGCTGTGAACAGGTTACCCTTCCCCAAGCTGCAGTTCCTTATCTGTAAAATGGAGAACTTGACCGAAGCTGCTTCATGCCTGTTACAAAGATCAAGTACGACAACACATATTCAAAGAGTTTACTATGGCACCTGCTGGAGTGTAGTAAGTGCCCAACAATGGCAGCTCTAAGAGTTGCTGGGTTGGTGCAGTTAGTGGTTAGGAGTGCAGGCTGGGGAGTCAGCATCCAGATGCTGCGAAATGCCCAGCGAGGAACTGCTCATAGTAAGTGCTCAATAAACACTCAGAGCTAATTATTAATTCATATTTTAGTGAGACTTATACCAAGTCAATGTGCGTGCTTGTCAGGAACTAAGGTTGACAGTTCAGTGTACCTTTGGTGAAACAGGAAGGCAATCAAAGTTTGGTAGAAAATCTTGCAGTATGAGGGTCACCAAACGAGGGCAAGACAGAGTTCTTTGGTGATGCACTGTTGGGACTAAAAGTTTCCATGTTCCCTGCAAGAACTAGTTTTCAATAAGGATGAGATCAACTGCAGCTGGAAAGGGAATACACGTCATGGAAGAGCAATATTCATCCACTCTGTCATTCAACCATCCATTCGCTCATCCACTGAACAGGCTCTTTGATATCTCTGGAATCCTGTTTAGCCCTTTATGTACATCGTCTCATTTCTCATGCAACACTCTCAGATGGGCTTCTCCCCATTTCTATAGATGAGATTCAGACGAAGCGATGTGAAGGCAGAGGTGAGGTTTAAACACAGGACTCTTGGAAGTTTGGAAACGTGGCTCCTTCATGTATGTGATTTGGGACCAGTCACTTCAACTTCATGGCAAATAGATGGGGAAACAGTGGAAACAGTGGCTGGCTTTATTTTTCTGGGCTCCAAAATCACTGCAGATGGTTATTGCAGCCATGAAATTAAAAGATGCTTATTCCTTAGAAGGAAAGTTATGACCAACCTAGACAGTATATTCAAAAGCAGAGACATTACTTTGTCAACAAAGGTCTGTCTAGTCAAGGCTATGGTTTTTCCAGTGGTCACATATGGATGTGAGAGTTGGATTATAAAGAAAGCTGAGCACCTAAGAATTGATGCGTTTGAACTGTGGTGTTGGAAGACTCTTGAGAGTCCCTTGGACTGCAAGGAGAGCCAACCAGTCCATCCTAAAGGAGACCAGTCTTGGGTATTCATTGGAAGGACTGATGTTGAAGCTGAAACTCCAATACTTTGGCCACCTGATGTGAAGAGCAGACTCATTTGAAAAGATCCTGATGCTGGGAAAGATTGAGGGCAGGAGGAGAAGGGGACAACAGAGGATGAGATGACTGGATGGCATCACTGACTCAAGGGACCTGGGTTTGGGTGGACTCTGGGAGTTGGTGATGGATAGGGAGGCCTGGCGTGCTGCAGTTCATGGGGTTGGACACAGCTGAGCGACTGAACTGGACTGGTTTCAACTCTCCGTGTCTCAGTTTTCCCTTCAGTAAAGTGGCAACGGTGGCTTCTCCATTACGGAGTGGCCGCGAGGACCAAGCAAGGCGAGTTCACACACTCTGTACACTGTAAAGGCCTGCAGACATGTGAATCCTCATAGCTGTCTGACCTTGGGTCAGGTCAGAGAGCTGCGAGAGTCCCGGGAGTTCTATGGGGTTCTGGGCAGGGGCGGAGCCTCTCCGGTTTCCTGGCGGCCCTTTCTGGCTGAATGCGCTAGCATTTGGGGTGCCAGTTTGCTCTAGGTGTGTTTCAATCTTCTCTCGGTGAGAAGAAGCCACCCTCCCCCACAACCCTGAACCGTACCCTGAATGCAGCCATGTGAGACGCTGCCGTGATGGCTGGTGTGATGCTCTTGGCTTATTCTGGGGCACAAAAGGAGGCAGGAAGGCGGGGAGCTCCAGGGAGCACTGGGCCTGTCTCGGCTGAGACGCACAGGCACTTCCGGCTTTTGAGTGAATGCAGGCTGCCCCGGGGAATCCCTGGGCGCTGAGCACCCTGCATGGAGCTACGGTAACCTGAGCACCCATCAAGGCTAAAGACTCCTCTGAGCAATCAGAACAGACACCCTTGGCTGCTCCTGGTGCTGTGATGATGGGCCTCTGTCTGAGAGGCGCTCACGGGGATCTCTTCTGTTAACAGCCCTTAACTCAAACAAGAAAAAAAACAAAAACAAAAATAACTTTGGCTTCTGATTACTTTCCCCAAGATTTTCCTGTTTACTTCAGGGAAACAATTTTGAAATTTCAGGAAAGAAAAAAATTAATATATATATAAAGAATCCGGCAAGTTGCCAACCTATGGAATCAGGGCTTAAATGAATATGTGCCCTGCTTTACAGAACATTCCTGAAAAGTTGTGAGTTGTGTCCACCTCTTTGAGGCCCTATGGACTATAGCACGCCAAGCTCCTCTGTCCATGGGATTCTCCAGGCAAGAATACTGGAGTGGATTGCCATGCTCTTCTCTAGGGGATCTTCCCCATCCAGGGATCGAACCTGGGTTTCCTGCACTGAAGGCAGATTCTTTACTGCTGAGCCACCAGGGAAACAAAATAGACCTAAAACAATACTGTATGTGTATTTGGGAGGTTACTGTTTAAAGGAGACTGCAGAAAATTGTCCAGGAACATAAATCACTGTCCCCTGATGTACAGCTTTCACAAATTTGGACCTTCCTACTTTGGTTTCTAGAAACAGAACCCAGGTTCCTTCTCAGCTGATGCTTGGACAGCAGGGCCTGAGCAGGAGTGACTGGAGACAGCACGCCGTCCTCTCCCGAACGGAGTTCTGGGCTAAATATGTGGCCAGGGAAGGGAAAGGATTCATGCCTAACAAAAATGAAATACCTCCTTTATTCTCTCACATACTTAAACTCATTTGGCCTAAAAGACATGTTTGCTTCAGGTCTGACCTGACACTTAGGGGTGCATGTTGAAAGCTAGTCTGCTTTCATTCACCATCTGCTCCTTCGCTGGGGCCGTCGGTACTGTTCCAGAAGAGGCCACCGCAGGACCCAGCCCTGGAGTGGGGGTGACGCTGAGCACAGGCCCCAGGGGACCCATGGGTCATGATGCAGAAGCACAGCGCAAGCTTTCAGGGCTGTGTGTTCCACAGCATCATCTAGCAACGGCCCACTCTGTGCCACAACATCCTTCAGAGATGCCGGTTACGTAAATCGGGATACTGGCACTCTGGGTAAAGCAGAGGTGAGACCCTTCCTTCTTGGAGCATCTCCTCCTTACTCTTCATCTCAGCAATCACTGTTCCTACAACAGCGCTCAGGCAGTGACGGCAGAGGAGAATTCCTATTTGGNCGTCGGTACTGTTCCAGAAGAGGCCACCGCAGGACCCAGCCCTGCAGCGGGGGTGACGCTGAGCACAGGCCCCAGGGGACCCACGGGTCATGATGCAGAAGCACAGCGCAAGCTTTCAGGGCTGTGTGTTCCACAGCATCATCTAGCGACGGCCCACTCTGTGCCACAACATCCTTCAGAGATGCCGGTTACGTAAATCGAGATACTGGCACTCTGGGTAAAGCAGAGGTGAGAGCCTTTCTTCTTGGAGGATCTCCTCCTTAGTCTTCATCTCAGCAATCACTGTTCCTACAACAGCGCTCAGGCAGTGACGGCAGAGAGGAATTCCTATTTGGAGCCGGCGCTATGGCATTGCAGGTTAGCGGCTGTTATTTAGAACAGTACGTCTTCAGTGCACAGCTCCTCCCTCGAGACGGCATGTTCTACGAGGGCAGGACGACATCGGTCTTGTTCACTGTTGTAACCCTGGGGCTCAGCATAGCACCTAGCACACAACGGGTGCTCCAGAAGACAAATACGTGTTGGGTATGCTGAGCGGTGTAGAATGTGGGTGCTGAAATGAGATACAGCTGAGCCTCTATGTTTTCGGTGAGAAGCTGGGCATACAATAACACCTATCTCAATGTGTTTCTGTGAGGATTCAATGAAATAACAGATCAGGCACAGGGAGAGTGCTTGGCGGGCAGTAACCACTTGCAAATGGTGGCTGATACTGGTTACTTAAGACTAGGAAGCTATAACATCCAAATATTTTCTGGGTGACAGAAAATTCCAAGCCAAGAAAATAAAACAATTCAGAATTGAATTGTGTGCCTCCCTCTAAAAAGACATACTAAAACCTTAACCCCTGGTGCTTTCTGTAGAAATAGGGTCTTTGCAGATGTCATTAAGATGAGGTCATTAGGTCATTTCCATGTCTGAGCTATTGTAAATAGCGCTGCATTGAACACTGGGATGCATGTATCTTTTGGAATTATGGTTTTCTCCAGGTTAAAAAAAAAAAAAAAAGATGAGGTCATTAAGGAGGTCTTTCATTCAGAATGGGGTTTCCCAGGTGCTCAGCAGCAAAGAATCTGCCTGCCAGTGCAGGAGACACGGAAGTCATGAGTTCAATCCCTGGGTAGGGAAGATCCTCTGGAGTAGGAAATGGCAACCCACCCCAATATTCATGCCTAGAAAATTCCATGGGTAGAGGAGACTTACGGGCTACAATCCATGGGGTCACAAAGAGTCAGACACGACTGGGTATGCACACACTCCATCCAAAATGACTGGTGTCTTTATGAAAAGAGGCAAAGATGGAGACATACGGGGAGAAGAAGGCCATGTGGTGATGGAGGCAGAGGTTGGAGTGGGGTGTCTACAAGCCAAGGGATGTCAAGGACCGATGGCAAACGACAGGAGCTAGTAGGAAGGCCTTTCCTCTACAGATCTGAGAGAGACCTCGACTCTCGACACTTGTCAGACTTGCACCTCCAGAACTGTGGGACAATGAATTTCTGCTGTTTTCAGCCACTCTGTTTGGGGTTCTTTGTTCTAGGGAAGCTAGTACACCAGTATCCAATTTTTGTGCAGTGCCCACAAGCAGGGGTGATCCTGATTTCTTCTCTGAACCTGTCTTACAACTCAGTCTGTTGGAATTTTGTCAGGGCAAGTGCAGGAGAGGTTTCCTCCCACTGAGAAAGGCTTGTACATGACAACACTATCTCCACTTTTCATCAGGAGCCAGAAAATTCTCTTGAATTTTAGAATTCAGTTACACTGAGAAAGAAAAACAAAGATAACGCTCACTTAGGAGAATGCTTTTTCTTGAGAAAAAGACTCTTAGCCCTTATCTCCCCCAGCAGAGGAGGGACCCTTAGAAGTTTCCTAAAATAGAAGTGAGAGAGGAAAAAAAAAAAAAAAACATACCAACAAAACCCACTCAAAGAGACAACATTCATTTAGGCTTCCTGGCACCAAGTCCAACAAAAAAAGAAGGACTTAATTAAAGCAGGGTCAGTGACATCAGGCAAACCACTGAGGCCCGGCTCAGGAGGGACGTGAACTTTCAATTTGGGAACAAAGGCTCGCTGTTGCCACGGAACCACCATTCCGCACATTTTTGGCAGCAAGGAAACCTGGCCTCCGAAAGCACGCAAGAGGCTATTTTTAAAGCCTAGCAGCAGCCTCCTGGTCTCAACAGGGCAGCTGGAGAAAGTAGGTCGGAGAAGTCCCAGGGCCTGGAGGCCCAGCACCTGGCGAGGCAAAGGCTGCGGATGCAGCGAGGTAGCCGCCCTGCTGGGAGGAATGTAAGCATCCCGTTCTCCCCTGGTTCTTCGAAACTCCCCTGGGGAGTGTGAATAAAGGGGCGGAGGAACACCTATCCGTGGCAGGTCACTCACAAGCCTGCCTTGGTTTTAGTTTCCATCTCCAGGGAGGGACGTTTTGACTCAACCCACTGAACCATAGCTCACCTGCCGGGCCTCCTACCGCCCCTGCTGTCCTTTCCCCTTGTCTCCCTCGGAGGCGGGCAGGTTCCCCACCCACCCTGAGATGGCCACCTTTCTTCCTGGCCCTCCAAGATGACAGTAAGAGAGGGTGCTTGCTTTCCCAGTGAGGCATAAATGCGTGAACGGGAGTTCTGACAGCGCCACTCGACTCTGCAGCGGGGCTGGGGTGGGCGGGTCTTCCTTGAGGGTACCTCCTGCCTTGCCCCTGGCTTCATGCATCCAGCTTTAAGCAGCCAGCACAGTGCTGGGATCCTGGGAAATAAGGAAGAATGGGACTTTACCTCTGATCCAGAGGAGTTTTTTGTTCTAGGCGGACTAGGGGAAAAAAAAAAAAAGAAAATAGAGTATAATGGGGAACAATGGAGATTCGCTTAGAGGGTGGGGAGATGACGGAACAGGCAACCTCTGGATGGCTGTCATAGAGCCGCAGAGCGGGGCGGGGAGCCCCACTTTGGGGCACCTGGGCCCTTCCCTCTCACCTTCTCTCCTCTTGCTGCTGTTGGACAGTTTCCTTCAAGTAGACCTGAAGCATCTGGAGAGAAGGGACCGTGTCCTCCACTGATGGACATGGGTCCCCCCAATACAGCCCTATAAACAAAGTGTCCACTTCAAAAGGGAATCTCTGAACAGACTCCTTTCTCTCCTCTGTGTGGGAATGGAGTGGTTGGGAAAAGGGCACTAGAAAATTTCCACTTGTATATCCAGCTCTTTGAGTGTTAAAAAGTTATAAGATGTCTCTGAGCTTGCTTCCCCATATGAAAAATTTATCAATAGAAGGTAGATCACATAACTTGCAGAAATCTATGGGTCTATGACATAATCTGGGCTTCCCTGATGGCTCAGTGCTAAAGAACCTGCCTGCCAGTGCAGATGTGGGTTCGATCCCTGGGTTGGGAAGATCCCATGGAGAAGGAAATGGCAACCCACTCCAGTATTCTTCCTTGGGGAATCCCATGGACAGAGGAGTCTGGCAGGCTACAGTCCATGGGGTCGCAAGAGTTGGACACTTAGGTATTAAACAACAACAACAATGACATAATCTAGCAAGCCCTGAATGTTAGACCTAGAATGGTTGCAAGAGCATGAATTTGCAGGTAGACAGAACTGGACTCAAATCCCAGGTCTTACCCTTATTCACCGTGCAACCTTAGTAAATTACCAACCTCAGTGAGTGTCAGTTGCTCATTAGTAAAACGGGGCTCGAGTTAATAGTTAAATCTATCTCATTAAACTGATGTGAGCATTAAATAAAATAAGGTCACAAAGTGGCCTCTTGAAAAATCTTAAACTGGAACATAAGATGTGTTTCTCAAGTGAATGAATGTCAGTTTCTCTCTTAGAGACACAGAAACGCATGCTGTGGTTCCTAAGTAGGGTGACCATATATTCTGGTTTGCCTGTGTCTTGACACAATTATTTGTGTTTCCTTTCACTCTCAAAAACTTACAGAACTGCAGGTTCAGCCTATTAAATTCAATACTGCAAACATTTATTGGGAACCTAGCAGGCAGAGCCAGGGTCATTTTTTGGAGGCATCATTTGAACCCTTTCCCAGTGTAGTCTTTAAAGTCATTAATATGAGCCCTCCTGGCAACAAGCATCTGTGAACTGTGTAGTTGCACCAACAGTCTTTTGCTCTCTGTGACTTTTGGGAACAATCTACAACATACCCTGTGCCAAACTCTGCAGAGTGGGTGTTGAATCCACACAGAGGAGGGAGCCTTCAAGGCTTTAAACCTACAAAACTCAGGCTTGTCTTGGCTCTTTGAAGGCCTGGTTTTTAGCTTCAAGTAAGTCATGTCATTTTTATCTCAGTTGTGATAAGTAAAATGTAGGAAAGAGAGGAAGAGAAGAAACCAGTATTTGTTTCATTCCTGCTATGGTCTGAATGTGTCCCTCCATATGGTGAAATCCTAATGTCCAATGTGATGGTCTTAGGAGGTGGGGCCTTTGGGTGGAGCCCTCCTGAATGAGATTAGTGCCCTTATATGTGAGGCTCTGAAGAGTTCCCTAACCCCTTCTACCATGTGAGGATAAAAAGACAAGTCTACTACCAAAAATGAGCCCTCATCCATGCCATTGACCATGCCAGTGCTCCGATCTCAAACTTTCAGCTTCCAGAACTGCAGAAATAAATTTCTCTTGTTTATAAGCCACTCAGTCTGTGGTATCTTGCTACAGCAGCCAGAATGAACTAAGACANGGTTGCAAGAGCATGAATTTGCAGGTAGACAGACCTGGACTCAAATCCCAGGTCTTACCCTTATTCACCGTGCAACCTTAGTAAATTACCAACCTCAGTGAGTGTCAGTTGCTCATTAGTAAAACGGGGCTCGAGTTAATAGTTAAATCTATCTCATTAAACTGATGTGAGCATTAAATAAAATAAGGTCACAAAGTGGCCTCTTGAAAAATCTTAAACTGGAACATAAGATGTGTTTCTCAAATGAATGAATGTCAGTTTCTCTCTAAGAGACACAGAAACGCATGCTGTGGTTCCTAAGTAGGGTGACCATATATTCTGGTTTGCCTGTGTCTTGACACAATTATTTGTGTTTCCTTTCACTCTCAAAAACTTACAGAACTGCAGGTTCAGCCTATTAAATTCAATACTGCAAACATTTATTGGGAACCTAGCAGGCAGAGCCAGGGTCATTTTTTGGAGGCATCATTTGAACCCTTTCCCAGTGTAATCTTTAAAGTCATTAATATGAGCCCTCCTGGCAACAAGCATCTGTGAAGTGTGTAGTTGCACCAACAGTCTTTTGCTCTCTATGACTTTTGGGAACAATCTACAACATACCCTGTGCCAAACTCTGCAGAGTGGGTGTTGAATCCACACAGAGGAGGGAGCCTTCAAGGCTTTAAACCTACAAAACTCAGGCTTGTCTTGGCTCTTTGAAGGCCTGGTTTTTAGCTTCAAGTAAGTCATGTCATTTTTATCTCAGTTGTGATAAGTAAAATGTAGGAAAGAGAGGAAGAGAAGAAACCAGTATTTGTTTCATTCCTGCTATGGTCTGAATGCGTCCCTCCATATGGTGAAATCCTAATGTCCAATGTGATGGTCTTAGGAGGTGGGGCCTTTGGGTGGAGCCCTCCTGAATGAGATTAGTGCCCTTATATGTGAGGCTCTGAAGAGTTCCCTAACCCCTTCTACCATGTGAGGATAAAAAGACAAGTCTACTACCAAAAATGAGCCCTCATCCATGCCATTGACCATGCCAGTGCTCCGATCTCAAACTTTCAGCTTCCAGAACTGCAGAAATAAATTTCTCTTGTTTATAAGCCACTCAGTCTGTGGTATCTTGCTACAGCAGCCAGAATGAACTAAGACAACTCCCAGTGGGAGCATTTTATAAATGCCACACCATTTCCTCATCACCGTGAGCCTAGGAAGCTGGCATCATTCTCCTTCACACCTGAGAGTACTGAGGGTCCCTGAGGCAACATCGCTGAGACAGGAAGTAGCTTAAGTAGTAAGGCCAGCAGGTAAGAGGTCATCACGCTTTCATGTCTTTCTTGCTGAAGCTTCAGAAGATATCTATAAAACACTAAGCCCTCTAATAGACAGGCTTCTATTAACATAGAGAAAAACTAGAATAAGTTTCTAAGTGTTCCAACTATTTTTTTTTCTTCCTGGAATTTGCAAATATCATTTGCTGCTCTGATGTCTTTGATTATGAGATGCTTTTTGGCAGGAGAAAACTGTTGGAGTCGAATTCCAAGGGTTGAGGAATTTCTCCATCTGTTCTCTTTGAATCAGGAGGATCATGATAAGGTGTAGAATAAGAAACTGAAAGAAAGTGTGGTTTTCATTTTTAAGAAAGCCTGTGTACACGGAAAGCTGGTGAAGACTGTATTTCCATCACATCATTAGCTGAGTGAACAATTTATAATCCGGAGGGAAAAAAGGCCCCATAGATGAAAATTTCAGCTGAAACTGACACCCCTGTTCAAATAGCAAGTCACTTCAGAATCTGAAAATTCTAATTTCGCAACTCACAGACGCTTCCAATTAGAACGGGGAAGGTTAGTGTGGTTTCAGCTGTTACTTGAAAATATTAAAACATGCCAAGAAAACTCAGAGTTGGTACAAAGGAGTTTCTTTTTCTACTGAAATATTTACTCCTCCAAAAATAATAATCACAGAGACGTCAGGCTCCGTTTCCCCCAAGAAGTCACACTTAACACTCTTCACTTTCTTTTATGGCTGGGAACGTAGCACAGACCCACACATGCCTCCACTTTATAAAACAAACACACACCTTCCTGCTGTCTGGAAGGCCTTGAGTTAATCTGGGTCTGTGGGCAATAAGTTTTTGGAACGTGGCTCTGTTCTGACACGAATTTCTGATTTATCCAAGCAAATAATCATCAAACCTGAGAGTCTGAAACTGCTATACCTCTGACTCACAGACCTTGCCAATAAGTCGCTTGTTTACAGGTATGTGCAAGATTGGGAGAGAGAAACATCCTGTTTTTCCAAAGCAGGTTGGATAAGTAGCCAGCATATTTTTTTCCAAGTGAGTCATGAATATCTGTAGCCTCAGTTTGAGGAACAGGCTGGGAGCGCAGAACCCTGTCGAGAAACAATAGGCCTCTAAGTCAAGGGCCAGCTGAAGCTGTACAAGCTCAGATCCATTTTGTGCTAGCATGTAGGAGACGATTCTATGGGCAGACATCTGCACCCTGTCTTGAAGCAATTTGTAAGCGGAAGATTCTGCCCACTTTAATTTGTCGTGTAA
>SJYW01008154.1:0-19366 GCA_006410735.1 Raphicerus campestris | reverse complement strand
AGAGAGAGAGAGAGAGAGAGAGAGAGCGAGAGCGTTTTATATATAAATTTACATACATGTATTTTTTCAGACAGAAAACTGAAATTTTGTTTTGCTTTGTAAACAAACTTTAAACTTTATATATATATATATAGAGAGAGAGAGAGAGAGAGAGAGAGAGAGAGAGAGCGAGCGAGAGAGAGAGCGTTTTATATATAAATTTACATACATGTATTTTTTCAGATAGAAAACTGAGATTTTGTTTTGCTTTGTTTTGTTTTTCCTATGCTCTTTGTTGAAAGGATCTTAGCTCCGCTGCTCTCCAGTCCAGCATACCAGGGCACGATTTGGCATTATTATTCCATTCTTAGGAAAGGAAAGGACAGTGCTGGGCAAGCTGACATTCAGTTCTGTATTTATTTTCTTGGTGGCACGTATCCTGACATTTCCAATTTGATACCTCGGGTTGATAGACTGTGTGCAGTTTTCTTTTACTTTCCTTTACTTGGGCAAGTCTTCCAGGAAGAAGGGATGACTTTTTCTAGTATGCAGTGAGGCTTTTTTATGTTTTTCCTTTACAATCTGGAAAATTTCATTTTGAAATCTGAAACTTAATATTTATGCCACCAACACATTTTGCATGTTAATTTGCCAAGAAGATAAATCACATTTTCTTACATTTCCAGAATCTCAAGGATTATGGGGCATCCCACACTTGCTCCGTGGATGTTCTACACTGGCGCTCCATCTGGTTTTCTTTTCTAAACGTGTTCCCCTGAGATCGTCTTTAATTTGAATTGTATTAAATTCATCAAACTGCTTAATGAGCCTTGGGCATTGTTCAACTTGTGTGGCAGTCCCTCCTGGATAGTAGCAGAGGAGAATCTTAACTTGCCTTTAGTATCTGCACTTCTAGGCATTCCCATCAGATCCGCTGTTTCACATTATGTGAATGTCATAAATAACTTGGTTGAAAGGGTCAATGTTTTCTTATCTTGAAGAAAGTCAAAGGGCAGTTTGCATTTATCTAGGAAATGCACCTCACAGATGCTGGTCTTAAAAGCTCCTCAGGGGATGGGTGGGGAAATACTATTATCCTTACATAATTCTAAAAACCTGGGGGGTGAGGGGGTGGACCAACTGCACAAATTCTTTCCTTTCCTTTTCATCAAGGCCACAGCAAAAAGAAACACACACACATCCTAGAAATTTCATTTATCTTACAGCTCACAGTTTCTACTCAGTAGTATGTACTTGTCTTGTCATATCTTAGCTTGTTTCCTTCAGGATGTTTTTCACTTGTATACAGAGTGGCTTGTAAGAGGTTTACTTAAGTTCTATCTTGGAAACTGTTTCAAGTACACCTCCCCAAGTCAGAAGAGCAGAAGCCAAGGATTTTTTGTTTTGTTTTGTTTTGCTATGATGAACTGGGAGCTGACTTGAGAAATTTAGCTCAAATTAGGTTTTAAAGAAAAGGATTTTTAGCTGTATTCTAAAGGCCCCCTACACAGTCTACAGCTGTCTGGATCTGTTCCTGAATGGAAATCATAGATGAAATCTGTGATATCTCCCTGCTGAATTTTCAGTCCACCACCCAGTTTTAGTTCATGCTATCTGTTCCTTGCCAAATTCCACTTCCCTGAGACTATAACCCATATCCATTGATTTATTTTGTAAGTCTGGGAAAATCAGCCTCTAAACACTGAAGAATTTGAATATTATCAATTCATCTTAAAGAACAGACAAATGCCTGCAAAATTCCTCTTGAAACAAATATTTTGAAATCAATTCTACTTTATTATTGATTTCCATGACAGAATTCTTTTTTCTTTAAAGAAAAAACTTTGTTGAGGTACATTTTCCTGGAATAGAATCCACTTATTTTAAATGCACAGTTTAATGAACTTTCATAAAGACATATGAAGCCATAGCGCTTCCAATCCCAGCAAGATACAGAATAGTTTTATCCCCCTAAAAATCCCTCTATGCCTCTTCTAGAGTGCAGCTAGTGAAAAATTCCAAAGATGAGACTGAGTTTGGCGGGTTTCGGGATTAGAAAGAAAGCCGGTGCAGCTGGCTTAGTCAAGAAGGTGTAGAACAACATGAAAAGAGAGCAGAGAAGCAGGTGGAACCTGATCTTGCATGAAGTAAAGTTTGACTTTGTGTCCAGTGTAAAGAAGCCCTTGGAATCTTGTATATCAAGGAATATTATTATCTGAACAGCATCTCATTTTCCTTCCATCGCCATCTGTCCATTCCTACAGTTTCCACTTGGCTGAGATCCCCTANTGGCGGGTTTCGGGATTAGAAAGAAAGCCGGTGCAGCTGGCTTAGTCAAGAAGGCGTAGAACAACATGGAAAGAGAGTAGAGAAGCAGGTGGAACCTGATCTTGCATGAAGTAAAATTTGACTTTGTGTCCAGTGTAAAGAAGCCCTTGGAATCTTGTATATCAAGGAATATTATGATCTGAACAGCATCTCATTTTCCTTCCATCGCCATCTGTCCATTCCTACAGTTTCCACTTGGCCGAGATCCCCTGNGTTTGACTTTGTGTCCAGTGTAAAGAAGCCCTTGGAATCTTGTATATCAAGGAATATTATTATCTGAACAGCATCTCATTTTCCTTCCATCGCCATCTGTCCATTCCTACAGTTTCCACTTGGCTGAGATCCCCTACTTCGTGCTTTTCTGATCCCATCTACAGGAATTTCTGGAATTATTTTAACCCCTGAACTTTCATACTACATGTGTCTTCCACTGCTTACACCATTGCTACTGCTCTACTGTCTAGCATGTAAAAGGGGTAGAAGGAAATAAAAGAAAGAAGGAAGGAAGAGTGTTAAAAACCTACTGCAAACTGACCATGATACCAAATTATATATTTTATAATATATGACTGCCCTAATTGGCAATTTACTGCTATATATGTAGTTTATGAAAAGTGAGACCGAGAAGAAAAACAACCATTTGTTAAATGCATACTATCTGGCATTAGTCCAGGCACTGTAGCCAGAGCTATAGAGTAGAGCATTTGATTTAATAATTACTAGGCTCAGTAGATGCTGCTTGCTTTAGCAAAAGAAGAAATAGATTCAGAGAATTTACTTTCCCCAACTCACATAAGTTGTAAGAGTGTTCAGATCTTTATGATTCCGTAACCTATTCTATTCCCCTAATACCTACTGTCTCCTCAGAATTAGGATTTCTTTTCTGGTTTGTTAGGTGTGTTAGTCTCTCAGTCGTGTCTGACTCTGTGACCCCATGGACTGTAGCCCCCAAGGCTCCTCTGTCCATGGAATTCTCCAGGGAAGAATACTGGAATGGGTAGCAATTTCCTTCTTCAGAGGATCTTTCCAACTCAAGGAGAGAACCCAGGTCTCCTGCACTGGCAGGTAGATTCTTTACTGTCTGAGTCCTTGAAATAATGTGAACATTTTAACTATGTGACCAGAAAGAGGGACGGGAACTGGTACTGTTTATTAAGTTTCTAATATATGCTGCTCATTAGGCTAAGTATCTAATTTTATCTGTTTTAATTATTCCAGCTATCCCAAAGAAAGGCTGAGAGAGGTTAAGAAGCCTTCTCTAAGTCATGAAGCTCACTGGGACAGAGCTGGGAGGTGATTCAGCTGTGTCTGGTTCTGATACCCATATTCATTGCCTCTGATGAAGCCACCATCCAAAGAAAAAGTTGGCCTCACCTCCATAGTGGAGAAAGCAATGGCACCCCACTCCAGTACTCTTGCCTCAAAAATCCCACGGGTGGAGGAGCCTGGTAGGCTGCAGTCCACAGGGTCGCTAAGAGTCAGACACAACTGAGTGACTTCACTTTCGGTTTTCATTTTCATGCATTGGAGAAGGAAATGGCAACCCACTCCAGTGTTCTTGCCTGGAGAATCCCAGGGATGGCGGAGCCTGGTGGGCTGTCGTCTATGGGGTCGCACAGAGTCGGACAGGACTGAAGCGACTTAGCAGCAGCAGCAGCACCTCCATAGGACTAAACTTAAAAGGTATATAATATACTTATTGTGTAGAAACTTTCCTCCAGAGATGAAATAGAAAAATCTATTTCTAGGAACTGTGGAGTGGGGCCGTGATCTCCTTCCACTTCTGCAGTGTCTGTGAAGAACAATGTAGTTGTCAAGTGCCCTAGAATAAATGACATGTTTTGATAGAAGCACAAGAGGGTCCTGGCTTCAGGGCCCACAGCCGCAGAACAGGAAATGGAGAGGTTTCCAGGAAAAATGAAGTTGCCTTCTCTAGGGAGAAACAAAAAGGAGCATTTGAACCGGCAGTTGATCAGTAGGAAAACTGCAAAGTGATAAAAGAACTGGAAGTCACAAAAGCCCTTGGCATACTAGTTTTAATAAAATGGTTTGTCCCCAGCCACACTTTATTCAATGAGTGCCTTGACATATGTTTCTAAGAATTATCTTTTAACAATGCAGGTGTTTCCACCGAGAGCCAACCTCTGTCTTTACCAAGGATAAAAGAATCCCTTTGGACTATTTATCTGATTGACCAATCAGGATGTGCATTTATTTCTTTCACTGATTTTAACCAGAGTTTTCACTGCTTTCTATTGTCTCAGGTGGATAGATTCTGCTACAGTTTCGGGTGTGTGACTTTTTACTAATTATTCATATGGTTAAATTTGAAGCCATAATTATTAAGTATTTTAGTATTCCCTAAAAAGTCCTTTTTAAAATTAGATTGCTACTTGGTAAAAAAAAAAATCCTAACAATTCTGAGTAAAATATTCAATGTTCCAGATTGGTTTAGCATGAGAGAACACATCTTAAAACATCGAAGAAAGTTAATATATAACATCTTGACTCTTAGAACTCTTATAATATGCTTCCCTATAATTTATTTTATAACAATTAGATTAGAATCTCCAAACTAGCTCATATAAAGGTGGTATAATAATAACATGCATTATGTGATCCGTAATATCTCCTTTCTGTGAATATATTACAAGATGGCACAGAACCATATTAGCTACGAAAGTGATTTTTCAACTGAAAATAAACATAAGAATTGCTACTGAGAATTTTCGGATTGAAAAAACACTGGTTACTCTGGCACCAAGTTACACATTTGGTAATGAATAAAAATAAAAATATCTTTGCCTGTGTAGAAACAGTTTTGCCACATGGTAAGACAAGCATAGTGAAATTTTCTCTTTTTTGCTCCTTAAGACACTCAGAACTAGCAGTCACCTGGCATTTCATAGGTAATTTATGATTTCAGTACTACTATAAAACCCACTTCTCAAAACTAGCGTAAATGAGCCATATGCCCCAGATATGTTTTTTCTTCTGGAGTCTATTGGGAAACTATTTGTTCAAAAGACTCTGAAGAAATTCAGCATCACATCAGGGTCCTTGTCCATTGTGAGTGACAATAAAATATACTAGGCCGGTGTAGATGGCATCTCTAGTGGTTTCTGGGGGAGGAGGGCTGTGGAGCATAGTTAGCAGAGTCTTCTGACTTTGTGGATTAGAATAAAATGGCTATGACTTGTGTTTATTGCTTCTACTCACAATTTTTTGGAAATACTGTCTAGAATACAGAAGCGAATAAGGCTGTCTCATGGAATGCTCTATCATAGATCAGCACATCAGAGTCACAGTGGATGCCTGGACTGAGTTAATCAATTGTTTATATACTTTGAACAGACCCAAATTAATAACAGTTGAAAGTAGCTAAGAAATTTAAAAATAGATTGATGTAATTTAGTGTTAAACGTTTCTGTATCCATTTATGTATTTACTTATCCTACTTATCCAGTCAAAGAAACTTGTGCCTGCTACAGCTCCCCTAAACATGTTTGGGCTCTTACCTTCTACCATATTTTGTAGTTGCTGCTGCTGTTTTGTTGTTCATGACAATCATTTCCCCTTTAGAGTCTATTTGTGACTTTTTTCAGATCTCCAGGTGTAGGTCTGACGCTGGAGAATATGTCAGGGACTGATTGCCTAACAATTAATTAATAATGATTGTTAATCATTTATGATTAACTGATTATATAATTAAGTAACTGATTATGAAACAATCAGTTAATGGCAAAGAGATGGAGAAACAGTGGAAATAGTGGCAGACTTTATTTTTGGGGGCTCCAAAATCGCTGCAGATGGTGACTGCAGCCATGAAATAAAAAGACACCTACTCCTTGGAAGAAAAGTTATGACCAACCTAGAGAGCATATTAAAAAGCAGAGACATTACTTTGCCAACAAAGATCTGTCTAGTCAAAGCTATGGTTTTTTCCAGTAGTCATGTATGGATATGAGAGCTGGACTATAAAGAATTGATGCTTTTGAACTGTGGTGTTGGAGAAGACTCTTGAGAGTCCCTTGGGCTGCAAGGAGATCCAACCAGTCTATCCTAAAGGAAATCAGTCCTGAATGTTCATTGGAAGACTGATGTTGAAGCTGAAACTCTAATACTTTGGGCACCTGATGATAAGAGCTGACTCATTTGAAAAGACACTGATGCTGGGAAAGATTGAAGGCATGAGAAGGGGACAACAGAGGATGAGATGATTGGATGGCATCACCAACTCAGTGGACATGAGTTTGAGTAAACTCTGGGAGTTGGTGATGGACAGGGAGGCCTGGTGTGCTGCAGTCCATGGGGTCGCAAAGAGTAGGACACGACTGAGCGACTGAACTGAACTGATTGCCTAACAGTCAAACAAACAGAAAACCCCATGAAAATGAAAATAAATCATATTTAAGAAACTCCTTTGCAGTTTGTCATGCTACTTGTTTCATCACTTTAGCACTGATTAGTAAATTGTATATAGAAAATGAATAAAAATATTTTTGAACTATCATTTATTGGCATTGTCAATCTATGAACAAGACAGTTTTTTTCTTGTTTTTTTTTTTTAAATTTTCCATGACGAGAGAGTGTTTTCAATCTGCCATAACATGTGCTAACCCATCTTCACCTTGAACCTGCAGCATTTCAAACTGTAGTGAGCATAGATTACTCCTTTTTGACTTTTTTTATGTTGCTGGCAGAAGTCTTCTCACGTTTGCTTTGAATCCAGTCTTCAGTGCATCTCTGTCTGCTTTAGCACAGATCTAGGAGGATAAGATGTAGCTAAGTCAAGCCTGTTGCCAGTGCACCGCCACGATGGCACGAGAAAGGGCGCAAGGACCTGTCAGTGTTGCCTTAGCCCTCTGCCCATCTGGCACAAGGTCAGGAACCACTTTTTCTTTGGGTTAATCTGTGAACTTTGATGGTGTAAAACAAGGTTCATATCTGTAATAAAAAACAATATTGTAGTTTGAAGATTCACATATCCCCAAGGAAGGAATGCCTCAAGTAAAAATATTGCTAGTTGCATTTATTCACTTTATTCCTCTTTATATGTTAAAAAGAAAAACAAACCAACCCAACAGCTTTTACAAAAAGCATTTTCAGAGTGGCTTCACTTTTCTACAGAACATCAGTTAAAAATCAATAAAAGGCCAGGATAACATAAGATAATGTTTATTTTTAAAGTTACCTCTATAAATGAATCTTCCAATTTCACATTTTTATGTTTCTCCTTTATGGTTAGTCTTTGGAGAAAATACAAATTAAAGAGCTTTAATTCAATTGAAATGGAGGCTTTCTTTAGAAGAATTTCTTTCATAAAGCATTAGATCAAATCTCAGCTCATGTTTTGAATATGGAAATTCTCCTGGTGATGAAAGTTATACTGAGTAAATGTGGAATGTGTGCTTCATACTTTGTGTGTTCTTGAAAATAATCACAGTGCCAGTGAACTTCAAGATGATGAAGTTTAATGGGCCCTGGAGTCTGAATAGATCTCATTTCTTGGATTAGCATATGAACTTGCAACCAGAAGTGTGTGTAGAATCAGCACAAATCTGCAGAGAGTCATGGCTCTGGTGGGAAAAACACGTGTGCCAGTCGAAGGAACCCCTGGCTGCTGTAAGTGACTGAGGAATTGAGAGCTTTGGCTCTCTCAGTGTAACTGGGTGCTAGACAGGATTCCACTAGGAAACTTGTGCTGAGATTAGACTAGTTTGTAAAGGATGCCAAGAAAAGCAGAGTTGGTACTGCTAGGGCAGACTGAGGCATGAACAGTGAAATCACTGGATGTTATAAAATACTCTAAAAGATGAGGAATTATCTAATAAACAGTGTCGTCTTTAGTCTTGGGACCTGGCTCTTTTGTTTTTCTTTTTCCTTCTCCCTGTCGTGATCAGTCGTTGATCTCCAACCAGATTCAGTTATTTGGATTCCCTGGCACAACTGTCATCGGGTCTGGGAATTATAATTAATTATTTTTGTGGAGTAGCGACTATCTTGAAGCAATTCATTTATACTGGCAGAAGGTCAAAGCTCGTTTCAGAGTTTTAAGTGCCTAAAAAGTTGAAAAGTTTTCTCTTCTCATGTCCTGACAATGAAAGCAAGTAGGTAGCACCAAAGGGAACTGTGGGGTTTCTGGCATTCCTGCCCTTTGCTTTGGTAACAAGAAGAAAAAGGAATGACTTGGAAAGACATAGGAAATTTAGCTCTTACCTGGGTGGATCATGTCAAGTTTTGGTTTTTCCATTTCCCTGTATTTCATTTATTTTTTGGATAGCGTTGTAATTTTACAAAGTGGTTGTGAAAACACTGCTGACAGCTGAATTTACATCCCTGGGTCATAATAGTCACCAGGAGATTGGGTCCACAGTGAATAAGCAGCAAGAAATCTGGGTAGAGGCATGGGGCATAGAGATGTTAAAAATTCATTTAAAATAACAAAAGACACCACCCACTCTAACTTTTTTCCTATTGGTATAGCCATAAGGTAGTTCAGTCCTCAGACACAGTGTGGAGGATATGGAAAAAAGTCAACCATGTAAATTAACATCTTAAGTGCATTATTTTGTCTTCAAAAATCTTTATAATTACATGAAAAATGTATTAGTATATTTGAAATTTAGAATTAAAAGCTGACTTACTGCCAAATAATGAGCAGACTATTTTATTTTTGAGAGTTAGGAGAAGGAGAAAAATAAACTAGAAAACTAAAAACAATTATTTATCAAACAATACTTTGTTGATAGAAAATTTAGGAGTTAAACAAGTCCTATGACCTATAATCTAGTAGCAAAGAAAATTAACCAGTTGTTCCTTTCAGATTCTTTAAGGCTGTGCTCCTTTCTGTAAAGAGAAGCGAAAGAGACCAGTGTTTGCAGACTGTCTGCTTCAAGTCAGGTGTTTTACACGCACTATCTCACGCCCTCTGGATTAAATGCCACTCAGGGAAGCTTTACAGTCATCTTTTTAATGAATAAAAAAACCATGAACCTCAGAAAAAAATAAATCCACTATTGTTAGTAAGTGATGAAGTTCAAATTTTGAACCAGATCTATCCACAAATGTATATTTGATTTACTTCACTGGCAAGCTGGAAGTGGAAACCAATTAAACATTTTTAAAAACCTGTATTTTTATCATCAGTACCATGGGAATGAAAACAAAATCAATGGGGAAAAAAAAAACCCTGCTTCATTCACATTTTGTTCATTAAGTGAGAGTAGTTTGAAGCAGTGAATGACCACGGCTGGAGCAAAGGACTGCCACATGTGCCTGAGCCTTCTCTTCACATCCTCGCTCTCTGGAAGAGTCGGGTGCTTTTGTATGGGTTTCCTTACATGGTGGGCTGGCAGGTATGGTCACAAGAGGAGACACAGGAGAGGCTCCGGCAAACAAAGTTTCTTACGCTCACAGGTCTGAGAGATAGGAGGCAGGCAGACCACATGGGAAAGACACAGGATGGTCAGGAGCCAGAAGATGGAGTGAGGGGAAGACTTTAAGGCTGAGCCTTGACTGGGGACAGCAAGGCAGAGTAGAAAGTACAGTTTAAAGTTAGTTGGTTTGAATCCTTTCAGTGGGCTTTCTAAAGCTATAGAGGAGGTTCCTAGTTGCCTGGTAGTCAGGTACAGATGAGAGAGCTGGACAATAAAGAAGGTCAAGTGCTGAAGAACTGATGCTTTCAAACTGTGGTGCCAGAGAAGACTCTTGAGAGTCCCCAGGACAGCAAAGAAATCAAACCTGTCAATCCTAAAGGACATCAACCCTGAATATTCATTGGAAGGACTGATGCTGAAGCTCCAATACTTTGGCCACCCAATGCAAAGAGCCAGCTCATTGGAAAAGCCCCTGATGCTGAGAAAGATTAAAGGCAAGAGAAGAATGGGGTGACAGAGTATGAGATAGTTGGATGGTATCACCCACTCAACGGACATAAGTTTGAGCAAACTCTGGAAGATGGTGAAAGACAGGGAAACTCAGTGCAGTGCAGTCCATGGGTCACAAAGAGTTGGATACAACTTAACGGTTGAACAACAAGATCCTGGGGTGATTAAAGCAGAAGAATAAAGAGTAAGGCAAAGAAGTAAAGAGTAAGGCAAATAGAGGATGTGTTGGTTCTGGCTTGGTTAGTGTGCATTTTGAAGGCACACTCCGGGCTGAACTCTTTGCTGTCTCACTAAGAAGTGGCTGACCCCAAGAGGGGAAACTTCCC
The DNA here is from genome assembly GCA_006410735.1 of Raphicerus campestris. NCBI lineage: Eukaryota > Metazoa > Chordata > Mammalia > Artiodactyla > Bovidae > Raphicerus > Raphicerus campestris. The sequence goes on along the minus strand of SJYW01008154.1, from coordinate 8,844 downwards.
AGCTGGAAAGTGTTTTTTCTAAGATATCAAAACTTTATAATATATAGAAAATTTTAAATATATACACTGTAGCTGATGACCTGTTTCACATGCCATGGTTATTGCTGTCCCTTGTCTTTCTAGTCACTATCCCTTCAGGTCTTGGGTTTGAGAATATAGTGAACATCTTGACCACCTAATTGTCAGGCATTCTTTCTTCCACCATCCAGAGAAGCCTGAGTCTTAGCTCAGACTTCTTACTTCCTTCATGTAACCTACATGACTAGAGAGAAACGTAACCATACCATCCTCTGCTCATGAGTGAGTCTGAATTATCAAAGGTCCTGCTCTTCTTGATTAGTAATTGAGTCAAGTATGGGCATGTGGCCTTATCTTGACACCCCCTCCCCCGCTATACACACCCCAAAATAAAGATTTCTGAAAGGTTCTAGAGAAGTTGTCATAGATCTGCTAAAAGGAATACAAAAAACCTCTCAGAAGTTGAACACTTCTGACCNAATAAAATGGCTATGACTTGTGTTTATTGCTTCTACTCACAATTTTTTGGAAATACTGTCTAGAATACAGAAGCGAATAAGGCTGTCTCATGGAATGCTCTATCATAGATCAGCACATCAGAGTCACAGTGGATGCCTGGACTGAGTTAATCAATTGTTTATATACTTTGAACAGACCCAAATTAATAACAGTTGAAAGTAGCTAAGAAATTTAAAAATAGATTGATGTAATTTAGTGTTAAACGTTTCTGTATCCATTTATGTATTTACTTATCCTACTTATCCAGTCAAAGAAACTTGTGCCTGCTACAGCTCCCCTAAACATGTTTGGGCTCTTACCTTCTACCATATTTTGTAGTTGCTGCTGCTGTTTTGTTGTTCATGACAATCATTTCCCCTTTAGAGTCTATTTGTGACTTTTTTCAGATCTCCAGGTGTAGGTCTGACGCTGGAGAATATGTCAGGGACTGATTGCCTAACAATTAATTAATAATGATTGTTAATCATTTATGATTAACTGATTATATAATTAAGTAACTGATTATGAAACAATCAGTTAATGGCAAAGAGATGGAGAAACAGTGGAAATAGTGGCAGACTTTATTTTTGGGGGCTCCAAAATCGCTGCAGATGGTGACTGCAGCCATGAAATAAAAAGACGCCTACTCCTTGGAAGAAAAGTTATGACCAACCTAGAGAGCATATTAAAAAGCAGAGACATTACTTTGCCAACAAAGATCTGTCTAGTCAAAGCTATGGTTTTTTCCAGTAGTCATGTATGGATATGAGAGCTGGACTACAAAGAATTGATGCTTTTGAACTGTGGTGTTGGAGAAGACTCTTGAGAGTCCCTTGGGCTGCAAGGAGATCCAACCAGTCCATTCTGAAGGAGATCAGCCCTGAATGTTCATTGGAAGACTGATGTTGAAGCTGAAACTCTAATACTTTGGGCACCTGATGATAAGAGCTGACTCATTTGAAAAGACACTGATGCTGGGAAAGATTGAAGGCATGAGAAGGGGACAACAGAGGATGAGATGATTGGATGGCATCACCAACTCAGTGGACATGAGTTTGAGTAAACTCTGGGAGTTGGTGATGGACAGGAAGGCCTGGTGTGCTGCAGTCCATGGAGTCGCAAAGAGTAGGACATGATTGAGCGACTGAACTGAACTGATTGCCTAACAGTCAAACAAACAAAAAACCCCATGAAAATGAAAATAAATCATATTTAAGAAACTCCTTTGCAGTTTGCCATGCTACTTGTTTCATCACTTTAGCACTGCTTAGTGAATTGTACATAGAAAATGAATAAAAATATTTTTGAACTATCATTTCTTGGCATTGTCAATCTATGAACAAGACAGTTTTTTTCTTGTTTTTTTTTTTAAATTTTCCATGACGAGAGAGTGTTTTCAATCTGCCATAACATGTGCTAACCCATCTTCACCTTGAACCTGCAGCATTTCAAACTGTAGTGAGTATAGATTACTCCTTTTTGACTTTTTTTATGTTGCTGGCAGAAGTCTTCTCACGTTTGCTTTGAATCCAGTCTTCAGTGCATCTCTGTCTGCTTTAGCACAGATCTAGGAGGATAAGATGTAGCTAAGTCAAGCCTGTTGCCAGTGCACCGCCACGATGGCACGAGAAAGGGCGCAAGGACCTGTCAGTGTTGCCTTAGCCCTCTGCCCATCTGGCACAAGGTCAGGAGCCACTTTTTCTTTGGGTTAATTTGTGAACTTTGATGGTGTAAAACAAGGTTCATATCTGTAATAAAAAACAATATTGTAGTTTGAAGATTCACATATCCCCAAGGAAGTAATGCCTCAAGTAAAAATATTGCTAGTTGCATTTATTCACTTTATTCCTCTTTATATGTTACAAAGAAAAACAAACCAACCCAACAGCTTTTACAAAAAGCATTTTCAGAGTGGCTTCACTTTTCTACAGAACATCAGTTAAAAATCAATAAAAGGCCAGGATAACATAAGATAATGTTTATTTTTAAAGTTACCTCTATAAATGAATCTTCCAATTTCACATTTTTATGTTTCTCCTTTATGGTTAGTCTTTGGAGAAAATACAAATTAAAGAGTTTTAATTCAATTGAAATGGAGGCTTTCTTTAGAAGAATTTCTTTCATAAAGCATAGATCAAATCTCAGCTCATGTTTTGAATATGGAAATTCTCCTGGTGATGAAAGTTATACTGAGTAAATGTGGAATGTGTGCTTCATACTTTGTGTGTTCTTGAAAATAATCACAGTGCCAGTGAACTTCAAGATGATGAAGTTTAATGGGCCCTGGAGTCTGAATAGATCTCATTTCTTGGATTAGCATATGAACTTGCAACCAGAAGTGTGTGTAGAATCAGCACAAATCTGCAGAGAGTCATGGCTCTGGTGGGAAAAACACGTGTGCCAGTCGAAGGAACCCCTGGCTGCTGTAAGTGACTGAGGAATTGAAAGCTTTGGCTCTCTCAGTGTAACTGGGTGCTAGACAGGATTCCACTAGGAAACTTGTGCTGAGATTAGACTAGTTTGTAAAGGATGCCAAGAAAAGCAGAGTTGGTGCTGCTAGGGCAGACTGAGGCATGAACAGTGAAATCATTGGATGTTATAAAATACTCTAAAAGATGAGGAATTATCTAATAAACAGTGTCGTCTTTAGTCTTGGGACCTGCTCTTTTGTTTTTCTTTTTCCTTCTCCCTGTCGTGATCAGGCGTTGATCTCCAACCAGATTCAGTTATTTGGATTCCCTGGCACAACTGTCATCGGGTCTGGGAATTATAATTAATTATTTTTGTGGAGTAGCGACTATCTTGAAGCAATTCATTTATACTGGCAGAAGGTCAAAGCTCGTTTCAGAGTTTTAAGTGCCTAAAAAGTTGAAAAGTTTTCTCTTCTCATGTCCTGACAATGAAAGCAAGTAGGTAGCACCAAAGGGAACTGTGGGGTTTCTGGCATTCCTGCCCTTTGCTTTGGTAACAAGAAGAAAAAGGAATGACTTGGAAAGACATAGGAAATTTAGCTCTTACCTGGGTGGATCATGTCAAGTTTTGGTTTTTCCATTTCCCTGTATTTCATTTATTTTTTGGATAGCGTTGTAATTTTACAAAGTGGTTGTGAAAACACTGCTGACAGCTGAATTTACATCCCTGGGTCATAATAGTCACCAGGAGATTGGGTCCACAGTGAATAAGCAGCAAGAAATCTGGGTAGAGGCATGGGGCATAGAGATGTTAAAAATTCATTTAAAATAACAAAAGACACCACCCACTCTAACTTTTTTCCTATTGGTATAGCCATAAGGTAGTTCAGTCCTCAGACACAGTGTGGAGGATATGGAAAAAAGTCAACCATGTAAATTAACATCTTAAATGCATTATTTTATCTTCAAAAATCTTCNTTAAAATAACAAAAGACACCACCCACTCTAACTTTTTTCCTATTGGTATAGCCATAAGGTAGTTCAGTCCTCAGACACAGTGTGGAGGATATGGAAAAAAGTCAACCATGTAAATTAACATCTTAAGTGCATTATTTTGTCTTCAAAAATCTTTATAATTACATGAAAAATGTATTAGTATATTTGAAATTTAGAATTAAAAGCTGACTTACTGCCAAATAATGAGCAGACTATTTTATTTTTGAGAGTTAGGAGAAGGAGAAAAATAAACTAGAAAACTAAAAACAATTATTTATCAAACAATACTTTGTTGATAGAAAATTTAGGAGTTAAACAAGTCCTATGACCTATAATCTAGTAGCAAAGAAAATTAACCAGTTGTTCCTTTCAGATTCTTTAAGGCTGTGCTCCTTTCTGTAAAGAGAAGCGAAAGAGACCAGTGTTTGCAGACTGTCTGCTTCAAGTCAGGTGTTTTACACGCACTATCTCACGCCCTCTGGATTAAATGCCACTCAGGGAAGCTTTACAGTCATCTTTTTAATGAATAAAAAAACCATGAACCTCAGAAAAAAATAAATCCACTATTGTTAGTAAGTGATGAAGTTCAAATTTTGAACCAGATCTATCCACAAATGTATATTTGATTTACTTCACTGGCAAGCTGGAAGTGGAAACCAATTAAACATTTTTAAAAACCTGTATTTTTATCATCAGTACCATGGGAATGAAAACAAAATCAATGGGGAAAAAAAAAACCCTGCTTCATTCACATTTTGTTCATTAAGTGAGAGTAGTTTGAAGCAGTGAATGACCACGGCTGGAGCAAAGAACTGCCACATGTGCCTGAGCCTTCTCTTCACATCCTCGCTCTCTGGAAGAGTCGGGTGCTTTTGTATGGGTTTCCTTACATGGTGGGCTGGCAGGTATGGTCACAAGAGGAGACACAGGAGAGGCTCCGGCAAACAAAGTTTCTTACGCTCACAGGTCTGAGAGATAGGAGGCAGGCAGACCACATGGGAAAGACACAGGATGGTCAGGAGCCAGAAGATGGAGTGAGGGGAAGACTTTAAGGCTGAGTCTTGACTGGGGACAGCAAGGCAGAGTAGAAAGTACAGTTTAAAGTTAGTTGGTTTGAATCCTTTCAGTGGGCTTTCTAAAGCTATAGAGGAGGTTCCTAGTTGCCTGGTAGTCAGGTACAGATGAGAGAGTTGGACAATAAAGAAGGTCAAGTGCTGAAGAACTGATGCTTTCAAACTGTGGTGCCAGAGAAGACTCTTGAGAGTCCCCAGGACAGCAAAGAAATCAAACCTGTCAATCCTAAAGGACATCAACCCTGAATATTCATTGGAAGGACTGATGCTGAAGCTCCAATACTTTGGCCACCCAATGCAAAGAGCCAGCTCATTGGAAAAGCCCCTGATGCTGAGAAAGATTAAAGGCAAGAGAAGAATGGGGTGACAGAGTATGAGATAGTTGGATGGCATCACCCACTCAATGGACATAAGTTTGAGCAAACTCTGGAAGATGGTGAAAGACAGGGAAACTCAGTGCAGTGCAGTCCATGGGTCACAAAGAGTTGGATACAACTTAACGGTTGAACAACAAGATCCTGGGGTGATTAAAGCAGAAGAATAAAGAGTAAGGCAAAGAAGTAAAGAGTAAGGCAAATAGAGGATGTGTTGGTTCTGGCTTGGTTAGTGTGCATTTTGAAGGCACACTCCGGGCTGAACTCTTTGCTGTCTCACTAAGAAGTGGCTGACCCCAAGAGGGGAAACTTCCCAGCTGGGAAGTGTTTTTTCTAAGATATCAAAACTTTATAATATATAGAAAATTTTAAATATATACACTGTAGCTGATGACCTGTTTCACATGCCATGGTTATTGCTGTCCCTTGTCTTTCTAGTCACTATCCCTTCAGGTCTTGGGTTTGAGAATATAGTGAACATCTTGACCACCTAATTGTCAGGCATTCTTTCTTCCACCATCCAGAGAAGCCTGAGTCTTAGCTCAGACTTCTTACTTCCTTCATGTAACCTACATGACTAGAGAGAAAGGTAACCATACCATCCTCTGCTCATGAGTGAGTCTGAATTATCAAAGGTCCTGCTCTTCTTGATTAGTAATTGAGTCAAGTATGGGCATGTGGCCTTATCTTGACACCCCCTCCCCCGCTATACACACCCCAAAATAAAGATTTCTGAAAGGTTCTAGAGAAGTTGTCATAGATCTGCTAAAAGGAATACAAAAAACCTCTCAGAAGTTGAACACTTCTGACCTTAATGCATCAGGCAGCCACTGCATGAATGAAAGGGAAAGAAATCTCAGGATGAAAACAGCCCTGCCTAGGACAGAGCAGATAGCACTCATGAACTAAAGGTAGAGTGGGTCTAGGGACTGACCGGTCCTAGCTCTTCATGTCCAATCTCTGGATGTCCTCTCAGTAAGCCAGGTTGAGTTGGATTTTTCTATTGCACATATGGCTCTTTGCAAAAGCCATAAGTGGGAAGTTTCAGATAAGTGGGAAAAGACTTAAGAGGACTCCNTCTCAGGATGAAAACAGCCCTGCCTAGGACAGAGCAGATAGCACTCATGAACTAAAGGTAGAGTGGGTCTAGGGACTGACCAGTCCTAGCTCTTCATGTCCAAACTCTGGATGTCCTCTCAGTAAGCCAGGTTGAGTTGGATTTTTCTATTGCACATATGGCTCTTTGCAAAAGCTCGCTCCTGATACAGAAGTTTCAGATAAGTGGGAAAAGACTTAAGAGGACTCCTACTATAACATTGGTTCTGGTGTTTATCCAGGACTTCTACTATTTGTTAGCTTTATGCAAATGTAATTATGATTTTTGGACCATGAATTTTAAATCATTATAACTAACCTCAAACACATCTTTATTAGTCAAAATAAGAACCATTACAATTAACACATTTTTGCCAACAAGAAAGATGTTTGTTTATTTCTATAGCATAAAAATCCATGCTTCAGAATTCAACAAACTCTGGAAAAGAGTTTCTGCCTCCTGCCGTGTGTGGAAGCATTTTCCCTGTAAAAGTTGTTGAGATGCTTGAACAAGTGGTAGTTGGTTGGCGAGAGGTCAGGTGAATGTGGTGGAGGAGGCAAAACTGTGTAGCCTGTAAGGGACTTAGCTGCCGATAGAGACCACCAGACGGAGTTCAGAAAGAAAAAGGTTTATTGATAATTTCGGATCCGGGCCCTCCACCAAGCCAATCGAAGGTGGGAGCCCTGAACACCCGCTTTGGAAGTCTTTTATCCTATAGTTCAGGGGAGGAGGGGGCTAGACTACTCAGCAAAGCATGATTGGTTGGCAGGCAAGCAAGTTTATGTTACTATTGGTGATATTTTGTTGTTAGCATCAAGGTCCTATTTCCCAGAGCTAGATCCTGTTTCTTAGGTTGCTGATCAAACATTGCAGTGAGACACCTGGTGGTATTTTATTGTTCCCTTTCTTTAAAATTGTGGGGCTTTCCATCCCAGTAAAGCTGACCTAGTACCTAGTATTCATCTCCTTGGAAATGTTGACTTAGTATTCATATCTAATATTCATCTCCTTGGGAATGCTCTTCCAGTCCAGTAAACTGTTTCTATATTTCCGTAAACTAACCTAGCATTTAACTTTTCTAGGAACATTCAGCTTCCTTCTTCATAGCCCAATTCATTCAACTTTTGAAATGTTGGTTTTGTGATGTGTGGTTGGGCATTGTCTTGGAAGAGAATTGGGCCCATTGTGTTGACCAATGCTAGCTGCAGGCTTTTGGTGCATCTCACTGATTTGCTGAGTGTACTTCTCAGATGTGATGGTTTTTCCAGAATTCAGAAAGCTATACTGGATCAGATTGGCAGCTGACCACCAAACAGTGACCCTGACCTTTTTTTGGTGCAAGTGTGGCTTTGAGAAGTGCTTTGGAGCTTCTTCTTGGTCAAGCCACTGAGCTGATCATCACTGATTATCATATAAAACCCACTTGTCATCACACCTCATAATCGGATCAAGAAACAGTTCATTGTTGTTGTGTAGAATAAGAGAAGACATTTCAAAACAATGAAATTTTGGTTTTTGGTCAGCTCATAAGGCACCCACTTACCGAGCTTTTTCACCTTTCCAGTTTGCTTCAAATGCCAATTGACCATAGAATGGTTGAGTTCTTTCGCAACTTCTCATGCGGTTATAAGGGGATCAGCTTCAATAGTGCTTTCAGTTGGTCATTATCAACTTCCGATGACTGGCCATCGCACTCCTCATCTTCAAGGCTCTCATCTCCTTTGCAAAACTTCCTGAAAGACCACTGCACTGTAGGTTCATTAGTAGTTCCTGGGACATTTTGGATGTTGCGAGTTGTCTCGCTGCTTCACAACCCATTTTGAACGCAAATAAGAAAATTGTTCAAATTTGCTTTTTGTCTAACATCGTTTCCATAGTCTAAAACAAATATAAAATATACCGCAAGTAGTGTCATTAGCAAAAAAAAAAAAAAAAAAACCGTAAGAAATGCACATTAAAATGATGTATAATATAACACTCATTTAAGACTATATTGCTATATCAAACTGCTAACTTCAACAGTGCAAAACCACAATTACTTTTGCACCAACCTACTAAAGAGCTTCTTAATGAAAGTAAAAGAGGAGAGTGAAAAATCTGGCTTAAAACTCAACATTCAGGAAACTAAGATCATGGCATCTGGTCCCATCACTTCATGGCAAATAGGTGGAGGAACAATAGAAACAGTGGCAGATTTTATTTTGGGGAGCTCCAAAATCACAGCATGGTGACTGCAGCCATGAAATTAAAAGACACTTAGTCCTTGGAAGGAAATTTATGACCAACCTAGAAAGCATATTATGGAGAAGGCAATGGCACTCCACTCCAGTACTCTTGCCTGGAAAATCCCATGGATGGAGGAGCCTGGTAGGCTGCAG
>SJYW01008153.1:16539-32326 GCA_006410735.1 Raphicerus campestris | reverse complement strand
CCTCGAGATGCCGCCATGGACAAGGGCCTCACACCGCCTGCAGGGGAGAAGATTCTGTTTTTTCTTTAGTTGCCCTGGGGTCATCTCGTTTTATAACTGGGACCCCAGGGACTCGCCTCTGTGCCCTGAGGAGAGATCATTCTCTGCGTGTTGCGAGGCTACTCTGCGGTTTCCTCCACAGTTCTCGCTGGGTCCTAACTCCTCATCTAGTGCTGAGACTGGAGCCTGAGCTTTCCTCACAGTACTGACGTAGATCTTGGGGTTCCCCAGGAGCCCCGTCAGGGGAGTCAGGCCTCATCTCGCCCATAGACGTTCAGGTCCGCTTTTCTCCAGGGTGCAGCAGCCGTGTCCAGCTCTCCGTCGAGTGGACAAAGGGATCTGTGGCTTGCCCTGTAGGAACCCCAGGGCTATCACATGTGCCAGGGTGTTGGCAGTCGAGCCTTGGGGAGGAAGTCGAGGCAGTGCAGTGCAGTCAGGTTCATCTGGAGTGGACGAGGCATTTGGGGTTCTTGGGGAAAGGTGAGCAGAGGCCTGAGGCTCCTCTGGACTTGGTTTGAGGGCCTCCTCTTGGGATGCGAGGCGAGAGCTCGGAACCCTTTCCCAATGGAGCAGGGCAAGGGCCCCTCATCTGAAGCTGAGCAGGTTAATATATTGCTCCTCTTGAGTCGCAGTGGGACCCTCTGGGTTCCTCTCGAGTGGGGACGGGTGTGGCGGGGAACTTCTTGGGTCACAACAAGGGTGTGAAGGAGCATTTCGAGGTCCAAGAGGGTACGGGTGATTTCCAGCAGGACTCCGCAGTGGACAAGGGCCTCACTCGCCTGCAAGGGAGAAGCTTCTAGTTTTTCTCGAGTTGCAGCGGCATCCACTCGAGTTACGATGGGGACCCCAGGAACCCGACCCTATTGCCTCAGGAGAGGCCAGTCTCTGTGCGAGTTGCCACTGGGTATTCCTCCCCTGTTGGTCCAGGTTACCAGGCCTCATATGCTGCTGAGGCTGCAGAATGAGCTTGCCTCGCACATGCAGACCTAGGTCTTGGGGTTCCCCTGGAGCTCCTACAGGAGAGTCAGTCCTCGTCTCCCCTAGAGACGTGCTCAGCCGCTTTCCTCCCCATCTGCAGCAGAAGTGTCCAGCACCACTTTGAGCAGACACAGGAATCTGTGGCTTGCCCTCGAGGTATCACAGGGATGTCACACGTGCCAGTGTCCCGGACTTGAGCCTCAGGATGACAGTCGAGGCAGTGCAGGGCAGTCAGGTTCATGTGGAGTGGAGGAGGCATTGGGGGTCTTCGGGAATGGTGGCACAACCTGTGAGACTCCTCCTGACTCTCCAGGTGCGAGCACCTCCTCTTGGGATGCGAGGGGAACACCGCGAAACCTTTCCCGATGGAGCAGCAAAAGGTCCCCTCTTCTGGAGCTCAGCAGGGGAAAACGGGGCTCCTCTTGATTCTTGACAGGACCCTCGGGGTTCCTCTCGAGTGGGGACGTGTGGGCCTAGGAACTTCTTGGGTTACAGCAAGAGTGTGAAGGAGCATTTCGAGTTCAAAGAGGGAATGGGTGATTTCCCCTTTAACACCACAATTGATAAGGGCCTCACTCCATCTGCAAGGAAGAAGCTTCTGGTATTTCTCGAGTTGCGGCGGGGTCCACTCGAATTTCGAGAGGGAAACGAGAGAACCGCCCCTATGGCCTCAGGAGAGGCCAGTCTCCGTGGGAGTTGCCACTGTGTATTCCTCCCCAGTTGTCGCCAGTTCCCCAGGCCTCTACTGCTGCTGAGGCCCCAGCTTGAGCTTGCCTTGCCCATGCAGACCTAGGATTTGGGATTCCCCTGGAGCTCCCACAGGGGAGTCAGGCCTCATCTAGCCTGGAGACGTGCACGGTCACTTTCCTCCCCATCTGCAGAAGAAGTGTCCAGCACCCCTTCGAGCAGATACAGGGATCTGCGGCTTGCCCTCAAGGTACCCCAGGGCTGTCACACGTGCCAGTGTGCCGGTGTCGAGCCTCAGATTCACAGTCGAGGCAGTGCAAGGCAGTCAGATACATCCAAGAGACCGAGGCATTTGGGGGTCTTGGGGAATGGTGTCCCAAACTGTGAGACTCCTCCCGACTCTCCAGGTGCGAGCACCTCTTCTTGACAAGCGAGGGGAACACCGCAAAATCTTTCCTGATGGAGCATCAAAATGGCCCCTCATCTGCAGCTCAGCAAAGGAAAACGCGGCTCCTCTTGAGTCTTGGCGGGACCCTCGGGGCTCCTCTCGAGTGGGGACAGGTGGGGTGGGGAACTTGAGTCACAGCAAGGGTTTGAAGGGGCCTTTCTAGGCTGAGGTCGGAGTCTGAGCATTCCTCACCCGTGGGTACGTAGGTCTTAGGGTTCCCCTGGAGCCCTCTCACGGGAGTCAGGATTCGTCTTTCCCATAGACGTGCAGGGCCGCTTTACTCCAGGGTGCAGCAGCCGTTTCCGGCTCTCCATTGAATGGACAAAGGGATCTGTGGCTTGTCCTCGAGGTACCACAGGGCTATAACGCATGCCAGTGTGTCGGCAGTCGAGCCTCGGGGAGGCAGTCCAGGCAGTGCAGGGCAGTCAGATTCATCTGGAATGGACGAGGCATTTGGGGTTCTTGGGGAAAGGTGACCAGACACCTGAGGATCCTCTGGACTCGCCTGGTGTGAGGGCCTCCTCTTGGGATGCAAGGGGAGAGCCAGGAAACCTTTCCAAATGGAGCAGGGAAAGGGCCCCTCATCTGGAGCTGAGCATGGGAAAATGGAGCTCCTCTTGAATCGTGCGTGGCAATACCCTTGGCGGTCCTCTCGAGTGGGGACGGGTGGGGCGGGGAATTTCTTGGATCACAGCAAGGGTGTAAATGAGCATGTCCAGTTCCAAGAGGGAAAGGGTGATTTTCCCCAGGACGCTGCAGTGAACAATGGCCTCACTCCACCTTCAAGGGAGAAGCTTCTCATTTTTCTCGAGTTGCAGGGGGGTCCACTCGAGTTTCAATGGGGACACGAGAGAACCGCCCCTATGGCCTCAGGAGAGGCCAGTCTCCGTCTGAGTTGCCACTGGGTATTGCTCCCCAGTTGTTGCTGGGTCCCCAGGCCTCGTCTGGTGCTGAGGCTGCAGCCTGAGCTTACTTCGCCCATGCAGACCTAGGTCTTGGTGTACCCCTGGAGCTCCCACAGAGGAGTCAGGCCTCGTCTCCCCTGGAGAAATGCACGCCCGCTTTCTTCCTGATCTGCAGCAGAAGTCCCTAGCACCCCTTCGAGCAGACAAAAGGATCTGTGGCTTGCCCTTGAGATAACCCAGGGTTGTCACACGTGTCAGTGTGTCAGGAGTGGGGTCTCGGTGTGACAGTCGAGGCAGTGCAGGGCAGTGAGGTTCATCAGGAATGGATAAGCCATTTGGGGGTCTTTGGAATGATGGACCGACCCCTGAGGTTCGTCCTGTCTCTCCTCATTCGAGCGCCTCTTCTTGGGATGCCAGGGGAGAGCCGTGAACACTTTCCCGACGGAGCAGGGAAAGGGCCCGTGATCTGGAACTCAGCGGGTGAAAACGGGGCTCCTCTTGAGTCTTGGCGGGACCCTTGGGGTTCCTCTCAAGAGGGGAATGGTGGGGCGGGAACTTCTTTGGTCACAACAAGGGTGTGAAGGAGCCTTTCCAGGTCTAGAAGGGAAGGGGTGATTTCCCCCAGATGTCCCTCCAGACAACGACCTCATTCCATCGGCAGGTGAGAAGTTTCTGGTTTTTCTCGAGTGCCAGTGGGGTACTCTCGAGTTATGAAGGGACCCTAGAAACCCGCCCTGTGGCCACAGGAGAGGACAGTCTCCGAACGATTTGTGGGGATTCCGCCACAGTAGACGCTGTGTCCTCAGTCCTGGTCTGATGCTGAGTCCGGATCCTGAGCTTTCCTCGCCATGCTGACGTAGGTCTTGGGTTTCCACTGGAGCCCCCTGAGGGGAGTCAGGCCTTGTCTCCTCTGGAGAAGTGCACAGTTGCTTTCCTCCCCAACTGCAGCTACAGTGTCTGGGTTCCTTTCGAGTGGATACAGGGATCTGTGGCTTCCCTCGAGGTACCCCAGGGCTGTCACACATGCCAGTGTGCTGGAGTCGAGCTTCTGGTTGACAGTCGAGGCAGTGCAGGGCAGTCAGATGCATCTGCAGTGGACGAGGCATTAGGGGGTCTTGGGGAATTGTGGCCCAATCTGTGAGACTCCCCCCGACCCTCCAGGTGTGAGCACCTCCTCTTGGGATGCTAGGGGAACACCGCAAATCCTTTCGCGGCTGAGCAGGGAAATGGGCCCTCATCTGGAGCTCAGCAGCGGAAAACGGGGCTCCTGTTGAGTCTTGGCAGTACCCTCGGGGTTCCTCTCAAATGGGGACGGGTGGGACGGGGAACTTCTTGGGTCACAGCAAGGGTGTGAAGGAGTCTTTCAAGGTCCACGAGGCACCGGGTGAATCCCCCTGAGATGCCGCCATGTACAAGGGACATACCACGCCTGCAGAGGAGAAGCTTCCGGTTTTTCTCGAGCTGCAGCGGGGTCCTCTCGCATTAGGACGGGGACCGCCGGGACCCGCCCCTGTATCCTCAGGAGAGGCCATTCTCAGTTCAGGTTGGGAGGTGCCTCTGGGGATTCCTTCCCAGTCGTCACCGGGTACTCAGTTCTCGTCTGGTGCTGAGGTAGGAGCCTGAGATTTCCTCGCTCATGCTTTCATAGATCTTGAGGTTACTCTGGAGCCCCCACAGGCGAGTCAGGCCTCGTCTCGCCTGGAGACTTGCACGGCCTCTTTGTTCCCCAATTGCAGTGTCAGTGACTGGCTCCCTGTTGAGCGGATACAGGGATCAGTGTCTTGCACTCGAGGTATCCCAGGTCTGTCACAAGTCCCAGTGTGTGGGGAGTCGAGTTTCGGGGTGACAGTCAAGGCAGTGCAGGGCAGTGAGGTTCATCAGGAATGGACGAGGCATTTGGGGTCTTGGGAATGATGGATCTACCACTGAGGCTCGTCCTGTCTCTCCTTGTTCTAGTGCATCTTCTTGGAATCCCATGGGAGAGCCGTGAACACTTTCCTGACGGAGCAGGGAAAGGGCCCCTCATCTGGAGCTCAGGAGGGGAAAACGAGGCTCCTCTTGAGTCTTGGCAGAACCCTCGGGGTTCCTCTCCAGTGGGGACAGGTGGGGCGGGGAACTTCTTGGGTCACAGCAACGGTGTGAAGGAGCGTTTCGAAGTCCATGAGTGACGCGGTGAATTCCCATGAGATTCCACCATGGACAAGGGCCACACCATGCCTGAAGGGGAGAAGCTTCCAGTTTTTCTAGAGTTGCTGCGAGGTCCTCTCGAGTTACGATGGGGACCACAACAACGCCCCTGTATCCTCAGTAGAGGCCTGTCACAGTGCGAGCTGTGAGGCACCTCTGGGGATGCCTTCACAGTCGTCGCCGGATCCTCAGTCCTCGTCTGGTGCTGAAGTCGGAGCCTGAGAGTTCCTCGCTCATGCTTTCATAGGTCTTGAGGTTACTCTGAAGCCCCAAAAGGGGAGTCAGGCCTTGTCTCGCCTGGAAACTTGCATGGCCTCTTTCTTCCCCAAAAGCAGCGGCAGTGTCCGGCTTCCCGTCAAGCGGACACAGGGATCTGTGGCTTGCCATTGAGGTACCCCAGGGCTGTCTCACATGCCAGTGTCGGGAGTTCAGCCTCGGGGTGACAGAAGAGACAGTGAAGGGCAGTCTGTTTCATCTGGAGTTGACGAGGCATTTGGGGATCTTGGGGAGTGGTGGTCGAACACCTGAGGCTCCTCCCAACTCTCATGATGAGAGGCCACTTCTTGGGATGTGACGGGAGTGCCGGAAAACCTTTCCAGATGGAGAAGGGAAAAGGCCCCTCATCTGCAGCTCAGCAGGGGAAAATGGGGGTCCTCTTGAGTCACGATGGTACCCTCGGGGATACTCTTGAGTGGGGACGGTTGGGGCAGGGAACTTCCTAGGTCAGCACAAGGGTATGAAGGAGCCTTTCGACCTCCAAGAGGGAAGGGGTGATTTCCCCCCAGATGATGTAGTGGACAAAGGACTCACCCTTCATGCAAGGCAGAAGCTTCTGGTTATTCTCGAGTTGGGGTGGGGTCCGCTCGAGTTACGACAGGCACCACAGGGACCCTCCCCTGTATCCTCAGGAGAAGTCATTCTCAGTGCAAGTTGCGAGGCGCTGCTGGGGATTCCTCCCCAGATGTCGCCGGGTCTTCAGTCCTCATCTGATGCTGAGACCGGAGCCTGTGCTTGCCTCGCCCATGCTGATCTAGGTCTTGGGGTTCCTCTGGAGCACCCACAGGGGAGGCAGGCCTCATCTCACCTGGAGACATGCACAACCGCTTTCTTCCCCAACTGCAGCAAAAGTGTCCGAGGCCCAGTCGAGTGGATACAGGGATCAGTTGCTAGACCTCGAGGTACCCCAGGGCTATCACACATGCCAGTGTGCCAGAGTAGAGCCTCGGGGTGACAGTCGAGGCAGTGCAAGGCAGTCAGGTTCATTTGAAGTGGACAAGGCATTCTCAGTGCGACTTGCAGAGCACCTCTGTGGATTCCTCCCCAGTCGTCACTGAGTCCCCAGGACTCGTCTGGTGCTGAGGCCACAGCCTGAGTTTCCCTCGCCCATGCTGAACTACATCTTGGGGTTCTTCTGGAGCTCCCACAGGGGAGTCAGGCCTCGTCTCGCCTGGAGACATGCACGGCCGCTTTCCTCCCCATCTGCAGCAGAAGTGTCCAGCACCCCTTCCAGCAGACACAGGGATCTGTGGCTTACCCTCCAGGAAACCCAATGCTGTCACACATGCCAGTGTGTTGGGAGTCGAGTCTCGGGGTGACAGTCGAGGAAGTGCAGGGAAGTGAGTTTCATCAGGAATGGACGAGGGATTTGGAGGTCTTGGGAATTATGGATTGACCCTTAACCCTCGTCCTGTCTCTCCTCGTTCCAGAGGACCTTCGTGTGATTCCAGGGGAGAGCTGTGAACACTTTTCCAATGGAGCAGGGAAAGGGTCCGTCATCAGCAGCTCAGCAGGGGAAAACAGGGCTCCTCTTGAGTCTTGGCAGGACCCTCGGGGTTCCTCTCGTGTGGGGACGGGTGGGGCAGGGAACTTCTTGGAACACAGCAAGAGTGTGAAAGAGCATTTGGAGGTCCAAGAGGAAATGGGTGATTTCCACCGGGCCGCCACAGTGAACAAGGTCCTCACTCCACCTGCAAGGGAGAAAGTTCTGGTTTTTCTCCAGTTGCGGCGGGGTCTTATCGAGTTGTGACGGGGACCAGAGGGATCCGCCCCTGTGGCCCCAGCATAGGCCAGTTTCCGTGCGAGGGCCAAGGCACATCTGGGAATTCCTCCCCAGTGGCGCCAAGTCCTCAGTCCCCTTCTGGTGCTGAGGCTGCAGCCTGAGATTGCCTCGCCCGTGCTGATATTCGTATTGGGCTTCCCCTGGAGGCCACAAGGGGAGTCAGGCCTCGTCTCGACTGGAGACGTGCACGGCCGCTTTCCTTCCCAACTGCAGTAATAGTGTCCAGGTTCCTGTCGAGTGGATACAGGGATCTATGTCTTGCACTCGAGGTTCCCTAGTACTGTCACAAGTGCCAGTGTGCCGGAGTTGAGCCTCGGGGATACAGTCTAGGCAGTGCAGGACAGTCAGTTTCACCAGAAGCAGACGAGGCATTTGGGGCTCTTGGGGAATGGTGGCCCAACCTGTGAGACTCCTCCCGACTCTCCAGGTGCGAGCACCTCCTCTTGGGATGTGACGAGAAGACCATGAAACCTTTCCCGACGGAGCAGGGAAAGGGCCCCTCATCTGGAGCTCAGCAGGTGAATATGGGACTCCTCTTGATTCTTGGCGAGACCCTCGGATTCCTCTCGAGTGAGGACATGTGGGCACGGGAACATCTTGTGTCACAGCAAGGGTGTGAATGAGACTTTCGAGGTCCAAGAGGGACGGGTTGAATTCCCCTGAGATGCTGCTGTGGACAAATGCCTCACACCGTCTACAGGGGAGAAGCTTCTGTTTTCTCTTGAGTTGCCCCAGGGTCATCTCGAGTTATAACTGGGACCCCAAGGACTCATCTCTGTGCCCTGAGGAGAGGCCAGTCTCTGCGTGTTGCCAGGCTCCTCTGGGGATTCCTCCACAGTCATCGGGGATGTCCTCAGTCCTCGTCTAGTGCTGAGGCCAGAGACTGAGCATTCCTTGCCGTGCTGACGTAGGTATCGGGATTCCCCTGGAGCCCTCACATGGGAGTCAGGCCTCCTCTTGCCCATAGAAATGAAAGGCCGCTTTACTCCAGGGTGCAGCAGCCGGCTCTGTAGAGCAGATAAAGAGATTTGTGTCTTGCCCTGGAGGTACCCCTGGGCTATCAAACGTGCCAGGGTGTGGGCAGTCGAGCTTCGTGCAGGAAGTCAAGGCAGTGCAGCACAGTCAGGTTCATCTGGAGTGGACAAGGCATTTGGGTTTCTTGGTGAAAGGTGGCCAGAGGCCTGAAGCTCCTCTGGACTCCCCTGGTGTGAGGGCCTTTTCTTGGGATGCCAGGGGAGAGCCGGGAAACCTTACCCGAAGGAGCAGGGAAAGGGCTCTTCATCTGGAGCTGAGCAAGGGAAAATGGAGCTCCTCTTGAGTTGCAGTGGGATCCTCGGTGGTCCTCTCGAGTGGGGGCAGGTGGGGCGGGGAAATTCTTGGGTCACATCAAGAGTGTGAAGGAGCATTTCGAGGTCCAAGAGGGAACGGGTGATTTCCACCGGAACGCCGCAGAGGACAAGGGCCACACTCCACCTGAAAGGAAGAAGCTTCTGTTTTTTCTCGAGTTGAGGCGGGGTCCTCTAGAGTTATGATGGGGACCCGAGGAATCCCCCCGTCTGGCCTCAGGAGAGGCCAGTCTCCTTTCGAGTTGCCATTGGGTATATCTCCCCAATCGTCGCCGGGACTCCAGGCTTGGTCTGATGCTGAGGCCACTGCCTGTGCACTGGAGCTCCCACAGGGGAGTCAGGCCTCGTCTCGCCTGGAGACGTACACGCCACTTTCCTCCCCATCTGCAGCAGAAGTAACCAGCACCCCTTCGAGCGGACACAGAGATATGTGGCTTGCCTTCTAGGTACCCCACGGCTGTCACACCTGCCAGTGTGCCAGAAGTCGAGTCTCGGGGTAACAGTCGAGGCAGTGCAGTGCAGTGAGGTTGATCAGGAATGGATGAGGCACTTTGGGGTCTTGGGAATGACGGACTGAACACAGGCTAGTCCTGTTTCTCCTCGTTCTATTGCCCCTTCTTGTGATGCCAGGGGACAGCTGTGAACACTTTCCCGACGGAGCAGGGAATGGGCCCATTATGTGGAGCTCAGCAGGGGAAAACGGGGCTCCTCTTCAGTCTTGGGAGGACCCTTGGGGTTCCTCTCGAGTGGGGACGGGTGGGGTGGGGAACTTCTTTGGTCACAACAAAGGTGTAAAGGAGCCTTTCTAGGTCTAGGAGGGAAGGGGTGATTTCTCCAGAGATGCCCCTGTGGACATGGGCCTCACTCTACATGCAGGGGAGAAGTTTCTAGTTTTTCTCGAGTGCCTGTGGGGTCCTCCTGAGTTACGACAGGACCCCAGAAACTTGACATTGTGGCCAAAGGAGAGGAAAGTCTCCAGTGATTTGCGAGGTGCCTCTGGGGATTCATTCCCAGTCATCAGCGGGCCCTCAGTCCTGGTCTGATGCTGAAGCTGGAGCCTGAGCTTGCCTCGCCCATGTTGACATAGGTCTTGGTGTTTCGTTGGAGCACCCACAGGCGAGTTAGGCCTCGTTTCGCCTAGAGACGTGCATGGCCGCTTCCCTCCCCAACTGCAGCAACAGTGTCCGGGTCCCTGTCGAGCTGATAAAGGGATCTGTGGCTTGCCCTCCAGGTACCCCAGGGCTGTCACACGTGCCAGTGTGCCAGAGTTGAGCCTCGGGGTGACAGTCGAGGCAGTGCAGGGCAGTCAGTTTCATCTGGAGTGGACGATGCATTTGGGGGTCTTGGGGAATGGTGGCCCAATCTGTGAGACTCCTCTCGACTCTCCAGGTGTGAGCACCTCCTCTTGGGAGGGGAACACCGCAAAGCCTTTCCTGATGGAGCCGGGAAAGAGACCCCCATCTGGAGCTCAGCAGGGGAAATCGGGGCTCCTCTTGTGTCTTGGCGGGACCATTCCAGTTCCTCTCGATTGAGGACAGGTTGGGCGGGGAATTTCTTGGGTCACAGCAAAGCTGTGAAGGAGACTTTCGAGGTCCACGAGGGATGGGGTGAATTCCCCTCAGATGCCACCGTGAAAAAAGGCCACACCACACCTGCAGAGGAGAAGCTTCCGATTGTTCTCAAGTTGTGGCGTGTCCTCTCGAGTTACGATGGGGACCCAAGGGAGCCACCCCTGTATCCTCAGGAGAGGCTATTCTCAGAATGAGGTGTGAGGCGCCTCTAGGGTTTCCTCCCACTTCATCGTCAGGTCCTCAATCCTCGTCTGGTGCTGAGGATGGAGCCTGAGATTTCCTCCTCATGCTATCATTGGTCTTGAGGTTACTCTGAAGCCCCTACAGGGGAGTCAGACCTCGTCTCGCCTGGAGACTTGCACAGCCTTTTTCTTCCCCAAATGCAGTGGCAGAGACTGGCTCCCCGTCAACGGACACAGGGATATGGGGCTTCCCATCGAGGTACCCCAGGGCTGTCTCACATGCCAGTGTGTTGGGAGTCGAGCCTCGCCATGACAAACGAGACAGTGCAGGTCAGTCATGTTCATCTGGAGTGGACAAGGCATTTGGTGATCTTCAGGAGTGGTGGTCGCACACCTGAAGCTACTCCCAACTTGCCTGATCTGAGGCCACCTCTTGGGATGAGAGGGGAGTGCCGGGAAACCTTTCCCGATGGAGCAGGGAAAGGGCAGCACAGCTGTAGCTCAGCAGGTGAAAACGGCGCTCCTCTTGAGTCCTGGCAGGACCCTCAGGGTTCCTCTCAATTGGGGATGGTTGGGGCGGGGAACTTCCTAGGTCACAACAAGGGTATGAAGGAGTCTTTCAAAGTCCAAGTGTGAAGGGGTGATTTCCCCCGAGATGCTGCAGCAGACAAGGGACTCACCCTCCCTTCAAGGTAGAAGCTTCTGGTTATTCTCGAGTTGCGGCGGGGTCCTCTCGAGTTACGACAGTACCCCAGGGACCCTCCCCTGTATCCTCAGGAGAGGCCATTCTCAGTGCAAGTTGCGAGGTGCTACTGGGGATTCCTCCCAAGATGTCGCTGGGTCCTCAGTCCTCATCTGGTGCTGAGGCTGGAGCCTGTGCTTGCCTCACCCATGCTGAGATAGGTCTTGGGGTTCCCCTGGATCCCCCACAGGGGAGTCAGGCCTCATCTCACCTGGAGATGTGCAAAGCCGCTTTCCTCCACAACTGCAGCAAAAGTGTCCAGGTCCTGTCGAGCGGATACAGGGATCAGTTGCTAGACCTCGAGGTACCCCAGCGCTATCACACATGCTACTTTGTCAGAGTCAAGCCTTGGGGTGACAGTCGAGGCAGTGCAGGGCAGTCAGTTTCATCTGGAGTGGACCAGGCATTTGGAGGTTTTAGGGAATGGTGGCCCAAACTTTGAGAGTCCTCCCGACTCTCCAGGTGCAAGCACCTCCTCTTCACATGCGAGGGAAACACCGGGAAACCTTTCCCGACGGAGCAGGGAAAGGGCCCCTCATCTGGAGCTCAGCAGGGAAAACGGGGCTCCTCTGGAGTCTTGGCAGGACCCTCGGGGTTCATCTCGAGTGGGGACCGGTGGGGCGGCAACTTCCTGCGTTACAGCTAGTGAGTGAAGGAGCCTTTCGAGGTCCAAGAGGGATGGGGTGAATTCCCCAGAAATGCCACCGCGGACAAGTGCCACACCATGCCTGAAGGGGAGAAGCTTCTGTTTTTTCTCGAGTTGTGGCGGGGTCATCTTGAGTTATGATCCGGACCCCAGGGACCCGCCCCTGTGTCCTCAGGAGAGGCCAGTCTCAGTGCGAGTTGCGAGGCGTCTCTGGTGATTCCTCCCCAGTAGTCGCCGGGTCCTCAGTCCTCGTTTGGTGCTGAGGTCGGAGCCTGAGATTTCCTCGCTCATGTTTTCATAGGTCTTGAGGTTATTCTGGAGCCCCCACAGGGGAGTCAGGCCTCATCTCGCCTAGTGATTTGCACAGCCTCTTTCTTCCCCAACTGCAGTGGCAGTGACCGGCTCCTCGTCAAGCAGACACAGTGAATTGTGTCTTGCCATCGAGGTACCCCAGGGCTGTCTCACGTGCCAGTGTGTTGAGAGTCGAGCCTCGGGATGACAGTCGAGACAGTGCAGGGCAGTCAGGTTTATCTGGAGTGGACGAGGCATTTGAGGATCTTGGAGAGTGGTGGTCGGACACCTGAGGCTCCTCCGTACTCTACTGATGCGAGGCCACATCTTGGGATATGAGGGGGACACCGCGAAACCTTTTTCAACAGAGCAGGGAAACAACCCCTCATTTGGAGCTCAGCAGGGGAAAACCAGGCTCCACTTGAGTCCCAGTGAGACCCTCAGGGTTCCTGTCGAGTGGGGACGGTTTCGACAGGGAACATCCTAGGTCACAACAAGGGTATGAAGGAGCCTTTCGAGGTCCAAGAGAGAAGGGGTGATTTTCCTCTGAGATGCTGCAGCGGACAAGGGACTCACCCTCCCTGCAGGGGAGAATCTTCTGGTTTTTCTTGAGTTGCGGCGGGATCTTCTAGAGTTACGATGGGGAGCCCAGGGAACCGCAGATGTGGCCTCAGGAGAGGCCATTATCAATGCGAGTTGCGAGGCACCTCTAGGGATTCCTCTCCAGAAGACACCGGGTCCTCAGTCCTCGTCTGGTGCTGAGGTCCGAGCCTGTGCTTTTCTCGCCCATGCTGACATAGGTCTTGGGGTTCCCCTGGAGGCCCAAAAGTGAATCAGGACCCATATCGCCTGTAGACGTGCACGGCCGCTTTCCTCCCCAAGTGCAGCAAGAGTTCTGGGTCCCTGTCGAACAGATACAGGGACCAGTGGCTTGCCCTCGAGGTGACCCAGGGCTATCACACGTGCCAGTGTGTCGGGAGTCGAGCCTCGAGGGGACAGTCGAGGCAGTGCAGGGAAGTCAGGTTCATCTGTAGTGGACGAGGCATTTGGGTGTCTTAGGGAATGGTGGCCCAAACTGTGAGACTCTTCCCGACTCTCCAGGTGCAAGCACCTCATCTTGACATGCAAGGGGAACATTGCAAAAGCTTTCCTGATGGAGCAGGGAAAGGGCCCCTCCTGTGGAGCTCAGCAGGGGAAAACTGGGCTCCTCTTGAGTCTCGGCGGGACCCTCGGGGTTCCTCTAGTGTGGGGCGGGTGTGGCGGGAAACTTCTTGGGTCACAGCAAGGGTGTGAAAGGACCTTTCGAGGTCCAAGAGGGAAGGGGTGAATTCCCCCGAGATGCCACATCACACAAGGGGCTCTCCCCGCCTGGAGGGAAGTGTCTTGTTTTTTTTTCGAGTTGTGGAGTGGTCCTCTCAAGTTACGACGGGACCCCAGGGGCCCACCCCTCTGGCCCCAGGAGAGACCAGTCTCTGTGTGAGGGGCGAGACACATCTGGGGATTCTTCTCCAGTTGTGCCAAGTCTTCAGTTCCATTCTGGTGCTGAGGCCGGAGCCTGAGCTTTCCTCACCCGTGCCTACATAGGTCTTGGTGTTCCCCTGGAGCCCCCTCAGGGGAGTCAGGCCTCGTCTCGCCCATAGACTTGCAGGGCCGCTTTACTCCAGGGTGCAGCAGCCGAGTCTGGCTCTCCTTTGAACGGACAAAGGGATCTGTGGCTTGACCTTGAGGTACTCCAGGGCTATCACATGTGCCAGTGTGACAGCAGTCGAGCCTCGGGGAGGTAGTCGAGGCATTACAGGGCAGTCAGGTTCATCTGGAGTGGACAAGGCATTTGGGGTTCTTGGAGAAATGTGACCAGACAATGGAGGCTCCTCTGAACTCACCTGGAGTAATGGCCTCCTCTTGGGATGCGAGGGCAGAGCCGGGAACCCTTTCCCGATGGAGCAGGGAAAGGGCCCCTCATCTGGAGCTTGCAGGGGAAAACGGGGCCCCTCTTGAGTCGCAGCGGGAACCTCGGGGTTCCTCTCTAGTGGGGACGGTTGGGGCATGGAACTTCCTAGGTCACAACAAGGGTATGAAGGAGACTTTTGAAGTCCAAGAGGGAAGGGGTGATTTCCCCCGAGATGCTGCAGNTGGGCTTCTCTTGAGTCTTGGTGGGACCCTCGGGGTTCCTCTAGCGTGGGGACAGGTGTGGCGGGAAACTTCTTGGATCACAGCAAGGTTGTGAAAGGACCTTTCGAGGTCCAAGAGGGAAGGGGTGAATTCCCCTGAGATGCCGCATCAGACAAGGGGCTCTCCCCGCCTGGAGGGAAGTGTCTTGTTTTTTTTTTCGAGTTGTGGAGTGGTCCTCTCAAGTTACGATGGGGCCCCAGGGGCCCACCCCTTTGGCCCCAGGAGAGGCCAGTCTCCGTGTGAGGGGCAAGACACATCTGGGGATTCTTCCCCAGTTGCGCCAAGTCCTCAGTTTCATTCTGGTGCTGAGGCCGGAGCCTGAGCTTTCCTCACCCGTGCCTACATAGGTCTTGGTGTTCCCCTGGAGCCCCCTCAGGGGAGTCAGGCCTCGTCTCGCCCATAGACTTGCAGGGCCGCTTTACTCCAGGGTGCAGCAGCCGAGTCTGGCTCTCCTTTGAACGGACAAAGGGATCTGTGGCTTGACCTTGAGGTACTCCAGGGCTATCACATGTGCCAGTGTGACAGCAGTCGAGCCTCGGGGAGGTAGTCGAGGCATTACAGGGCAGTCAGGTTCATCTGGAGTGGACAAGGCATTTGGGGTTCTTGGAGAAATGTGACCAGACAATGGAGGCTCCTCTGAACTCACCTGGAGTAATGGCCTCCTCTTGGGATGCGAGGGCAGAGCCGGGAACCCTTTCCCGATGGAGCAGGGAAAGGGCCCCTCATCTGGAGCTTGCAGGGGAAAACGGGGCCCCTCTTGAGTCGCAGCGGGAACCTCGGGGTTCCTCTCTAGTGGGGACGGTTGGGGCATGGAACTTCCTAGGTCACAACAAGGGTATGAAGGAGACTTTTGAAGTCCAAGAGGGAAGGGGTGATTTCCCCCGAGATGCTGCAGCGGACAAGGGACTCACCCTTCCTGCAGGGGAGAAGCTTCTGTTTTTTCTCGAGTTGCGACGGGGTCCTCTCGAGTTACGACGGGGACCGCAGGGAGCCGCCACTGTGGCCTTAGGGGAGGCCAGTCTCCATGCGAGTTTCGAGGCACCTCTGGGGATTCCTCCCCAGACGTCGCCGGGTCCTCAGGCTTCGCCTGTTGCTGAGGCCGGAGCCTGTGCTAGCCTCGCCCATGCTGACATAGTTCTTCGGGTTCACCTAGAGCCCCCACAGGCGAGTCAGGCCTCATCTCGACTGGAGACATGCATAGCTGTTTCCTCCCCAACTGCAGCAACAGTGTCCAGATCTCTGTCGAGCAGATATAGGGATCAGTGTCTTGCACTCGAGGTACCCCAGGGCTATCACACGTGCCAGTGCTCCGGAGTCTAGCCTCGGGGTGACAGTCGAGGCAGTGCAGGGCAGTCAGTTTCATCTGGAGTAGACCAGGCATTTGGGGGTCTTGGGGAATGGTGGCCCAATCTGTGAGACTCCTCCCGACTCTCCAGGTGCGAGCACCTCCTCTTGACATGTGAGGGAACACCACAAAACCAAACGAGGCTCCTCTTGAGTCTTGGCGGAATGCTCAGGATTCCTCTCTGGTGGG
>SJYW01008146.1:41249-64107 GCA_006410735.1 Raphicerus campestris | reverse complement strand
TGTGTGTGTGTGTGTGTGATCCACACAGTCAAATGCTTTAGCATTGTTAATGAAGCAGAAGTATATGTTTTTCTGGAATTCTCTTGCTTTTTGCATGATCCAGTGGATATTGGCAACTTGGTCTCTGGTTCCTCTGCCTTTTCTAAATCCAGTTTGTACATCTGGATGTTCTTGGTTCACGTACAGTTGAATCCTATAGCTTGAAAGATTTTGAGCTTTACCTGGTAGAGATTTTCCCTAGTAGTCCAGTGGTTAAGATTTTGCCTTCCAACACAGGGAGTATAGGTTCCATCACTGGTCAGGAGATAAGATCCCACATGCCTAGCAGCCAAAAGAAACAAAACATAAAACAGAAACAATGTTGTAAAAACTTCAACAAATAAAGACCTTAAATATGGTCCACATCAAAAAAAAAAAAAAAAGGAACTAAAATAGAAATATTTTTAGGAGGAAAATTCCACATTCAATGTAAATGGTCAAAGTGGTTATTCTTTGTGAACAAAGTGGTTATAAAAAAGTTAGGCAGACACAGATCAGGTGAAACGTGATAATTGATTGCAGTGGGAATTATAATGAAGAGCAAAATTTTAAAACTTACATGTTGGGACTCAACAGCTAACTACCCTCTCTTAATCATCAGCTCAGTTCAGTTCAGATCAGTCACTCAGTCGTGTCCGACTCTTTGCGACCCCATGAATCACAGCACGCCAGGCCTCCCTGTTCATCACCATCTCTCGGAGTTCACTCAGACTCACGTCCATCGAGTCCGTGATGCCATCCAGCCATCTCATCCTCGGTCGTCCCCTTCTCCTCCTGCCCCCAATCCCTCCCAGCATCAGAGTCTTTTCTAATGAGTCAGCTCTTCACATGAGGTGGCCAAAGTACTGGAGCTTCAGCTTTAGCATCATTCCTTCCAAAGAAATCCCAGGGTTGATCTCCTTCAGAATGGACTGGTTGGATCTCCTTGCAGTCCAAGGGACTCTCAAGAGTCTTCTCCAACACCACAGTTCAAAAGCATCAGTTCTCTAGCGCTCAGCCTTCTTCACAACCCAACTCTCAGATCCATACATGACCACAGGAAAAACCATAGCCTTGACTAGATGGACCTTAGTCGGCAAAGTAATGTCTCTACTTTTGAATATACTATCTAGGTTGGTCATAACTTTTCTTCCAAGGACTAAGCGTCTTTTAATTTCATAGCTGCAATCACCATCCGCAGTGATTTTGGAGCCCCCCAAAATAAAGTCTGACACTGTTTCCACTATTTCCCCCATCTATTTCCCAGAAGTGATGGGACCGGCTGCCATGATCTTTGTTTTCTGAATGCTGAGCTCTAAGCCAACTTTCTCACTCTCCTCTTTCACTTTCATCAAGAGGCTTTTTAGCTCTCTTCACTTTCTGCCATAAGGGTGGTGTCATCTGCATATCTGAGGTTATTGATATTTCTCCCAGCAATCTTGATTCCAGTCTGTGTTTATTCCAGTCCAGTGTTTCTCCCAGTCCAGTGTTTCTCATGATGTACTCTGCATATAAGTTAAATAAGCAGGGTGACAATATACAGCCTTGACGTACTCCTTTTCCTCTTTGGAACCAGTCTGTTGTTCCATGTCCAGTTCTAACTGTTGCTTCTTGATCTGCATACAGATTTCTCAAGAGGCAGGTTAGGCGGTCTGGTATTCTCATCTCTTTATTGTGATCCACACAGTCAAAGGCTTTGGCATAGTCAATAAAGCAGAAATAGATGTTTTTCTGGAACTCTGTTGCTTTTTCCATGATCCAGCAGATGTTGGCAATTTGATCTCTAGTTCCTCTGCCTTTTCTAAAACCAGCTTGAACATCAGGGAGTTCACAGTTCACGTATTACTCTTAATCATCAGAGCAAAGAATGACTTGTATTCATAAAGAAATGTGTCAGTGGGCAAGTGAAGATCAAACCACACAGGCTCAGATGGTATTAATAGTTACAAATTTAATAATGAGATTCTCACTGACTTGGAAAACTTTTCAGAATTACAACTGAAATGCTGAATTTCAGGGGGTCATCATCTTATAAAGAATTACTGGCATTGCTTATGAGTTGAATTATTTCCAAGGGCAGTGTTGTAATATGATGATGTATCGTCATCCATTTCTCTTTTTTAAATTAGTTTCTTTGGATTATAGTTGCTGTACCATGTTTAGTTTCTACTATACAGTCTCTATTATATATAGTATATATTCTACTATAGTCTCTGCTATACGTATATATCCTCCCTTTTGGACTTATTCCCATTCAGTTCACCGCAGTGCATTAAAAGTAGAACTCCCAGTAACCCACCAGGCTCCTCTGTCCATGGAATTTTCTAGGCAATGATACTGGAGTGGGTTGCCATTCCCTTCTCCAGGGGATCTTCCTAACTCAAGGATTTGTCTCTTATGTCTCCTGCATTGGCAGGAGGTTTCTTTACCATTAGCACCTTCTGGAAAGCCCAGTAAGTGTATACATGTATATGTCAATCTTAATCTCCCTATTCCTCTCACCAGCCCCACTTTTCTTCTTGGTATCCATGCATTTGTTCTCTATGTCTGTGTCTCTATTTCTGCTTTGTTATTCTTCAGATCTGAGAAGTTTTTCTTCTGAGGCTAGAGACAATAAGATAATTCTTTTCCCCTGATGCTTACTTCTCACAAATTAAAATTCTGAAAACATTCTAAATACCTACAGGTGAATGACTGCAGTGCCAGAGCATAAGCTAAGAGATTGATGCAGCTTCATTAGGTCAGAATGAATTGCTGTCTCACTTCTGAACTGAATCACAACCCATGATAGGTTCTCTTGACAGGTAAAGGCAAGCTGGTCCAAATGTATTTCTATTTTAGTCAGACATAAACTGTAATGGGTTTAAATCAATAGAGAGCCAACAATATATCATCAAAGGGGTGGAGGATGAACTAGTATGTTTAGGAAAAAAGGCAATTGATACCTCTTAGCGATAGCACAAAACCACAGCCACCGCACAGATCCAAGCTGCTCTTCACCTCCAGGCCTTGGCACGTGGAGTTCTTGGAACACCCTTCCTGATCACAAGTTTCTGATTAATGCAATTAATACAGGCTGGGAGATGAGTGCCACACACCAGAAAGAGGGTAAGACCCACAGGAGCCACAGTGAGATCATCTGGAGCATGCTCCCTCATGGGAAATGCCACTGTTTCTTAAGGCATCGCTGAAAGCATCACACATGACAATTTTAATATTGACGTAACCACAACTTGAAAAGCAAATAGCTATGTAGTGCTTCTAATTTTAGCTTCTTTAATTATCAGGACCTTTTTTACTCTGTGTAACATTTTCTTTTGAGCGTCGCTGTGAGGAAATCACTGATCTTATAAAATAAAATCATAGAGTGATGACAAATGTCACAGTCTTCCGGAAAGTGCATCCAGTTGCTGTTTTTCCCTCTTTTAATAGAGCCATGTTTTACAGATCAGTGTATTTGGCACTGAGATTTCAGAATGATATATTTATTTAAAGAAGTGGCTACTTAAAACATGTTTATCTGTGTTTATGTTACTTTGTAAGTCTCCCAGTAACCAATGATACATTGTTCTTCAGAAGGAGAGGATCTTCCCTGGCAGAATCCTGCATGAAAAAGCACAGCCTAGGCCCTTGCTTCTGTAGTTTTTTCCCTTTACCTTAGAAATACCATTTATTTGGTCTTGCATAAAAGACCTTGTATTTTAACGCCTTTAGAATGAGAGTATTTTTATTTAGTTTTGGTCTATTTATTGTCTACTGTTAATCTAATTTAATTAACTTGACCCCAAAGCATTAGTATTATATTTTATTTGGAAACGGAAACATTTCAGTACACTCTGGGAAGCCAAAAACTGACTAAAGATTTATTTTACCAAAGCAGCAAATTATTTTAAGATCAACTCAACTCAAGCAAGAGTGGAAAATGTGAAGATCAAAGAAGATTGTAAACATTGAAAGTGTAGGCAGGAAAATAAAAAATTTATCCAAACAGCCTTGTACAAGGTTTCTGGTTAGGGTTATAAAGGGTAAGCAATATTTTTGGACTACTATGGGAATTTTGCCAGTGTACAACACAAAACTTCCTTTGACACCAGTAAGAAATTTATAACCAGCTAAACTGTGACCTCACTTATATCTGCTTTGTCTTCTTGAATATGATTTTTACTGTCAATCTATGTCATCCCATAATTCTCTTAGCCTTTTTNGAAAGAGGGTAAGACCCACAGGAGCCACAGTGAGATCATCTGGAGCATGCTCCCTCATGGGAAATGCCACTGTTTCTTAAGGCATCGCTGAAAGCATCACACATGACAATTTTAATATTGACGTAACCACAACTTGAAAAGCAAATAGCTATGTAGTGCTTCTAATTTTAGCTTCTTTAATTCTCAGGACCTTTTTTACTCTGTGTAACATTTTCTTTTGAGCGTCGCTGTGAGGAAATCACTGATCTTATAAAATAAAATCATAGAGTGATGACAAATGTCACAGTCTTCCGGAAAGTGCATCCAGTTGCTGTTTTTCCCTCTTTTAATAGAGCCATGTTTTACAGATCAGTGTATTTGGCACTGAGATTTCAGAATGATATATTTATTTAAAGAAGTGGCTACTTAAAACATGTTTATCTGTGTTTATGTTACTTTGTAAGTCTCCCAGTAACCAATGATACATTGTTCTTCAGAAGGAGAGGATCTTCCCTGGCAGAATCCTGCATGAAAAAGCACAGCCTAGGCCCTTGCTTCTGTAGTTTTTTCCCTTTACCTTAGAAATACCATTTATTTGGTCTTGCATAAAAGACCTTGTATTTTAACGCCTTTAGAATGAGAGTATTTTTATTTAGTTTTGGTCTATTTATTGTCTACTGTTAATCTAATTTAATTAACTTGACCCCAAAGCATTAGTATTATATTTTATTTGGAAACGGAAACATTTCAGTACACTCTGGGAAGCCAAAAACTGACTAAAGATTTATTTTACCAAAGCAGCAAATTATTTTAAGATCAACTCAACTCAAGCAAGAGTGGAAAATGTGAAGATCAAAGAAGATTGTAAACATTGAAAGTGTAGGCAGGAAAATAAAAAATTTATCCAAACAGCCTTGTACAAGGTTTCTGGTTAGGGTTATAAAGGGTAAGCAATATTTTTGGACTACTATGGGAATTTTGCCAGTGTACAACACAAAACTTCCTTTGACACCAGTAAGAAATTTATAACCAGCTAAACTGTGACCTCACTTATATCTGCTTTGTCTTCTTGAATATGATTTTTACTGTCAATCTATGTCATCCCATAATTCTCTTAGCCTTTTTCTATATAGCTCTTAAAATTTTCAAGGCAAATTTTCTGGGATTGGGGCAAAAACACTGTTTATGAAAGGAATCAAATTACCTGTACTAAAACAGTGATACCATTTTGCCCTGTCAAAAAGTTGATTCTTGGTTCATTGTGAGTAGCTGATAGACCAGTGTGGTTCTCAAAGTGTGGTCCCCAGACCAGCATTGCCTAGGGACCCTCCCCTGGATCTTGTTGCTACTGCTGCTAAGTGACTTCAGTCATGTCTGACTCTTTGTGACCCCAGGAACTATAGGTCAACAGTCTCCTCTGTCCATGAGACTCTCCAGGCAAGAATACTGGAGTGGGTAGTCATTTACTTTTCCAGAGGACCTTCCCACTGCAGGATCGAACCGTTGTCTCTTACATCTCCTGCATTGGTAGGCAGGTTCTTGTTCAGTTCAGTTCAGTTGCTCAGTCATGTTCATCTCTTTGTGACCCCATGCACTGCAGCACACCAGGCTTCCCTGTCCATCGCCAGCTCCTGGAGCTTACTCAAACTCATGTCCATCAAGTCTGTGTTGCCATCCAACCATCTCATCCTCAGTCATCCCCTTCTCCTCCTGCCTTCAATATTTCCCAGCATCAGGGTCTTTTCCAAATGAGTCAGTTCTTCACATCAGGTGGCCAAAGTATTGGAGTTTCAGCTTTATCATCAGTCCTTCCAATGAATATTTAGGACTGATTTCCTTTAGGACTGGTTGGATCTCATTGCAGTCTAAGGGACCCTCAAGAGTCTCCTCCAACACCACAGTTCAAAAGCATCAATTCTTTGGCACTCAGCTTTCTTTATAATCTAACACTCACATCCATACACGACTACTGGTGAAATCATAACTTTGACTAGATGGACCTTTGCTGGCAAAGTAATGCCTCTACTTTTTAATATGCTGTCTAGTCTGGTCATAGTTTTTCTTCCAAGGAGCAAGTGTCTTTTTATTTCATGGCTGCAATCACCATCTGAAGTGATTTTGGAGCCCCCCCAAAATAGTCTCTCACTGTTTATATTGTTTCCCCATCTATTTGCCATGGAGTGATGGGACCAGATGCCATGATCTTCATTTTCTGAATGTTGAGCTTTAAGCTAACTTTTTCACCCTCCTCTTTCACTTTCATCAAGAGGCGCTTTAGTTCTTCTTTGCTTTCTCCATAAAGGTGGTGTCATCTGCATATCTGAGGTTATTGATATTTCTCCTAGCAATCTTGATTCCAGCTTGTGCTTCATATAGCCCAGCATTTCTCATGATGTACTCAGCATAAAAGTTAAATAAGTAGGGTGACAATATAAAGTCTTGATTTATTTCTTTCCTGATTTGGAACCAGTCTGTTGTTCCAGTTCTAACTGTTGCTTCTTGACCTGCATACAGATTTTTCAGGAGGCAGGTCAGGTGGTCTGGTATTCCCATCTCTTTCAGAATTTTCCACATTTTGGTGTGATCCACACAGTAAAAGGCTTTGGCATATTCAATAAAGCAGATTTTTTTAGAAATATTCTCTTGCTTTTTTGATGATCAAACAGATGTTGACAATTTGATCTTTGTTCCTCTGGCTTTTCTAAATCTAGCTTGAACATCTGGAAGTTCACAGTTCACATACTATTGAAGCCTGACGGAGAATTTTGAGTATTACTTTGCTAGCATGTGAGATGAGTGCAATTGTGCAGTAGTTTGAGCATTCTTTGGCATTGCCTTTCTTTGGGATTAGAATGAAAACTGACCTTTTCCAGTCTTGTGGCCACTGCTGAGTTTTCCAAAGTTGCTGGCATATTGAGTGCAGCACTTTCGCACCATCATCTTTTAGGATTTGAAATAGCTCAACTGGAATTCCATCACCTTCCCTAGCTTTGTTCGTAGTCCATTTGACTTTGCATTCTAGGGTGTCTGGCTCTAGTCCAGTGTTCACACCATTGTGGTTATCTGGGTCATGAAGATGTTTTTTGTATACTTCTTCTGTGTATTCGTGCCACCTCTTTTAATATCTTCTGCTTCTGTTAGGTCCATACCATTTCTGTCCTTTATTGTGCCTATCTTTACATGAAATGTTCACTTGATATCTCTAATTTTCTTGAAAAGATCTCTAACCATTCCCATTCTATTGTTTTCCTCTATTTCATTGCATTGATTTCATTGCATTGATCACTGAAGAAAGCTTTCTTATCTCTTCTTGCTATTCTTTGGAACTCTGCATTCACATAGGTATATCTTTCCTTTTCTCCTTTGCCTTTTGCTTCTCTTCTTTTCTCAGCTTTTTGTAAGGCCTCCTCAGACAATCCTTTTGCCTTTTTGCATTTCTTTTTCTTGGGGATGGTCTTGATCCCTGCCTCTTGTACAATGTCATGAACTTCCATCCATAGTTCTCCAGGTACTCTATCAGATCTAATCTCTTGATCCTATGTGTCACATCCACTGTATAATCATAAGGGATTTGATTTAGGTCATACCTGAATGGTTTAATGGTTTTCCCTACTTTCTTCCATTTAAGTCTGTATTTGCCAATAAGGAGTTCATGATCTGAGCCACTGTCAGCTCCTGGTCTTGTTTTTGTTGACTGTATAGAGGTCCTCCATCTTTGGCTGCAAAGAATATAATCAATCTGATTTTGATATTGACCATCTGGTGATGTCCTTGTGTAGAGTCTTCTCCTGTGTTGTGGAAGAGGGTGTTTGCTATGACCAGTGCATTCTCTTGTCAAAACTCTGTTAGCCTTTGACCTGCTTCATTTTATACTCCAAGGCCAAATTTGCCCATTACTCCAGGTATCTCTTGACTTTCTACTTTTGCAATCCAGTCCCCTATAATGAAAAGGACCTCTTTTGGGGGTGATAGTTCTAGAAGGTCTTATAGGTTTTCATTGAACCATTCAAGTTCAGCTTCTTCAGCATTACTGGTTGGAGCATAGACTTGATTACTGTGATATTGAATGGTTTGCCTTGGAAATGAACAGAGATCATTCTGTCCTTTTTGAGATTGCATCCAACTACTGCATTTTGGACTCTTTGATTGACTATAAGGGCTACTCCATTTTTTCTAAAGGATTCTTGCCCACAGTAGTAGATATAATGGTCATCTGAGTTAAATTCACCCATTCCAGTCTATTTTAGTTCACTGATTCTTAAAATGTCAATGTTCACTCTTGCCATATCCTGTTAAACTACTTTCAATTTGCCTTGATTCATGGACCTAACATTCCAGGTTCCTATGCAATATTGCTCTTTACAGCACTAGACTTTACTTCCATCACCAGTCACATCTACAACTAGGTGTTGTTTTTGCTTTGGATCCATCTGTTCATTCTTTCTGGAGTTATTTTTCCACTGATCTCCAGTAGCGTATAGGGCACCTCCTGACCTGGGGAATTTATCTTTTAGTGTCCTATCCTTTTGCCTTTTCATACTGTTCATGGGGTTCTCAAGGCAAGAATACTGAAGTGGTTTGCCATTCCCTTCTCTAGTGGACCACGTTTTGTCAGAACTCTCCACCACAACCTGTCTTGAGTGGCTGTACACGGCCTGGCTCCTAGTTTCATTAAGTTAGACAGGGCTGTGTTCCATGTGATCAGATTGGTTTGTTTTCTGTGATTGTGGTTTTCATTCTGTCTGCCCTCTGATGGAGAAGGATAAGCAGCTTATGGAAGCTTCCTGATGGAAGAGACTGACTGAGGGGGAAACTGGGTCTTGTTCTGATGGGCAGGGCCATGCCCAGTAAATCTTTAATCCAATTTTCTGTTGATGGTTGGGGCTGTGTTCCCTCGCTGTTGTTTGCCCTGAGGCCAGGCTGTGGTGGAGGTAATGAAGATAATGGCGACCTCCTTCAAAAGGTCCCATGCACACACTGCTGCACTCAGTGCCCCCAGCCTGCAGCAGGCCACCACCAACCTACGCCTCCACTGGACACTGCTGGACACCCATGGGCAAGTCTGGGTCAGTCTTTTCTGGGGTCACTGCTCCTTTCTTTTGGGTCCTGGTACACACAAGCTTTGTTTGTGCCTCCCAAGAATCTGTTTCCTCAGTGCTATTTAAGTTCTGGCAGCTCTCTGGTGGGGTTAATGGTGACCTCCTCCAAGAGGGCTTATGCCACACCCAGGTCTGCTGCACCCAGAGCCCCTCCCCTGCAGCAGTCCACTGCTGACCCATACCTCCCCAGGAGACACTCACACACAGTTCTGCCTCAGTCTCTGTGGAGCCTCTGGGTCCTGGTGTACACAACGTTTTCTCCAAGCATCTCTGGCAGGTATGGGGTTTGATTCTAAATGTGATTTTGCCCCTCCTACCATCTTGCTGGGACTTCTCCTTTGCCTTGGATGTGGAATATCTTTCCTTGGTGGGATCCAACATTCTCCTGGCTATGGCTGTTCAGCAGCTAGTTGTAGTTTTAGAGTTCTCACAGGAGAAGATGAGTGCTCATCCTTCTACTCCACCATGTTGCCACATCTTGTTAGAAATGTAAATTTGGTGGTTCCTCCCAAGATCTACTGAATCAGTCAGTGGAATAGAGTCCGGCAATCTGATTCAGCAAGATGTTCAGGTAAAAAGGGCTTTCCAGGTGGCAGAGTGGTAAAGAATCCACCTGCAATGCAGAAGGCCTGAATGCAGCCTCCATCCCTAGGTCAGAAAGATCCCCTGGAAAAGGAACTGGAGCCCACACTAGTATTCTTGCCTGGGAAATCCCATGGGCAAAGGGACCAGGCAGGTTGTGGGGTCTCAAAAGAGTCAGACATAACACATCGGTTAAACAACAGCAAGGTTAAATGAGATCCCCAGGATGGGCCCTAATCCAATATTACAATATTATCCTCATCAGAAGAAGATATTGGACACAGACAAAAGACCATGTGAAGATAAGGAAACAGACAGGGAGACAGGCTTCATTAGAAATCAACTCTACTGACACCTTGGTCTCACACTTCTAGCCTCCAGAAATGTGAGGATATACAGTTCTGTTGTTTAAGCCACCTAGCCTGTAGTGCTTTATTACAGCCTCAGCAAAATAATATNCAGGATGGGCCCTAATCCAATATTACAATATTATCCTCATCAGAAGAAGATATTGGACACAGACAAAAGACCATGTGAAGATAAGGAAACAGACAGGGAGACAGGCTTCATTAGAAATCAACTCTACTGACACCTTGGTCTCACACTTCTAGCCTCCAGAAATGTGAGGATATACAGTTCTGTTGTTTAAGCCACCTAGCCTGTAGTGCTTTATTACAGCCTCAGCAAAATAATATACCTCCTAATTAACACACTTAACCACCTGGAAACTATTGATGGTCATGGAAGACATATGGCAAACAGGAAAAATGGTATTACATAAATATCTTTACTCAAAAAACAATTCAAAGGCTGAGTCCTACTAGTGATAGTGGCATTGTTGAATACTAAGGGAAGTATTACTTTTATTATTGTGTGGTCTAGACTAATATTTTCCCATTCTGAGTTAATAACAGAGGCCAGGTGAGCTAAGTGCAATATTTCAAAAAGCCTAGTGGAAATCTATCCAAGATAAGATGTCAAAAATAGAAACAAAATTTTGAAATTACTCTCATGATGTGGGATCTATTAGTTATATATCTGAGACTTAAAAAGAGAAGTTAGAGGTCCATTTCACATGACACACAAACATACATTCCATGAAAACTACAGTTTGAAGATTAAAAACAAAACTCAAATTGTAGACAATGACATAAGGGGATATATTTATAATATTTGAGGATAGAAAGTCTTTCTAAACAAGAAGCAAAGAAGGAATCCATTAAAGGTTAGTTCTGCCTAATTGAAAATGTAAAATTCTTATGTGCTGAAAGACACCTTCAATGCAGAAGACAGTGGCAGCCTGGTAGAAAAGCATTCGTAGCAAACATAGAAAAGTATCAATACCTGCTATGGACACAATTTTGTCTCCCTCCCACCAGATTCCTGTGTTTAAGCCCTATCTCCCAATGTAACGGTAGTTAGAGATGGGGCCTTTGGGAGGTAATTTAGTTTTTATTTTTTAATTAATTTTTATTGGAGTATAGTTGCTTTAAAATGTTGTGTTAGTCTCTACTGTACAGCAAAGTGAATCACCTATAATATACATATATCCCCTCTTTTCTGGATTTCCTTCCCATTTAGGTCACATAGACCACTGAGTTTCCTGTGCTATAACAGTAGGTTCTCATTTGATGAGGTCCTGAGGACAAGGTCTTTATAAGGGAATTAGTGCCCTTAGAAAAAGAGACTGGACAATTTGCTTCCTCTCTCTGCCATGTGAGGACATAGCATATAGGATATAGCAAGAAGATGCCTAGAAGGAGAGCCCTTGCCAGTTAATTGTCTAACACCTTAATCTTGGGCTTTCCTGCCTCCAGAACAGGGAGAAATAAATTTCAATTGTTTAAGCCATTTAGGCTATGGTACTTTGTTAGAGAAGCCCAAGCTGACAAAGATAATATCCTTAATATACACAATCTTCCTGCAAGTCAAGAAGAAAAAATGAGCATATTAAAAATGAATAAAGGTCAGGAACAGGAAATTTACAGAGGAAGCGCAAATGACTCATAAACGTATAAAAAGTTGCTCGTCTTCATTAGCAATGGAAAATGCAAGTAACCTCAAGGATGACTTAAATATAATTTATTTTTTGCCAATCAGATTGGTGCCAATAAAAAGATTACTGGAATACAAAGTAGCTAATGTCACGAATAGGGCGTCTTCTCTTAAAAGAGGATGGGGATACACATTGCACAATTTAGCAATGCTTGTGAACATTGAAAATGAGCAGGTCTTAAGCTAGCAATTCCACAAAACACACAAAAATATAAAGGTGTGCATATCAAAAAAAATCATTTTAAAAAGGGAAATAACTGAAAACAAAAACAACTTTCCCTCAATAGGAAAATTGTTAATTTAAATTATAGCACATTTACATTATGTAATACCATTTAGCTGTTAACAGTATTCTGAATATATTGACGTGGACTACAGGAGATCAAACCAGTCAAAGAAAATCAATCCTGAATATTCACTGGAAGGACTGACCCTGAAGCTGACGCTCCAATACTTCGGCCACTGAATGTGAAGAGCTGACTCATTCGAAAAGAACCTGATGCTGGCAAAGACTAAGGCAGGAGAAGAGGGTGACAGAGAATGAGATGGTTGGAGGGCATCACTGACTCAAGGGACATGAGTTTGAGCAAGCTCCAGAAGATAGTGAAGGATAGGGAAGCCTGGCATCCTGCAGTCCATGGGGTTGCAAAGAGTTGGACACGACTGAGGAACTGAATGACAAATTGAAATAAAAAAGTGCAGGACACAACAGCATGTCTTGTATGATCTCATTTGTTAAAACTAAAATGATGTAGGTGTGTATTAGTGTAAAATTGTCTCCTTTAACATTGGAAAGGTAGCAACGTAACAACAGGTGCAATTTGCTAATTTGGAGTTTTACCAATCAGACATTAAAAATAATTCAGATGAAATTAAATATGAAACTCTAAGATTGAGTTTACACCAAAATACAGTTCCTTCAGATTTCATTAACTCTACGTCTCTTTTTTATGACTAAGATGCATATAAAACCGATGCGTAGTTTTCCTTTTCCAGCCAAGACAGAGCTGCTTGGAGGCTGGTAGGGGTGATGAGGCCTGAGGCAGCTTCTGGAACTTCTGAGCAGCCCTGGTCAGTACAAAATGGACCCAGTATTTCTGAGTTACATGAACAGTCTCCTGCAGCAGTCATCTTACTACTGGATCCTCCAAACTGGCTCAATGACCATTTTATTGGGTTTTCCTTGGAATACTTTGCCAACAGTCAATTTCATGACTGCTCTGACCACATCTGCTTCATCAGCCCCAAAGTTACTCAGTTCATCAAGTGGCTGTCAACCCATCAGAGACCACCATGTTCCTTTAACTCTCGGATCTCCCCAACAAAAGAGTTGTATTTTTTAGCCATCAATGACAAATCCAACCATACAGGTGGGGGAACCCACTGGAGGTTGTTGGTTTATCTGCAAGATAAAAATGGCTTTTTTCAAAATTATGATTTTTATGGTAGCAACTCATTCCATGCAGAGCCAGTAGCAGAAAAACTAGAGGCCTTCTCAGGAAGAAAAGGGAAACAAATTGGCCTTTGTGGAAGAGAAAAGCCCTGCTCAACAAAAACAGCTGTGACTGTGGGATGTATGTGATATGTAACACTGAGGCCTTGTGTCAGAACTCCTTTAGACAATAGCCAGAATCACTATTGCAGCTGAACTTTCCTACATTCATCACAAAGAAGAGAGAAGAATGGAAAGATCTCATTGCCAGACTTGCTAAAAATTAGCTGTTGAAATATATTTGACTTTTGAAGTCTCTTTTGCCTGTCCCCATGTATTTGATGGATGCAGTCTCAGTGCCTAAGGGAAGGTGCCCAGGAGAGGAAAGCTTAGAATGCTTACTTTCCCCTGAGAGAATGCTGTCCTCTGCACTATCTTAATGGAAAGTGTCACTTTAACCCTAACTTCAGAGCAATATGTTCTGTGAAGGTGTCTTCAAAATATTCACCAAAACTAATTAATTCCCTTTTGGGCTCCCTCATCCACTGGTTTATTCCAAAGAAAAAAGATTGATCTGTAAAACAAATTAAGAATACCTTACATCTAGAAGCAAGAAGAAAATCATAGAGCAACCAAAAACCAAAAAGCACAGCCCACATATTTCAAGAGATAAGCTGGCTAGAAGCAGATTAAGACCTAAGCTAATTCAAGATCGAAGTTTTATCACTCAGTTCTATGATAACTCTTCCATTCAACAAGCAAAGGCTTTCCCAGCTATAACCTTTGCCAATACTTGATAAAGATGATGTTAGCCCATAGGTGCCCATCTGACTCCTGGAGCAATTTAAGTGTGTTGAAATAAATGCCTGTGGTGGACTTCTAGTTTTGCTTCTGAAACTTACTATAAGTTGGTTTATTTTTGAGATATAAAAGAGAAAAAGTGACCTTTCTCAACTCTTTCACTTAATTCAAAATGCAGACAATGTAATTTTTGAAATGTGGAACCAAGAGTAAAGAAGAAATGCTATTCCTTCTAAATTAAAAAAAAAAAAAAAAGATGTGTAATTTCACTATTCTTTCAGAATCTAGATGAGTAACTAAAAAGTATACTTTAGCAAACATGAGATTTTTGATAATGTAAAAACCTTCCAACTATTAATACTTTTTCATAATTGCATATCATATCTTTATTATATTACTTTCAGTTGATATTTTTGCAGGGCAAAAAGACAGCTCTGCCAGAAATTCTTTACAATAACTTCCTACAGAATATTTGAACAAAACATTCGGTATACATAAACTTATATCTCAAGATTCCTAAGATTTCAATTTTGCCAAGTTTCTGATTCATTTCATATACTGTCATGTTTGGGTTCAAAATGAAGTGACTTGGTGAAAAAGAAAAGAAACATAGTGTACTCTTGTTCCAGTGCTATTATCCTACTTTGGATTTTCTAATAGTTTGATAAAATTTAACAGCAAAGAGTATATTAAGATATCAAGATATTTTAAAGAGACTGAAAATGCAAAGGTAAAAGTAAATTTCAAACATCTTCATTTATTAGAAAAACAACTATTTCAGACAATGCTGCAACTAGGCTATTCTTGGCATTGTGAAGAATGTTTTACTCCCTGCATTTTTAAAAACCAAGCTTTTCACTTTTTATTCTATGGTGTCATCTAAAATTTATATTAATTGCAAAAAGCTTGTGGAATATATATGGCATTCATCCTGCTTTATCTTTGTAGATTACAAGATTCTTAAATAAGTGAGACCTAAATATTTGTATCCCATGATGTTTCTAAATATATTTTTTAAAAAACATTTAAACCTGGTTCCAGTTTGAATTCTCCTAGGAAGTCAATAACAGGGGAAAAAAAAAATTACCTAATATGGAAATCACTACTGCTATCTACCAATTTTTTTCAGCTCTCCTTTGCAATATTTCATAGTATTACACTTTCATAGTATTACACTTACCTGCCCTGTTTGAAGTTATTGGGGCCATTTTACTTGCTTTGGCCAGAGATGTGTGAGCAAACGTAACACGTGTCACCTCAAGGTGGAAGCTCTTAGAGCCAGTGCGTGATTCATCAGGTTGTTTTTCCCTTTAGCACCACAAGAAGCAACATCTAGGATTACTGCTGCTTTGTCCCAAGGTCTCTGAGTGCT
Organism: Raphicerus campestris; assembly: GCA_006410735.1. Classification (NCBI taxonomy): domain Eukaryota; kingdom Metazoa; phylum Chordata; class Mammalia; order Artiodactyla; family Bovidae; genus Raphicerus; species Raphicerus campestris. Next base: position 48,564 of record SJYW01008146.1, on the reverse strand, counting down.
CACAGTGAGCAGAGCTCCCCTTCTGAGCGGACAGTATCCACAGCTGCGATACAAACCTTTCTGGATTGATGGCACTGAGATTTGGGGGTTGTTATTACAGGTATACTTGTGCCACTGTGTTTTGGAAATGATCAAATTCTGATGAGAATTATACCCTATCTATGTAAGATGAGGCCCAGGAAAAAGAAACAAGGCAGATGTCACAGAAATGTGGACAAGAAAGGGATAGCAAAAGGAAAATAAGCTGAAATCCTTCGTTTAGGTTTCAGGAACCTAAATCTGAAAGCTTAGGTTCCAGAGTTTCAAATTTTATATGATCTTCTTAAAAATAGCCAGTCTTGATAAACACCAAAAGTTTATTTTTCAGAAATCATTTGTTGAAGTTTTAGTCAAAGCACTAAAATGACATGAGTTGCATACTGATGGAAGACAAAAAATATACATATCACTATTTACTCTCTTATACAACTCAACAAGTATGAAGAGCATAAAATACATTTATTCACACTACACATTTCATCAACTGTTAAAACATGTCAATGACAAGTTGAAGTCCAACAATATTATTTACCAGGCAGTAGAATAGTCTGACCTCCAGTGAAGCAGGGAAATGTACACGCCCATCCTTTATAATCTCACCTTAGACAATTAGTTTTGAACAATAATGATAATATATATGTGAAGCTTGCACTAAGTTTTACAAAAAGTTCACTTCACTCACTAAATGATCTTACTTGGACTCTGAACTCAGGTTAGGCACAAAACTAAAGCAGGTTTATCATTTTCATACTGAAACTGATCAAACAAGACAATTTGTTTCACAAGACAGATATATCTATGTATATGTGTGTATGTGTTAACTTAGTATTTTTCACTTCAAAACAACAGATAATTAGAAGCAACTTTCTGCTTTTATTTTAAAAAATGTTTAAAGAACATATTTCTATCACCTAGTTAATCCCATCAGTAAAAAGTCCGATATTTTTGGATATACTTAAAGCTAATTATAAAACAGTGCTATCTCTCTGTACCCCTAAACACATCTGCTGGGGTTTTTTAGTCTCACTTTTTTAAAGGTCACTAACATTAGAAAAAAAAGCACCTGTTTTAATTTTCCTGTTTTTCGCCCTGTGCACTCACATAAGAAATCGTGAGAGGGAGCGGAAAAAATGTCATCTTGATTATAAAGAAACTTATATCCTCACCAGAGACAGGTATGAAAATTTGAGAATTTCAAGAGTCCAAGAGTCCAAAAGTCCAAGTCTATCTTTTTCTCTTTTGTGTCCCTAATTTCTAGTCCAAAATCTGACACAAAGTAGGTGTTAACAAATCTTTTCTAACAGAAAGAGGTAACGACATAAGGACTGATCAAGGTTTTTTAGAAAAGCATCCACAAGGGTTCACATCCAGCAGAGGCGAGAGGACCAGGTGCTCTACTGAGACGTGTAGCATCCCCACCACCACCACCGCCGCCCATCCCCCGTCAAAAGCTGAAACCAGTGCAAGGAGACACCAGGGATGAACCCAAGGGACACGCTTGGAAGCACCTAAGGAGACATGCCACGCAGAGAAAACACAAATAGAATTTCAAACGAGCTCCAAATTGATTATTGGGAATTTAATACACATCCAAGATCCAAATTCATCTCAATGGTTAAGCGCTAAAATGCAAGGGATAGACTGTTCCAGTAATAAAGTCAAAACCAACTTTGACCTTATCATCCAGAACCCAGACATTCAAAAGATAGCAGCAGAGCCTAATAGTACATTTTTAAAAGGTGCAGACAAGAGAAAGTCATAATTAGCCTGTGGATCCGGTCATTCCCTCCAATTATTTCCATTTGCGTCCAAATGTCTGCAGCAAGTGTATTCTCTCTATACCAGCAAAGCAGACACACTAATTTTTTTGATCAAATTGCTTCCTACAGGAGCTCTCCCGGCCAATTCTGATTTCTATCTGTTCCACCTGACAGAACAAAAAATGGAGTATGTAAAGTACTCTAAATTGGAAATTATCTCTAAATTAATTGTGATGATTTTATAATATCACTACCATTTGAAATATTTATTTCTAATCTTTCCATTAAATTTTAACAAGGATTATTAATTGTGCTGGTACAGTTCAGTTCAGTCGCTCAGTCATGTCTGACTCTTTGCGACCCCATGAATCACACCACACTAGGCCTCCCTGTCCATCACCAACTCCCGGAGTCCACCCCATGTCCATTGAGTCGGTGATGCCATCCAGCCATCTCATCCTCTGTCGTTCCCTTCTCCTCCTGCCCTCAATCTTTCCCAGCATCAGGGCCTTTTCAAATTAGTCAGCTCTTCACATCAGGTGGCCAAAGTATTGGAGTTTCAGCATCAACCTCAGTCCTTCTGATGAACACCCAGGACTGATCTNAACTGATCAAACAAGACAATTTGTTTCACAAGACAGATATATCTATGTATATGTGTGTATGTGTTAACTTAGTATTTTTCACTTCAAAACAACAGATAATTAGAAGCAACTTTCTGCTTTTATTTAAAAAAATGTTTAAAGAACATATTTCTATCACCTAGTTAATCCCATCAGTAAAAAGTCCGATATTTTTGGATATACTTAAAGCTAATTATAAAACAGTGCTATCTCTCTGTACCCCTAAACACATCTGCTGGGGTTTTTTAGTCTCACTTTTTTAAAGGTCACTAACATTAGAAAAAAACCTGCTCTTTTCAAGTAATCTGCCTAGAAAAATATAATCCCCCAGAAATAATGTAATCAAATTGTATATAAAGTTGCTTGGATACTATTTTATCCAGTGAGAAGGGAAATTCAGTTACTTGGATGGTCTAATGATAAATTTTAAAGTAGACTGTAAAACTTTAAAAGTGGTAAGCCACTATTTCCAGTCACTTGAACAAATATCCTTCCCCTTTGAACAAATATATGCAAGTTATTGGTAGATGCTCCACTTTATTATTCACTATGTAATAAATTGTCAAACCACAAGGAAATACATAAATAACAGAATAAAATTCTGAAGTCAGATATGCATATTGTTATGCTCATTTCATTTCATTTTCTGTGTACAAAAAAGCCTAACACAATGTAAGCACACATATTCTTTGACTATTTTTTTCCCCAATTTTTGGTGTTTATTTCTTGAGTTTAACAGCATCATAAAACCGATTTAGTTGCCCTAAACCTAAGCTCAGGTAATAGAGATAACCCTTCCAAGATATACAGAGAATGACTGCCCTGTCACTCCCCAAAATTTTGCATGCTAAGCTCATGCACTCCCATCCACAGCCATGTCACGATATCTCCTCAACACAGACACACATGGCCAGAGCGACATCATAGCAAGAGAGAAACATTTGTCATTTGTCTTCTCAAGGAGAAAAGGCCTAAGCTGAGGCTTTTCTCCTCTGCAGAGCTCCTAGATCAGGCTCTGTGGGACTGTTCACTGCAGCGTCCCAACCAGCCTGAGGAGAAAGGAGGGAACTTTGATTCCTTCCACCTCAGCTCACAGAACACCAACACTCTCTCAAGGCACTGTAGGAAATACATATCTCCTCTAAACCATCTATAAATTCTTTTAGTCTTTAAGTGCTCCTAAACATGTGAGAACATTTATGTGATATAACAGCAATCACAAATTGCAACAGCTTTTTAAAAAGTATATACACTGGAGATAGATAGATCTTAAAATAACCAACATGTAGTTGTCAGCTTAAACTAAAAGTTCACTAAACCTTTGCACTTCCATGCTCATTTGCACTAAGATATCCTTTCCAGTAGTTCAATTGGGCACCATCAAGCATCCACTATGTGTTCTATATCTGTGAATGACCTAACTTGGTGTGATTCATCATTTTCTGGTCATAAACGAAGAATACCATATATCAGTGTGTATATGCATGTTGCCCTATCTTAAATTCACTGGGGGAAAAAACAGTTGTCTTTAAATCTTCACTGAGGCTGTTTGCTTGAGCAAACATTCTTCCAGTGTATTCATTACATTAAGCATACATTCTTTTAATGTATTCATTAGAATTTACCAACATTCACCAAAGTAAACAAGAACCAGAACTTTTAAATTACCAGTCAAAAGCAAAAATTTGTAAAAACAGTCATTTCAGTCTAATTGATCTGTACAGATTTCCTAGAGAATCTAGTCAGTTTCACCAGGAAGATTAATATTAAAACAGACCTCAACTAATAAAAAAATGAGTTTTTTTTTAATAGAAATGCATTTCCTGACTATAAAGCAGAACTAGCTACCCTCTGCTCTGACAGACTCAGGACATCTTGAATGATTACTAAAATTCTTCGAGTTCAATTACACAAACAAGCAAAGAAAAAATTTAAGGTATTATTAGGAAATTTGGAGAGAGATTTTTATTTTTTGGTTAATCATTATAAGGGTCTCAAAATGCCTGGCTAACTGCCAAAGTTCCCCTTGACACTGGTAGTACAGGCTTTGGAAGATGCCATCTTACACATTTAAAGAATTCTTTTCAACTGAAATTTCTGATGTCCTTGGTGTGTGTGAGAGTATGTGTGTGTGTATAAGTGAAAAGAAACACACTAGCTGCAGATGGTCTTTGAATATTTTTCTCTAGAGGCTGTGTTTCTTTTGTTCCCTGACAGATATGACACTGTGTTAATGGTGCTCAGGTAAAGCACCTTTCCCAATGTTCTTTGCACCCATCACTTGGGATTTAACTTCTGCTTGTTGACATTATCCATGGCTGAGTTCCTTAGGAACTGCTACAGTGCAAGTCACCTCTACACCTGCTCACACAGAATTTGTTTCTCTACAAACGATACATGAGAATACAAACTATTGACTATACATCAGAGGAAATGGTGATTACTTGAAAACTGTGCAAATCTATGACTTCACAAGAATATCTTCAAACAAAAACTGACCTTCATATCAATAAATGCAAGTGGTCGTATCTGTCAAATATGACAAAGAAAGGTTCATTCTAAACAAGCTCACAAGATCAGGCAACCTGACAGCCAACAACGTATGTGGAAGTCATTATAAGAAGCCACAATCAATCCCCTGTGACATGACAACGCATGTATTAACTGAGGCTATGTAATGAGGAGTAAAACAGACCAGATCAAAAGAGGGTCCCCCATTTCACTGTGCCTGGTCTACATAGAGCAGTGACCCCCTAAATAGCCATTTCACTGTGCAGGTAGTAGACCAAATACACGCTTCAGGCTTCAAGAGAGGCACTCATTTCAAAAGCACAGATAAGCCCCAAATTGCTTTCAGTTTGACTCCTATGGCATTATTTTATCACATTTACCTCCAGTTGACAAAAGCATGTTAAAATATGTAATTATACAGCTAATTTAACAAATTTAAAAGCCAAGTCTGACAAAAGTGCCCCCATACTATTTGGGTGAGGGCTGATTTTTCCAGTTAGACCTTCTCTATTTATATAATAAACTGAAGTATTGCCAACACTTCTTTAAATTTGGTCCTAGACCTACACTGATTTACCATCCTATTCAACTAGGTGCTTGTTTGCTGAGTTACTTTCTCTGTAACTGGTAAATCAGAAATAGCAGCAACCTTTAAGGAATTTTTAATGGAGCTAAGCTCCCAAACATGTAAGCTGATGACATGTACTCCACAACAGCGTCTGGTACACACATAGAGATTCCTAAGGACAGCCTTCCGTAGAAGAATATACACCCAAGGATCTAAGATTTGATTCCATGTTGCCATTCGAAGAGTAAAAAGGGTTCTTTCACAGGAATCCTTAAAATCTTGTATATTCATTCCAATGCTGGCCATTGTCACCTGCAAAATAAACAAAATAGAGAGATCACTTGATAGACATTTCCTCAGTCCTACAGTTTTTTAACTTAGCAAACTGCTACATGGTATTTATTTCACTTTCCACAAAGTGATGTTATTTTGCAAAACACCGAGAAAAAGAAATTAAGCAAAATAGCAGAAATAGCAGAAACATTGACATAGACATCTGAAGCCTTTGAATTCAAACTGACACTAGAACTATGAAAATGACAACTTATATGGCAAGTCAAATGTGCACAAACGGAATGACTGAAGAGCAGACAAACACTGATCCTAGTAACAGATCTTTTCTTACTTCTGGGAATAGAAAATTCAAAGCCAACATATTTGTAAATTTCAATGAAAAAACTAAAGTTTTTATGCAAATAAAGTACTGATAAGCTAAAGTTTATAAAAAAAAAAACTATAGATAAGAGTTTTAAAATTTTTATTTAGAAGAGCTATACATTGTCACTAAGTCATGTCTGACTCTTTGCGACCCCGTGAACTATAGCCCTCAAGGCTTCTCTATCCATGGGATTTCCCAGGCAAGAAAACTGAAGTGAGTTGCCATTTCCTTCTCCAGGGGATCTTCCCAACCCAGTAATGCTATCCATGTCTCTTGCACTGGCAGGTGAATTCTTTACCACTGAGGCACCAGGGAAGCCCTAGCAATAGATTAGAACTGGTCTAAGCTCTGAGCCTAGCTTTAACTTCTCAATGAACATTTGCAGAACAAACAAAATGTCTTTGAAAACACCTTGGATATTAAAACAAATAACAAATGAGCAAAAGGTAAAACTGAAAATTTAAGGGGGATTACACTATTATGTCAGCAGGATTAAGAGACAATGTAAAAGCCTAAAACCCAAAGGGAAAAAAATATCAAGTCTTCTTGGTCTTCTTGATGGGTCATTATCAAGAATAAAATGTTTCAATTTGGCTGGTGATACTTATGGTTGAAGGAGAAATGTCCCTTATCAAAACCCTCATTGTCTACACAACAAAATGCAAACTCCTTGTCTTCTTGATGATGCATCTGAAATCCATCTCTATAACCTCATCTCTCCTGCCAACACCATACACTCCAACTGTCTCACATCCACCATGCCCTTCTGAGCTTTGGCTTGCATGGCTCTCATTTTGAACCTCTACTCGCCATTTCTCTGCCTGACAAACTCCTATCCATCCTTCAAGCCCCATGTCATAATGGGCTCACCTCCATGAAACTTTTCCCAACTTCACTGAGATGAATAAGCGAGTTGTGCTGCCCCAGCACCCTGTCCCTACTCAGCTGTGTCACGTGCCACATTGCATGATAATGATGTATTATTTACTTGCAATTCTATGATCATCTCTTCTTATTATTTTTATTTCTAATATCTGGTACAAAGCTGGTACCTAAGATGTTCTCAGTAAATGGTAAAATGAGCAAAATTATATTACTTTTTATTCACTGAGGCTGTTTCTAGAAGAACAGCATATAGTCATCAGAGAAACATCTG
>SJYW01008146.1:21359-40182 GCA_006410735.1 Raphicerus campestris | reverse complement strand
TAAAGTACTGATAAGCTAAAGTTTATAAAAAAAAAAACTATAGATAAGAGTTTTAAAATTTTTATTTAGAAGAGCTATACATTGTCACTAAGTCATGTCTGACTCTTTGCGACCCCGTGAACTATAGCCCTCAAGGCTTCTCTATCCATGGGATTTCCCAGGCAAGAAAACTGAAGTGAGTTGCCATTTCCTTCTCCAGGGGATCTTCCCAACCCAGTAATGCTATCCATGTCTCTTGCACTGGCAGGTGAATTCTTTACCACTGAGGCACCAGGGAAGCCCTAGCAATAGATTAGAACTGGTCTAAGCTCTGAGCCTAGCTTTAACTTCTCAATGAACATTTGCAGAACAAACAAAATGTCTTTGAAAACACCTTGGATATTAAAACAAATAATAAATGAGCAAAAGGTAAAACTGAAAATTTAAGGGGGATTACACTATTATGTCAGCAGGATTAAGAGACAATGTAAAAGCCTAAAACCCAAAGGGAAAAAAATATCAAGTCTTCTTGGTCTTCTTGATGGGTCATTATCAAGAATAAAATGTTTCAATTTGGCTGGTGATACTTATGGTTGAAGGAGAAATGTCCCTTACCAAAACCCTCATTGTCTACACAACAAAATGCAAACTCCTTGTCTTCTTGATGATGCATCTGAAATCCATCTCTATAACCTCATCTCTCCTGCCAACACCCTACACTCCAACTGTCTCACATCCACCATGCCCTTCTGAGCTTTGGCTTGCATGGCTCTCATTTTGAACCTCTACTCGCCATTTCTCTGCCTGACAAACTCCTATCCATCCTTCAAGCCCCATGTCATAATGGGCTCACCTCCATGAAACTTTTCCCAACTTCACTGAGATGAATAAGTGAGTTGTGCTGCCCCAGCACCTTGTCCCTACTCAGCTGTGTCACGTGCCACATTGCATGATAATGATGTATTATTTACTTGCAATTCTATGATCATCTCTTCTTATTATTTTTATTTCTAATATCTGGTACAAAGCTGGTACCTAAGATGTTCTCAGTAAATGGTAAAATGAGCAAAATTATATTACTTTTTATTCACTGAGGCTGTTTCTAGAAGAACAGCATATAGTCATCAGAGAAACATCTGTTCATCCATCACAGTGGTCTGATATTTTGAGGCCTAAAATGTTTCTAAAAGTAAAGGATTCCAAGGTGGTTTGTTGCCACTAAAAGGAACAAGATCTTGCAATCCATGCAGATTCTTTGGGAAATGATTCTTTCCTTTATGGTTCCTCTTGTAGGGGAAAAAATGATCAAAGTGCAGGTCTAAAGATTCTCTAATAAAATTGACCAAGTTTCACTGCACAGATAAATTAGTCCTCAGACAACAGTACCTGGATTAAGTCCAGATTCTTCTATCACTTCTCCCCAAGTTAGCTAACAGGATTGAAGAAATAAGCCTATATAAGCCCTGTTTCTCTTAAAAGAAAGAAGGGCCAAGGCCCAGTTGGCAATTGACTTGAGATACTTTCATTTTATATTTTTTCTTTACTTATCAAACATTTGTGGATTTGCTATGTGCCAGGCAATGTGCTAGGCTCTGAGGACACAGTGGCAAACGAAGCAGGTATTGCCTGTCCTTATGAAACTTACAATCTATTTGCTTCGCCTTCTTTTTTTTTTGGACATGGGGTAGGGAGGAGTGGGTTCAAGAATGAAAGAAGCAATAGTTCTCTTGCCTGATAAATATTAAGTGAATGCATTTCCTGTTAACGACTACATGTGTTCCTAGAGATCTCAGAGCCCAGCCAAGACATTGCTCTTTGTAGCTGGGAACAAAGATGCTTGGTGCACTTGGATGGAACAGCTGGGCCTAGTTTAGAAACATGCAAGGTTAAAATGCTCGAGTTACATGACATTTACTTCTCTGACTTTCCTCCCTCCCTTGCAAACACCAATGTGGTCACCAGCCATGAAAAAACATTGAGTCCTCTGCTGAGGGCAGCCAGTAGCCAGGGTTTTTCCAGAATACCAGCGTAGTGGCCAGACACTCCTCACTCTCCCCTTCCTATGATCCCAGCCCCAGCCTGGAAGCAAGGTTGCTCTAGAACCTAGCTTGGGAGAAGCACCAGTTACCCACCAAGTGGGTGGAGTATTTATGTAAAAGAAAGATCATCAGTATATTGTTGACAATAGCATATTATTGAAAATTCAGGACAACCCAAGTATCAACAAATCATAAATTATGGTAATTTCATGTAGTGGAAGATATGCAAGCATTTATGTTTGTGATTCAGTCTTATTTTAATATTTATTTATTTATTTGGCTGCACTTGGGTCTTAGTTGCAGCATACAGTACCTTTTCTTTTTAGTTGTGGCATGAAGGATCCTCTTTAGTTGCTAACTCTCAGCTGTGGCATGTAGGATCTAGTTTTCCAATCAAGGATCTAACCCAGGACCCCTGTATTAGGAGCTCAGAGTCTTAGTCACTGAGCCCTCAGGTAAGTTCTCAGTTTTAATTTTTTAAGGCAAGTTACCAAATATATTGACTCTATGATCCCAATTTTGGAAACCTTTATGTAATTTTGAGCACATAGGAAAAAAACAAGTGTATCTCAATGATTTTCTTGGTTAACTCTACAGAGTAAAATTGCAGAGGACTTAGATTTCCTCCTGGGCTTTGTCTCTCATTTAATACTTTGTTAAATTATGAATTGCTTTATAATCGGTACTTTTTCCCTCAGGTAATTTGTTGAAATATACAGGCATACCTTGTTGTATTGTGCATAGCTTTATTGTGCTTTGCAGATACTGTATTTTCTTTTTTTTCTACAAATTGAAGGTTTATGGAACCTTGTGTTGTCAGATGATGGTTAGCATATTTTAGTAATAAAGTATTTTTAATTAAGGTATATATATATACCTTTTTTTTAAACATAATGCTATTGCAAAGTTAAAAGCTTACAGTATAGTGTAAAATATAATTGTGTTTGCCCCGGGAACCTAAAATTTCATGGTTTGCTCTATTGTGATATTCACTTTACTGTGGTGGTCTAAAACCAAACTCATGATATCATATCTCCGAGGTGGTTGCTGTTGTGGTTTTAGTCGCTAAGTCATGTTCAACTCTTGGCAACCCATGGACTGCAGAACACCAAGGTACTAAGTCTGTGAGATTTCAGGCAAGAATACTAGAGTGGGTTGCCATTTCCTTCTCCAGGGGATCTTTCCAACCCAAGGATTGAATCTGTGTCTCTTGCACTGGCAGGCGGATGGCAGGTGAGCCATCAGGAGGGCCTTTGATCCCCAAAGTAGGCCTGTACTATTGCACTGAAGACTCAGAACTAATGCTGATTGTTTATGAATGTCTCTGTTTATGTGAGTGGGGTTCTACAGAATTCCTGGGGAATTTCAGCCCTGATAAGCCTGATAGAAGGTTGGGAGTTGGGGTAAGAGCAGGAATGTCTACCATTTTCCCCAGGCTCCATCAGCAGTCACTTCACAAACCTTGAAAGCATTCTTCTCTGGCTGGCTCATTGGAACTTGGATTCCAGAGAGTTGTGCATAGATTCTCATCACTCATGCAGTCTTTCATCTAGTTTCCAAGAGCTACTTGACACATAACTATGCTGTGTTATTTTCTAAAATATCTTCCTTTAGAGCTTGGTAGGTTATAGTCAGTCATCTTTGTTAATGATTAGAATTCTAACTGAGAGGTGGAAAGGCCAAGTGTTTGGATATTCTATGGAAAAACAAATGAATTAACTTGATACTTGTCAAGACATTCAACATTAAGGCAATAGAGAAATAATGAAATCAAAGAAGTATGTGGGCCAGAATGTTTGTGTTCATTGCTAGCTGCAAAGAGCAAAACAGACAGATGATACAATAAGATCTCCACTTATTTGGGCCACATAGTACAATTAACAGTTAAGGTAACGGCATATTTCCTAGAACTAACACCAAAAAAGATGACCTTTTCNCAAAGAGCAAAATAGACAGATGATACAATAAGATCTCCACTTATTTGGGCCACATAGTACAATTAACAGTTAAGGTAACGGCATATTTCCTAGAACTAACACCAAAAAAGATGACCTTTTCATCTTAGGGGGTGGGAATGCAAAGACAGGATGTCAAGAGACACCTGGAGTAACAGGCAAGTTCAGATTTCAAATACAAAATGAAGCAGGGCAAAGGTTAACAGAGCTTTGCCAAGAGAACACACTGGTCATAGCAAGCACCCTCTTCCAAAAACACAAGAGACAAATCTAGATATAGACATCACCAAATGGTCAATACCAAAATCAGACTGATTATATTCTTTGCCGTCAAAGATGGAAAAGATCTATACAGTCAGCAAAAACAAGACCAGGACCTAACTGTGGCTTAGATCATCAGCTCTTTATTGCAAAATTCAGACACATATTGAAAAAAGTAGAGAAAACCCTAGACCATTCAGGTATGACCTAAATCAAATCTCTTATGATTATACAGTAGAAGTGACAAATAGATTCAAGGGATTAGATCTGATAGAAAGCCTGAAGAACTATGAATAACTATTCACAACATTGTACAAGAGGTGGTGACCAAAATCATTCCCAAGAAAAAGAAATGCAAAAAGGCAAAATGGTTGTCTGAGGAGGCCTTACAAATAGCTAAGAAAAGAATAGGAGCAAAAGGCAATGGAGAAATGGTAAGATACACCCATCTGAATGCAGAGTTCTAAAGAATAGCAAGGAAGAGATAAGAAAGCCATCTTATTTAAAGAAACAGAAGAAAGCAATACAATGGGAAAAACTAGAGATATCTTCAAGAAAAACAGAAATAACAAGGGAACATTTCATGCAAAGATGGGCTCGATAAAGGACAGAAATGGTATGGACCTAACAGAAGCAAAAGATATTAAAAGAAGTGGCAAGAATACACAGATGAACTGTACAAAAAAGATCTTCACGACCCAGATAATCATGATGGTGTGATCACTCATCTAAAGCCAGACATCCTGGAGTGTGAAGTCAAGTGGGCCTTAGGAAGCATCACTACAAACAAAGCTAGTAGAGGTGATGGAATTCCAGCTGAGCTATTTCAAATGTTAAAAGAGCATGCTGTTAAAGTATTGCACTCAATATGCCAACAAATTTGGAAAACTTAGCAGCGGCCACAGGACTGGAAAAGGTCAATTTTCATTTTAATCCCAAAGAAAGGCAATGCCATAGAATGTTCAAACTACTGTACAATTGCATGCATTTCACATGCTAGCAAGATGATGCTCAATATCCTTCAAGTTAGGCTTGAAGTACATGAACCAAGAACTTTCAGATGTTCAAGCTGGTTTTAGAAAAGGCAGAGGAACCAGAGATCAAATTGCCAACATCCACTGGATCATGGAAAAAGAAAGAGATTTCCAGAAAAACATCTACTTCTGCTTCATTGACTACACTAAAGCCTTTGACTGTGTGGATCACAACAAACTGTGGAAAATTCTTAACGAGATGAGAATACCAGATCACCTTACCTGCCTCCTGAGAAACCTGTATGCAGGTCAAGAAGCAACAATTAAAATCATACAGGAACAATGGACTGGTTAAAAACTGGGAAAGGAGTATGTCAAGGCTGTATATTATCATCATGCCTATCTAACTTATAAGCACAGTACATCATGAAAAATGCCAGACTGGATGAATCACAAGCTGGAATCAAGATTATTGGGAGAAATATCAGTAACGTCAGATATGCAGATGATACTACCCTAATTACAGGGTACAAAGAGGAAATAGAGTCTTTTGATAAAGATGAAAGAGAGTGAAAAAGCTTGCTTGAAACTCAACATTCAAAAAACTAAGATCATGGCATCCAGTCCCATCACTTCATGGCAAATAGATGGGAAAAAAAATAAAAACAGTATCAGATCTTATTTTCTTGGCCCCCAAAATCACTGTGGACAGTGACAGCGGTCATGAAATTAAAAGACACTTGCTCCTTAGAAGAAAAGCTATGACAAATCTAGACAGCATATTAAAAAGCAGAGACATGACTTTGCAGACAAAGGTCTGCACAGTCAAAGCTATGATTTTTCCAGTAGTCATATACAGACGTGAGAGTTGGACCATAAAGAAGGCTGAACACTGAAGAATTTATGCTTTTGAACTGTGGTGCTGGGGAAGACTCTTGAGAGTCCCTTGGACTGCAAAGAGATCAAACTAGTCAATCCTAAAGAAAATCAATCCTGAATACCCATTGCAAGGACTAATGCTAAAGGTGAAGCTCCAATACTTTGGTCTCCTGTTGTGAAGAGCCAACTTACTTGGAAAAGACCCTAATGCTGGGCAAGATTGAAGGCAGGAGGAGTAAGGGGCAACGGAGGCTAAGATGGTTGGATGGCATCACCGACTCAATGGTGTTCTGTAGTCCCTGGAATCACAAAGTGTCAGACACAACTTAGTGACTGAACAATGACAACAACTGCCTATCCCGGCTTCCCTGGTGGCTCAGTGCTAAAGAATCCATCAGCCAATGCAGGAGATGCAGGTTCAATCCCTAGCTTGGGAAGATCCCTTGGAGAAGGAAATGGCAACCCACTCCAGCATTTGTGCCTGGAAAATCCCATGGACAAAGGAGCCTGGCAGGCTACAGTCTATGGGATTGCAAATGAGTTGGACATGACAGAGACTAAACAACAATTTTGTATCAAACATTAAGGTCACCAGATTAATCAGTCTTCCAGGCCACTCTACTCATACTCACAGAGCTCAATTTCATTATAAAGTTTTATTCTGGAAGTTACTCCATCATCCCCTACCCTGTCTGTTTTTCTGTTGACTGGTATCAGCACTCCAGTGGCTACTAACAATTATAAGCAATGTTAAATAAAGAATTATGCTTTTGTTCCTCTAAGTAATCATGAAAGTAAATCAATCCATTAGTGAACAGTTTCTTAGTGTATACTCTGTCCAGTCCTTACAGTAGATGCTAGTGATGCAAAGAACAATAGTTAGAGAAATCTCAATATAAGATGCATTTTGCATCTTTATTCAGATTTTCTGTCTCTGCAACTAAAATATCATCTTCAAGGCATATATTTTTATCTGGTTTTCTGTTGTATACCCAGCACCTGGCATACATAGGACAAGTCAATATTAGTTGAATGAATTAAATGAATGAAATCCCTATGAGTAGAGACTGATAAGAAAGCAAACAGTTATATTATTGTAAGTAAAATAATAGAGACATATAAAAGGTGCCACAGGCAGAGTTATTTGCTAGTACATGATCACAGATGCAGTCATTAACATGGTGAGTTTTTGTAATTTTTCTAGTATATAAAAACCTCATTTAGTCAGACTTGAATAATTTTGCATTTATGGTGATTCTGCAGCACTTTGTATTTCTCCTTGGCACCATTTTTTAAGGAAATTTAAATGAACATGTGATTAAAAACCCATTTCTGATGGAATGTTCAGGTTCTTTAGATACCAAGCCATTTTTTAGAATTTTATCAACATCTATCTTCAAATGAACAGTGTCTATGATGACTATACATCAGTCTCATCTAGTCACTAAAGCAGGTAGTTTCATACATAGTTATCTCATTCCAAGAAGCACACTATCCCTTCCACCTTGCCATCATCAGAGAAGACTTAGTTCAGGGACACTTTTTTGGGGAATAAAAGCACAGAGAGAGGTACAGTCCACTGATTTTCAAGTTATTGTCCCTTATAACATTGTTATCCAAAGACTGATCTTTAGGTTTTGCACTTAAATAACCACAGAGATGAGGGCTAATTCTGATTATGCAATTGCAATCCAGTCTTACCAGATGATGATAAAGGTCCATTTGGAAGTTTTTACCAAAGAACCACTTCCTTATACCTCCATGTTTAAGAAGTTCAATCAATGTCCTTCCATTCAAGGCTATGGTTTTTCCAGTGGTCATGTATGGATGTGAGAGTTGGACTGTGTTGAAGGCTGAGCACCGAAGAATTGATGCTTTTGAACTGTGGTGTTGGAGAAGACTCTTCAGAGTCCCTTGTACTGCAAGGAGATCCAACCAGTCCATTCTGAAGGAGATCAAGGCTGGGATTTCTTTGGAAGGAATGATGCTAAAGCTGAAACTCCAATACTTTGGCCACCTCATGCGAAGAGTTGACTCATTGGAAAAGACGTTGATGCTAGGAGGGATTGGGGGCAGGAGGAGAAGGGAACGACCGAGGATGAGATGGCTGGATGGCATCACTGACTCGACAGACTCAAGTCTGAGTGAACTCCGAGAGTTGGTGATGGACAGGGAGGCCTGGCGTGCTGCGATTCATGGGGTCGCAAAGAGTCAGACACGACTGAGTGACTGAACTGAACTGAGTGATAAAGAATGATGCATAAATGAGTGATTTTTAAATGTCACAGTACCTATAAAATTTCAAAAATTAAAAATTTAACTTTCATTTTATTTCATTTATATTGCCATATGGCAATTTTTCTTTATTTATTTTTTAGCTGATGTAATGTTTTTTTTTCTTTTTTTTAATATAAATTTATTTATTTTAATTGGAGGTTAATTACTTTACAATATTATATTGGTTTTGCCATAAATCAACATGAATCCACCACAGGTATACACGTGTTCCCCATCCTGAATCCCCTCCTTCCTCCCTCCCCGTACCATCCCTCTGGGTCGTCCCAGTGCACCAGCCCCAAGCATCCAGTGTCATGCATCAAACCTGGACTGGCGATTTTTAAAAGGTATATAATCACTGAGTATAATCACTGAATCTATCTCACTAGAACAGGTAACTTTTAAAGTTAAATATACTTATGGTGATTTAACTATAGTATTTATGCTTAAAAGAGACTATTTTATCTCTGCAACAGTGACTACAAGAACCTTGAGAAAAAAAAAACTTAACTCTAGTTAAAAAAACTTAACTCCTACATAATATGTTTTCAAAGTAACAAATTGGAATGTAGAAGCTCTAGCAGGATATATCTTTAAATTATGAACTTTTTCCATATCTAAATTTTATGTTTCCACAATGTTGAATATAGAAGGTAATATTTCAATAATTTCCTATTTATTGAATACTCATTAAAATTAAGACAATATTTGCACTTGGTGAATGATGCAGAGATAAGTAAAACAGAAATATTACAGTGTTGGGAGAAACAGACAAAAACATATATTATTTCTTATAACACAACTCTAGAACAGCTGTGAAATGTTGCCTACCTCCTAAGTATACATTATGCTGCATAATACAAACACTTGTACAAATAATTTTTTTCTGTTTGATTTGTTGATAGATTAATCAATGGTCCAGTCAACAGTGCATTTTTGTCTCTGTCTACAGACTCTGGTAGTTTCAAAGAAATGAGAGAAAACAGGGTATACTGCAATAAGACAGCTCCCCTCTGGAATGAGACTGTCTTAAATTATAATATTTTGCATGCATCTTTGCTCCTTCCTGACAGCTGAGGAAATGAGGTACAAAGAAAAGAGCAGAAAAAATTTTCAACTGAACAGTATGTAGAGAAGAAAAAAAGTATAATACTTGAAAAACAAAACTATTAATCTTTCCAGACAAGGGTAATTTGTAGAATATATGTATTATCATTTTGTATTCCAGTACTTTCTGCCAGACCTGTACTTTTTTTGAGTCTATTTAGAAGGAAAATTTATGCCAGAATTTCTAGGAATAATTGTCCACATAGGCTCCTGCTGCTAGTCTTTACCCTTGCAAAAGTTGTAATTTTCTGACACTTTTCAAAGGAATAAAATATAGTCATCCTAGAATACCAAACATAAAAAATTATTCAATAAAATGTTTATATATATGTATGCATATACATGCATGCTATGTCCAATTTAAGTCATGTCCAATTCTTTGCAACCCTATGGATATAGCTTGCCAGGCTCCTCTTCCACGGGATTTTCCAGGCAAGACTACTGGAGTGGGTTGCCATGCCCTCCTCCAGGGGATCTTCCTGACCCAGGGATCAAACCTGTGTCTCCAGCACCTCCTGCATTGGCAGGTGGGTTCTTTACCACTAGTGCCACCTGGGAAGCCTATATATATATATATATATATATATATATATACACACAGATAGATATATATCACATGTGATCATTTCTCTAAGGAAGGCTATTGTTGCTCAGTTGCTCAGTCATGTCTGACTCTGAGACCCATAGACTGCAGCAAACTAGCCTTTCCTGTCCTTCACATCTCCTAGAGCTTGCTCAAACTCACATCCATTGAGTCAGTGATGCCATCCAACCATCTCATCCTCTGTCATCCCCCTCTCCTCCTGCCTTCATTCGTTCCTAGCATCAGGGTCTTTTCTAATGAATTGGCTCTTCACATCAGGTGCCCAAAGTAATGATGCTTCAGCTTCAGCATCAGTCCTTTCAATGAATATTCAGGGCTGATTTCCTTTAGGATGGACTGGTTGGATCTCCTTGCAGTCCAAGGGACTCTCAAGAGTCTTCTCCAACACCACAGTTCAAAAGCATCAATTCTTCAGTGTTCAGCTTTCTTTACAGTCCAACAGTCACATCCACACATGACTACTAGAAAAACCACAGCNCCGTTGCTATTCCAAAAGTGGCCACAAGGCGGCAGCATTTCTTTATGCAGCACAATTATGTGTTTATTATGGTTAACTTTTCTATTGAAGTAGAGTTGATTTCTGTTGTGTTTGTTTTAGGTTGACAGGAACTTGATTCAGTTATGAATAGAGGTACATCTATTCTACTCTTTTTTCGGGGTCTTTTCCCATATAGTTTCTTTGAGTGTGTTCAGTAGACTTCCCTGTGCTATTCAGCAGGTCCATTTCAATTATCTATCTGACAGTAAGTAGTGTGTATCTGCAAGCTCCCAATCTCTTATTGTTCCCCTTCTCCAACCTTAAAAAAAAAAAAATTCGTGAACTCGTGTTTCTATGTCTGTGAGTCTGTCTCAGTTTATGAACTGGTTCAGTTGAGGAATTTATAGATTCTCCCTGTATGTTTAGATTAATTGTCCCTCCGGGTAACTCTTTATTCGATTTTGAGTTTGTCTGTAAGGAGTTGGCCAGAGACGTGCATTCTTTCACTTTTCCCTTCTTTAAGGAACCTCCACCCCGACCTCTATCGTGGATGTTAACAACTCATATCCTAGCATCAGCGTAGGAGGGCGCCCTTTCCTCCACAACCTCTCCAGCCTTTATTTTTTCTAAGACTTTTTGACAGAGTCCATTCTGACCAGTACAAGCTCATACCTCATTGTAGTTTTGATTGACAATTCGATAACATTTCACAAAGTTGAAAGCTTCTCATGAGATATTTGTAATTCCAGTGTGAGTAAAACGAGCTTCGGAGATAGGCCTCATGATCTTTTGCCCTGTTTTGAAAAATTTCCCGGACGCACCTAGGAGACTTCTTCAGACAGGTGTTTCTTCCTTAGAGCCTCTCTGCTGCTGCTGCTGCTGCAGCTAAGTCGCTTCAGTTGTGTCCGACTCTGTGCGACCCCATAGACGGCAGCCCATGACGCTCCCCCATCCCTGGGATTCTCCAGGCAACAACACTGGAGTGGGCTGCCACTTCCTTCTCCAATGCATGAAAGTGAAAAGTGAAAGTGAAGTCTCTCAGTCATGCCAGACTCTTAGCGACCCCATGGACTGGAGCCTGCCAGGCTCTTCCGTCCATGGGATTATCCAGGCAGGAGTGCTGGAGTGGGGTGCCATGTAAAGCAACGTTATTCTTTTACACTTAGATGTGTATATGTTCTTTGGGGGTTCTTTTTCTCATAGAGGTAATTTACAGTCACAGTAGGGTCTCTTGTGCTCTACAGTGGGTCCTTATCGGTTATTTTATAACTAGTAGTGTGTATATGTATATGTTGTTCCCAACGCATATTTCTCCCTGACCCGGCCTTTCCTTTTTGGTAACAGGTTTCTTTACTAAGTGTATGAAGCTGTTACTGTTTTGTAAAGAAGTTCATTTGTTTCCATGTTGGGATTCCACCTAGAAATGATAACAGGAGACACTTTGTCTCACTTAGTTCATCTAGTGTGATCGTCTCTGCCTCTTCCCTGTGACTGAAAGTGGCGTTCTTTCATCCTTTTATGTCTGGGTGTATCTGTACCCCGGCTTCTTTAACCATTCACCTGTCCTTCTACACTTAGGTTTCTTTTGTATCTTGGTGATTGTATCCAGTGCTGCCACGATTGTTGGCGTGCAGTATCTTGAAATTTTTATTTTCCCAGGATCCATGCCCAGGCATGGGATGGCTGGTCACAAGGTTCTTTGTTGCTGAGTGTCTGAAAGCCCCTCCATACTGTTCTCCAGAGTGGATGCACTGATTTACATTCCCACCCAGGGTAGGAGGGTTCCCTTCTCTCCACACCCCCTCCAGCATTCATTGTTGTTGAATTTTTAGATGGCCATGCTGACTGGTGTGAAATGATATCTCAGTAAACTTTTTTTTTTTTTAATTCTTTTTATTTATTTAATTTATGTGGCTGCAGCAGGTTGTATTTGCGGCATGCAGGATCTAGTACCCTGACCAGGGAGTGAACCCAGGCCCCCTGCATTGGAAGCATGGCGTCTTAGCCCCTGGACCACCAGGGAAGTCCCTCATTAAACTTTTGATTTGCATTTCTCTCATGGTTAGGGACGCTGAGCATCTTTTTGCATACTTTATATCCACCTGGATGCCTTCTATGGAGAAATGCCCATTTCGATCTTTGGCCCACTTTTCTTTTTCTTTTTTTTAATTGAGCTGCATCGACTGTTTGCATGTTTTGGAGATGAATTCCTTGTATCTCCATTTACAAACACTTTTTTTCCCCCCACCCATTCTGAGGGTTGTCTTTTTCTTTCATTTATAGTTTACCCTGCTGCTCAAATGCTTTTAACGTTAATGAAGTCCCATTTGTTGATTTTATTGTATTATTCCAAGAATAAATCTAAAAAGAACTGGCTGTGATTTATATTAAGGCATGTTCTGTATATTTTCCTCAAGAGCTATATAGTATCCATCCCTCCATTTAGATCTCTGATTTGGTGTATGTTTTTCTGCATGGGGTTAAGCAGTGTAGTAACTTCATCTTCTTTTCACTTGTTTGAGGAACCTCCACCCTGTTCCTCCATGCTGACGGTTAACAGCTTACCTTACCAGCATTGGTGTAGAAGCGTTTCTGTTTTCCAATATCCTCTACAGCATTTATTATTTGCAGATTTTGACCAATGGCCATTCTGATCAGAGTGAGGTGATACCTTCACTGTAGTTTTGATTTGAATTTCTGTAAGTTTTAGTGTGGAGAAGGCAATGGCAACCCACTCCAGTATCCTTGCCTGGAGAATCCCAGGGATGGGGGAGCCTGGTGGGCTGCCGTCTATGGGGTCGCACAGAGTCAGACACAACTGAAGCGACTTAGCAGCAGCAGCAGGAAGTTTTAGTGATACCGAAATCTTTTCGTGTGATTACTTTGAAAGAGTGTGAGTAAAACTTACCTCCCAAGGTTGGCTTCTTGACCAATTGCCAGGTTTTCAATGCTTTTTCCAGGATCTACCTAAGGTCGTTCGTTGACAACAGGTTTGTTTTCCCTTGCATCCCTGAAGGCCTGGGGATATTATGTGCCCATCTTCACAGGTTTTAAATTGTTGCTACCCAAAGTGGCCACAAGTTGGCAATATTTCTTCATGCCTCACTGTTTTTATTATTTTGGTAATTTAAATTTTTATATCTCAATGGCACCTCACTCCAGTACTCTTGACTGGAAAATCCATGAACGGAGGAGCCTGGTAGGCTGCAGTCCATGGGGTCGCTAAGAGTTGGACACGACTGAGTGACTGCACTTTCACTTTTTACTTTCATGCATTGGAGAAGGAAACGGCAACCCACTCCAGTTTTCTTGCCTGGAGAGTCCCAGGGACGGGGAAGCGTGGTGGGCTGCCGTCTATGGGGATGCACAGAGTTGGACACGACTGAAGTGACTTAGCAGCACCAGCAGAGTAGACATGATTTCCGATGTGGGTTTTTTCTTTGTGTTTTTTGTTTGTTTGTTTGTTTGTTTGTTTTGTGTTTGTTTTTTTTGTTTGTTTGTTTTCAGGAACTTCATTCAGTTATACATAGATGTATATCTATTAGAAACGTGCCTTGTATTATATTGAGAAAAACTGTGCTTTGGAAAAATACATGCTTTTAGAGGTTCTACAATATGTTCTTGAGTTTGCTAATCAGAGACTGCCAATGCAACAAATAGTTCACAATTGCTTTCTTCTTGATTTTCACTAGGGGTTAATTTTTTAAAGATTAAAAATTATGGACTCAAGATCAACTAAAGTGACAAGGAAAATGTTTCAGTGTGTATGGCAAGTCGTATATGTGTTGTCAGTGAGAGAAGATATAAAGACTGGAAATATTTTTGTTGTAAAAAAGTAATGATAATTCTATTCTCTAGTCAGTCATTTATAAATGGGGGGAAAGTAGAACCAATTGATACATTCTTGGCCTTTAGAGGCCTTTTGGGAATTTAGTCTAAGACTCCTGAGGAATTACAGCAGAGTCAGTGTGGAAGAAGTCTATGTGGACAGCATACCAAACTTATTTTTTAAAACAAATTAGTGTTGGCCTAGTTTAATGAAAATAGAGGCAACTTTAGAAAAAAAAATGTTTCACTAAATATTAAATTCTGGTTTTGTCAATTAAGGTCTATGTTTACTAAGAATGTCTTTTGACTTAGTTCCTTTCATCTATGTTATCATGCTGATGAGAGTTAACTGAACTAGTAAGGGACTGTCTAAGTTTATTTCTAAAATTTATTTCAGTAATCAGTCTTTGGATAAGGGTCAGGATCTCCATGGTCTGCCACCAGGAGATTAACACCAGGCTAGAGTTATTTAACAAATTAAGTCAGAGGACCTGGGACATACTAACTGTACTTAAAACAGATTCTCAGATTCTTACTTATGGTCCTACTAATACTGCTAGCTGCATTATTTCCTCTTCTGCCTGCGTTACCAAATGTGTCACTGAACGTCTGATAAAATGGTGATATGGGATCAGTGAGGTAACGGTGAAACTCTAGCTATGGGAAGAAGCAAAAAGGGAACGTTTTCACGGACCATAGAGGCTGGTGAGACAGGTGATCCAGCATCTCTTGGCTCCTGTTTTATGGGGTTAGTCCCATAACAGTGCACTGAGTGGCCCATCAGCAGAATCTTTGCCAGATCTAGGAAGGAGCTTTCCTAGCACCATGGGAGGAAATGGACATAAAAAGCCCCCAAAACCATGGTCAGATTGCCACAAAGGGACCGTACCAACTGAAAAGCGGCACTTGCCGTCTGCCTCTGCTGGGACTCAATCAGGACTTGCTCCATCGGCTGGCCTTCACCAGGCCTGGAAGGCACTAAGCAGGGAGATCGGGAATGGGGCATCCATGCTCTGGGGAAGCTGGCAGAACAGGCCTTCAGACAGTCAGATGCTCTCAGTAAAGATTCTCATGAGCCCAGATTCTTGCCTCTTCTCATGCCTAGAGGAGCACTACAGTCAGTAACAGTGATAACTGCTCTAATATGTGAATTAATATGTGAATACCACGTCAGCAGCCTGAACCTACTAGACAAAACTGGACAACTGGCTACCAAACTACCGGTCTCCTTGAAGTGCCAGGTCTGGACTGGGAATCCAGCTTATTCTCCTGGGAAAAAATTGTGATTGATTTTTTACAGTACTGTTCAGGTTGTCACTCCTCCAACAACTTGATACTAAGTCTGTCACATCTATGTCAGTCACTCTGGGCTAATAGAAAAGACATCAAAAGTATGTAAGACCACAGCAAAAGGCTCCCTGCTTTTGGAGAGTGCTGACTCTTATCTGGACAGGATCAAAATTGCTAAAAAATGTAACCTGGTTCTTACTCCTGCTATTGCGCCTGCTCACAATAATTTGTGATCATTAATCACAGATCTTTGGCCCCTGACCTTTTAAATCCACTTGTTATGTTTGTCTCTTTCAGATTACGATGGTTTCACATCAAGATAATGGTTCCAGCTACTCTTCTGAACAGATCCTGTGGGGATAACAACCAGAGGTCACCCTGGGGCCCCTGAATGAGACAGGACGAGTGTTCCATGACCCCAGCCAGGTAGGGTCTATGAGCCCCGTGTCAGCCTGAAGAAGCTACAGAAGTCAAGCCTTTGCCCTTCAGCTTCCCAGTAAAGGTTTTTGGGGTTCATGTCTCTCAGCAGGATTTAACATAGCAGACAGAGGGGCCTCTGGGCTGGACAGCTGGTATTTGTCAAGTGGAGTGAAATTGAAGCTTTGTTCTCACTCACACAGTCCAAGGACAAATCTAGTGGCAGAAGCTGAAGTCTGCGAGAGTAAAGAGGTAAGAGGCCTACTCCTGAGGTCAAAGAAGACTTCTCTGTACAAGAGCAGGAAGCCTCCTTGATGGCCGAAAAGGGAGGAGACCCCATCCTATAATAAGCATGGACATGCACCCACAGGCCTCTGTGGGGGGATCAATCTTTGCAATGTCGTGCCCATATCTTGGGGAGAGTGCAGGGACCAGTCAGGTGTGAAAAAACAGAGAAGGTAATTGCTCAAAGGTAACCAAAGACCCGAAAGGACAGTCCTCAATGAGGGATTTACATCAGCTCTTCCTGGGCTTCTCTGCAGGACACGCACATTTCTCTCGGTTCTTTATCTCTGAGCTGCTTCTCTCTTAAATACCCTGTGTTTCTCTATGCTCTCAGAGATGTTATGCTGTGGCGATAATAATGGACTTTATATGTATGTAAGTATGTATGCTTCTTGCCTCCCTAAAATATTCTTGGGTTCAAACCACGGAATGACCGAGGGTCACTTTGCTTCTACACTCTGGCCACGGGCGGTCTCGTGGCTGGCAGTCCTGCTTTTATCCAGGGCACCCTGGTTCAGCTCCGGGCAGGAGCCGAGATCTCTCTCCAGGCCCGCTCACTGCTGTCTCCCCGAGATCACGGTTGTACGTTTTCGGTCACCATGCCTGGAAAAGGCGCTATTCCGTTGCATACTGTGCCAGAGGAACATTGCCCTGTGCATCTGTACTGCGTCTTTTCTGTCTGTCATCTCTCCTTCTAAGCGTAGGTTGCTTCGCTGTCTTGGTTATTGAACCTAGAGCTGCCGATATCTCTAGGGTATGGCTGTCTTCTAAAATACTACTTTTTCTCCAGCTCTCTCTGCAGGCATGGAGCCCAATCACTGAAAATTTATACACATCTATGATTTTTTAAATTTTTTATTGCTGGATGATAGCTCTGAAATTTCCTGTCAGTTTCTGACTAAGCTCATGCCAGCTGTAATTATAACTTATTTGGGGTTGAGCTGATTTATGATGTACGGGCCTTAGTGCGCAGCAGATTCAGGCCCTATTGTGGAACCAGGCCTTAGCCTTGACTAGAGTCAGGACTAACTGAGGACCAGACTCAGGCCTAAGTGTGGACTAGAGTCAGGCTGTGGTGTGGAACAGTATGAGGCCTCAGTGAGTACCACAGTCAGGTGTGAGAGTGGGCCACTGTCAGGGCTAATTGTGAACTAGAGTCAGAGTTAATGTGGAGCAGTCAGCCCTTAAAGTGGACGAGAGTCAGGTCTTAAGTGTTTTAGAGTCAGGCCTGAGAGTGGACCAGAACCATGCCTTAGTGTGGACCCGAGTCTGGCTTGAGTGGGTACAAGAGTCAGGCCTTGGTATAGACCAGAATGAGGCCTAAGTTTAATAACAGTCAGTATCAGGAAGACTGAGTTCCATAGTCAAGCCGGACTATGGTGCACACTCAGGTGTGACTCTGGTGCACTCTCAGGCCTGACTCTGTTGCACATTCATCCCTGAATTTGGACCAGGCTAAGGCCTCACTCTGGTCCACAATCAAGACTGACTCTGCTGCACACTCAGGCAGACTCTGGTCCACATAAGGCCAGACTCTGGTACTCACTGAGGCTTGACTTGGTCCATACTAAGGCCTGGATCTGGTTCTCACTATGGCCTGGTCTGGTCCTGAGTTAGGCCTGACTCTGGTCACACTTAGGCCTGAGTGTGGTACGTACTTAGGCCTGACCTGGCTCACGCTAAGGTGTGAATCTGGTCCACACTAAAGCCTGGATCTGGTTCTCACTATGGCCTAGCCTGGTCCTGAGTTAGTCCTGATTCTGGTACTG
This sequence comes from Raphicerus campestris, assembly GCA_006410735.1. NCBI lineage: Eukaryota > Metazoa > Chordata > Mammalia > Artiodactyla > Bovidae > Raphicerus > Raphicerus campestris. The sequence goes on along the minus strand of SJYW01008146.1, from coordinate 22,040 downwards.
ACTCAGGCCTGACTGTGGTACGTACTTAGGCCTCACTCTGGTGTGACTCTGGTTCTGACTTATTCCTGGCTCTGGTAAAAGCAACTGTAAACATCTGCTGGGCAGCTAATAGCCACCAACCCTTGCACATGCTCAGTCATCTCAGTCGTGTCCAGCTCTTTGCATCCAATGGACTGTGGCCTTCCAGTCTCCACTGTCCATTGGATTCTCCAGACAGGAATTCTGGAATGGGTTGTCAGGCCCTCCTCGAGGTATCTTCCTGAGCCAGGTAACCAACCAGTGATGATGTCACCTGCATTTTCTGCATCTCAGGCAGATTCTTTACCATTCAGCCACCTGGAAAGGCCCTCACGAAGCCTGAGTGAGTGAATGAAGTTGCTCAGTTTTGTCTGACTCTTTACAACCCTGTAGACGTAGCCTACGAGGCTTCTACCTCCATGGGATTCTCCAGGCAAGAATACTAGAGTGGGTTACCATTTTCTTCTCCACCAAGCCTGGGGACCTGTTAAACAAACAAGCAAACAAAAACCTACACTCAACAACTGTTCTCTGAAAGGTAGTGGACAAAGAGCCTAAGACCCAAATCACTAAGGCCCCACTTCCCAGCCCCTCCCCAGAGGACTCACCTTGGCAGGGCCCACCCTGCCCTGCTTCTCCAGAAGAGGCACCCCACCCCTCCCC
>SJYW01008139.1:0-10034 GCA_006410735.1 Raphicerus campestris | reverse complement strand
ATGCTTTTGAACTGTAATGTTGGAGAAGACTCTTGAGAGTCCCTTGGACTGCAAGGAGATCCAACCAGTCCACTCCAATCCCAGGAGATCAGCCCTGGGATTTCTTTGGAAGGAATGATGCTAAAGCTGAAACTCCAGTACTTTGGCCACCTCATGCGAAGAGTTGACTCATTGGAAAAGATCTCTGATGCTGGGAGGGATTGGGGGCAGGAGGAGAAGGGGACGACCGAGGATGAGATGACTGGATGGCATCACGGACTTGATGGACGTGAGTCTGAGTGAACTCCGGGAGATGGTGATGAACAGGGAGGCCAGGAGTGCTGCAATTCATGGGGTCGCAAATAGTCGGACACAACTGAGCGTCTGACCTGAACTGAACTGAAGATGATGGCATCTGCTCCCATCACTTCATGACAAATAGATGGGGAAACAGTGGAAACAGTGGCTGACTTTATTTTTATGGGCTCCAAAATCACTGCAGATAGTGACTGTAGCCATGAAATTAAAAGACGCTTATTCCTTGGAAGGAAAGTTATGACCAAACTAGACAGCATATTAAAAAGCAGAGACATTACTTTGTCAACAAAGGTCTGTCTAGTCAAGGCTATGGTTTTTCCAGTAGTCATGTGTGGACGTGAGAGTTGGACTATAAAGAAAGCTGAGTGGGAAGAATTGATGCTTTTGAACTGTGGTGTTGGAGAAGACTCTTGAGAGGAGTCTTGGACTGCAAGGAGATCCAACCAGTCCATCCTAAAGGAAATCAGTCCCGGGTGTTCATTGGAAGGACTGCTGTTGAAGCTGAAGCTCCAATATTTTGGCCACCTGATGTGAAGAGCTGACTCATTTGAAAAGACCTTGATGTTGGGAAAAATTCAGGGCAGGAGGAAAAGGGGATGACAGAGGATGAGATAGTTAGATGGCATCACCGACTCAATGGACATGAGTTTGGATAAACTCCAGGAGTTGGTGATGGACAAGGAGGCCTGGCGTGTTGCGATTCATGGGGCTGCAAAGAGTCAGACACGACTGAGTTGAACTAAGATGATGTTGAGCATATGCTCATGTGTTTATTGGCCATTTCTTTACCTTCTTTGGAGAAATACCTGTTCAAGTCCTTCCTTTGTCCATTTTTGAATTATTTGTTTTTTTTTGTTGTTGAGCTGTTTGATTCTTATTTTTAAATCACTATGTTAAATGCTGGAAATATAGTAATGAGTAAGACACAGACACTGTCCTCAAGAAACTCACAAATTAGTGGGAGAAGCAGACAATATTCTAATGCAGTGTGGTGAACCCAGTGATAATTATATGCTCAAGATATTATTAGAGATTCAAAGAGGGGTACACTAGTGGAGGCGGGACACAGACATGGAAGTTTTCCTGAGTGATATGGTACTTAGAATCTCAAAGGATGCTAGATAGACAAAAAAGGGAAAGGGGTTCATATTCCAGGCAGAAAGGAAATGAGCGATGGTTTGCAGACATGGAACAGCAGGGCATGTGTTGGAAACTCCAAGCATTTCCCTGCTGATGGAATGGGAAGTCCACTGAAGGCAGGGACAAGAGATGAGGCTGGAGAGCTAGACAGGGATTGGATCATGCCAGATGTTACAAACTGTTATAAGGTTTATTTATGATTTATCCTGAGAGCTCTGGGGAGTCATTCAAGAATTTTAAGCAGAGGAGTTATATAGTGAAACTTGTGTGTTAGATCAAATCTTCCCAATCTTTTTTCATATTATATCACGGTATACATAGCAAGAGTTTTGTATGGCATTCTGAGGTAGGTATACTTGCAGCTGCATGCTGCTGGAGATGACAGGCCCAGGCTTTAGCTTCCCCAGGTCCAACACAGCTGTCTCGAGAGCTAAGAGACAGCTGAGAAAGTGTTTTAGATAGATCATGGTAACAGTCATGTAAAGAATAGGTTGGAGGAAAACAGCACCAGAGGCAAAGTGTCAACCAGGTATAGCAGGGATAGAGAATATAACTAGGAGATAGAACTGATGGGACTTGATAGATTAAAGATAGAGGATGGGGAGGGAGTCAAAAGTGATTCCCAGGTTTCCTGCTTGGACCACTGGATGCAGAAGCAGCATATTTAAGAGGAAGATTATGATTTAGGGCTGGATATAAAGATTTGATTTACTTTGATTTACCTTGATGGGCTGGATATGCCCAATAGATGGTCATTATGTTCTTACTGGCTCTATTATGGAGAAATGAACTGCACAGACCAAGAATCCAATTCAGTGTGGAAATGCTTACGGGAATGACTCTACCAGAGATCCACCTGTGTTGAACAGCTTCCCAGTCCACAGCCTCAAAAAAGGCAACCTTTTCTATATACCATGTGACTTCAAACTTTGTCCACAACTGAATGTTATAGGGATAAACATTTGACCCACTATTGAAACAATCTTTCATGAGAATCAGGCACTGGGGCCCCATGACTTTGTTTCATGGGGAACCGAACTTAAAGGTCAGATAGATCCATCATTCTCAAATTACATCCCCAGATTATTGGAATCATTTGAGAACTTGTTAGAAATGTAAAATCTCATAGCTCTTCCCCTGGCTACTGAATCAGAGCCTATTGAATGGGTCTCAGTAATATATGTTTTACAAACTTTCTTTCCAGTACAGGCTATCACTGATAGACACTCTAAGGATAAGACTGCCATTCTGGGAGTAATCCTGATCAAGCACCCAAGTGCTGATAAATAAGCAGAGAAAGCTGGTTTGCAGAGAGAAGCAGGAGGCTGAAGTGAGACAGGCAGTCAGGCAAAGAAACAAAGAGAGGAGAAACAAACTACCTGATAACTTCCCAGTTCCATGAGTCCTAGTTGTTCTTCCTGCAGTTGGAGTTTGTGAAATCTCCCTGCATCATTGCACAAATCCCTTTTATTTGAATGAGGTTTTATTCTTTACAATAAAATGCCTGATTTCTTAGTTTTCTATTTTTCCAAAAATCTATTGTGCATTTACTGTATGGCTACTGTACAAGACATTATAAAGGATAACAAGATCAACTAGACCTACTAGTTATTGCCCTTGAGAGGCTCCATTTAATATAGGAGGAATGTTAGAAGCCCTGTAGGGGAACTGGCTCCTGAACTTTGAGATTATCTGATAAAAACTAAATACAGATCATCCACCATTTACAATGGAATTACATCCCCATAAACCCATTGGAAGTTGAAAATGCATTTGTAACATCGAACCTGCAGAACATTGAAACTCAGTCTCAGTTCAGTTTATTCACTCAGTCATGTCCAATTCTTTGCAACCCCATGGACTGCAGCACGCCAGGCTTCCCTGCCTATCACCAGCTTCCAGAACTCACTGAAACTCATGTCCATTGAGTCGGTGATGCCATCTAACCATCTCATCCTTTGTCATCCCCTTCTCTTCCCACCTTCAATCTTTTCCAGCATCAGGGTCTTTTCAAATGAGTTAGTTCTTTGCATCAGGTGGCCAAAGTATTGAAGCTTCAGTTCCAGCATCAGTCCTTCCAATGAACACCCAGGACTCATCTCCTTTAGGATGGACTGGTTGGATCACCTTGCTATCCAAGGGACTCTCAAGAATCTTTTCCAACACCACAGTTCAAAAGCATCAATTCTCCAGCACTCAGCTTTCTTTATAGTCCAACTCTCACACCCATACGTGACCACTAGAAAAACCACAGCTTTGACTAGATGGACCTTTGTTGGCAAACTCATGTCTCTGCTTTTTAATATGCTGTCTAGGTTGGTAAACAAAACAGATAACTAGTGGAGGTGATGGAATTCCAGTTGAGCTATTTCAAATCCTAGAAGATGATGCTGTGAAAGTGCTGCACTCAATATGCTAGCAAATTTGGAAAACTCAGCAGTGGCCACTGGACTGAAAAAGGTCAGTTTTCATTCCAATTCCAAAGAAAGGCAATGCCAAAGAATGGTCAAACTACTGCACAGTTGCACTCATCTCACACGCTAGTGGACTTCCCTGGTGGGAGACCCAGGTTTGATCCCTGGGTTGGGAAGATCTCCTGGAGAAGGAAATGGCTACCAACTGCAGTATTTTTGCCTTGAAAATCCCATGGACAGAGAAACCTGCTGAGCTACAGTCCATGGGGTCGCAAAGAGTCAGACATGACTAAACAACTTCACTTTCACTTTCTTTCACATGCTAGTAAAGTAATGCTCAAAATTCTCCAAGTCAGGCTTCAATAGTATGTGAACCATGAACTTCCAGATGTTCAGCTTGATTTAGAAAAGGCAGAGGAACCAGAGATCAAATTGCCAACATCCATTGGATCATCAAAAAAGCAAGAGAGTTCCAGAAAAACATCTACTTCAGCTCTATTGACTATGCTGAAGCTTTTGCCTATGTGGATCACAACAAACTGTGGAAAATTCTTAAAGAGATGGGAATACCAGACCACCTGACTTGCCACTTGAGAAATCTGTATGTAGGTCAAGAGGCAACCATTAGAACCGGACATGGAACTATGGACTGGTTCCAAATAGGAAAGGAGTATGTCAAGGCTGTATATTGTCACCCTGCTTATTTTACTTATATGCAGAGTACATCATGAGAAATGCTGGGCCGGATGAAACACAAGCTGGAATCAAGATTACAAGGAGAAATATCACTAACCTCAGATACGCAGATGACACCATCCTTATGGCAGAAAGTGAAGAAGAACTAAAGAGCCTCTTGATGAAAGTGAAAGAGGAGAGTGAAAAAGTTGGATTAAAGCTCAACATTCAGAAAACTAAGATCATGGCATCTGGTCCCATCACTTCATGCAAATAGATGGGGAAACAGTGGCAACAGTGACAGACTATTTTTTTTTTATTTTCTTGGCTCCCAAATCATTGCAGATGGTGACTGCAACCATGAAATTAAAAGACACTTGCTCCTAGGAAGAAAAGTTATGACCAACCTAGACAGCATATTAAAAAGCAGAGACATTACTTTGCAGACTAAGGTCTGTCTAGTCAAGACTATGGTTTTTCCAGTAGTCATGTATGGATGTAAGAGTTGGACTATAAAGAAAGCTGAGTGCCGGAGAATTGATGCTTTTGAACTGTGGTGTTGGAGAAGACTCTTGGGAGTCCCTTGGACTGCAAGGAGATCCAACCAGTCCATCCTAAAGGAGATCAGTCCTGGGTGTTCATTGGAAGGACTGATGCTGAAACTGAAGCTTCAATACTTTGGCCACCTCATGCGAAGGACTGACTCATTGGAAAAGACCCTGCTGCTGGGAAAGATTGAAGGTGGGAGGAGAAGGGGACGACAGAGGATGAGATGGTTGGATGGAATCACTAACTCAATGGATATGAGTTTAAGTAAATTCAGGAGTTGGTGATGGACAGGGAGGCCTGGCATGCTGCAGTCCGTAGGGTTGCAAAAAGTCAGACACGAATGAGCGACTGGACTGAACTGAACTGAAAGGAACTGAGATTGGTAAATGTGTTGAGAACGCTTATATTAGCCAGCAGTTGGGCCCATTTATCTAACACAAAACTTATTTTACAATAAAGTGTGAACCGTCTCATGTAATTTCTTGAATCCTGTTCTAAAGCTGAAAAACAGAATGGTTGTGTTTTGGATGTTTACTCTCCTGATCACCCAGCTGACTGGCATTGCAAAATCGAAAAATTGTAGGTCAGGGACCATCTGTAGTAGCCGCAACTCAATATCTAGCAAGGCCAAAGAAGACCTCAAGAAAGAGGCAATAGTTAATATATACCTTGAATAATGAGTGCAAGAAAGGGGAGAAAGAAGAGGGGAAGGTGTTCCAAATAGAGAGAAAAATAGCACAAAGACATGGGAACCAATGGGGTGCCTGTGTGAAACAGTGAGTGGTGTAAGGCAAATGCAGATTAAAAATGAGACCCTTAAAAAAAAAACAAAAAACAAAAATGAGACCCTTAATTCTCCTGGTTGAGAATAAGAGAGGAGACTTTCTCCCTACTTCTCCCACGTGTTTCCAAATTTCATTCCCTGTCCCTTTCAAATGAATGTAAATCTTTTAAATGGCTAAAGAAGCCTCTCAAAGGTCTCACAGCTCCGGAATATTACTTGGAGGACCTGGGAACTATCTCTTTGAAATGCAAATATCAAGGAAAGTATAGCCCTATCTCTCAGTTGCTGTAGGAGTTTGAGTCTAAAGATATGTCGTTTGTTTCTCCAACCGACAGTCAACATAGGTGGTCTCCCCAGTAGATGAGAAAGCTAGGACGGAGTCTGAATGACCACAAGTGCTCTTAATTGAGGACTAGTTATGGTGTATCCTGAAAAGACGTATGGAATGGGTTCTATCTGTTTGACCACAAAAGAGGGGCAAGATTCCTTTCTGTCTCTGCAGTCGCATAGTGGATTGCCTCTGATGCTCATCTCATTCTGCTTTAATGTTTATTCAATAATAAACACGTTTTCCTTCACGACTATTTTTGTGGAGAGGATTTTGGGGTTGGAAGATCTAATTTTTTTTCAATTTCCCCACCAGGGGTCTGAGGATTCCCTGGTGGCTCAGCTTGTAAGTCTGCCTGCAATCTGGGAGACCTGGGTTTGATCCCTGGGTTGGGAGGATCCCCTGGAGAAGGAAATGGCAACTCACTCCAGTATTCTTGCCTGGAACATCCTACGGATGGAGGAGCCTGGTGGGTTCCATGCGGTTGCAAAGAGTTGGACACAACCAAGTGACTTCACTTTCACTTTTCACCAGGGGTTTGGCTTGTTTGGAGTGTACAGGTTACAGAAGGTGGGTGAGACAGGAAGTGAAAGGGTGAGCCTAAGACCAGAGCACAAGCGGGTTATGTGAGCAGGTCAGTGTTATTCTACAGGCAGGAAGGAGCTATGGAAGAACTAATCCAGGAAACGAAGTAATGTTCTACCTCAGAAAAATGACTCTGGCAGTAGTGTCTGTGGAGGGTTGGAGGGGGAGAAGCATCTAGTGACATAGCACTATATCACTCAGATTATTGTTGGACTGACCTTTCCCTAAGCCCCCTATCAATTTCTGCATTCCAGGATATGGAGAGTAGTGGACAATAGTGAGTGTAGCTGCATGTCTGATGCTCCTTGGCTGTTTTTCCTCTATGGTTTGGGAGCTCCTCTGGCCCCACAGTCTCCACCCAGTGGCTCTTGAGGTCCCTAGTATCTTCAGATTCTAGACTGTCTCTGGTGATTTCCATCAGAAGGGGCTTGCTTATATTGCAGGGATCTCTACCATTGGCTGGTGCTCAGTTTATGATAAACACTTGCTTGATAATTCAGGGAGGTCCTGTAAACCAGCCAAACTGAGGTGTGTGCCAGTTAGCTCAGATGCCTCATTTATTGGCAACCCCTACTGAAGCCCCTGATGGTGACCATTGATTCCGTGGATTCATGTGAGTTCAGGCTTTCCTATTAAAACCACCCATTAAATGGATTTTTCACCTGGGACTTTGTAAACAGAAATTGAGAAGAGTCAAAACACTGTGAATGAACTACATATACATTTATTAAATAGTTAACAAAGGCACAGCAATAACCACTTACTATATATATAATTAACACACGTATGATTCTCCCTTAACTACCAGTTTCCCCAAAGAATTATTCACCTCTTTAGGTCACGAAGGCAAAAGGCAAAGTCTCAATCCCCACCCTCTTCTTGATTCTCCATGGGTTGACCATCATTTCCTATAGCCACAATGTCTCTAGAAGCATGGTGAATGCAGATACCTCAGGTTCCTTCTGCATTCTCAGCTCCAGCTCATGAACAGGCTATCTGCTTTAACAGGTGCTGTTACTACTGCTTACTGCTATGCATCCAGTTATCCTATGATTTTTCACCAAATTTTCTCTTTGCACTCAGACATACATGCTGGGCAGTGTGCTAAATCACTTATAGGGTGAAACCTCCCTCTCTCTCATCAGGAAAATCTTTGCTTTTTCTTGAGTCTGTTTTGCCTAGGTGTCCTGCCTGCCTCTGCACTGCACTGTTAACATGGAAAACATTCTTATACAGGCTTCAGCTTAAACTTTAGAATGGAGCATCTATTTGAGAGGACAGAAAGCAAGTCTCCTCTCACAAACCTCACCCTTCTGTCAGGGTGGCTATCCTTTCTATCAGTGGAGCTGTTGGCTTTTGATCCCCAGACTCCTATATCTTCCTGTTGAAGGAGAATCCAGACACAGAGAAAAATCTGGGAGGGCTCGGTTAAATGGACACTTCTAGTACAGGAAAGCATCAAGTAAAAAGGCCAAGTATGTGCACCCATCTGCTGGAGATTAACAAGTACAGGCATGAGGCTGCTCCAGAAATGTCATCACTTGGAAGGCCCATCACTATGTCATGCTCTTTACTACCAAAGTGGACCATGAGGGTGGATTCAGGTCTGTGGAATTTGGGGATATTCAGTATCAAGTCAGTATTTTAGACTCATTATTATATCAGAACTTTCCTGATCATGAGAAAATTACAGGAGTCTGCCTTTTTTGGCCTTCTTGAGGTAGTGAATGGCTGTACCGCCCATCCATAGGAATCTGATTGCTGGTTAAACGTTGTGATTCAAGTGCCCAGAGTTTTGCTCCAATAAAGCATTTCTCCCTCATCCGTGCATGTGGCCTCTGATACTTGACCACCAGAGTCATGCCTTTTAAAATATAAACACTCCCAGGAGGGGCCACACATTAAGCATGGCTGCTAACACCTTAGTGTGATTTGTCTCTTAGATCTCACTGATGAGCTGCTCTCCATAGCTTGAGATAACCGATAGGAAAGTTCTAATGGGAAAAAACCCATTATCTATCTGGGGAAGCAGGCCTGATAAGTTGCTATCTTGGGGCTTCTGGAAGGCCAGGGGATGAGAAAAGGAGGGACTTAAAAGGATGTTGCGGAAATGGTCGGCAAATGCCAAGGTAAACTCGGTTAACACCTGGTTTTGTCCCTGGGTCAACTTCCCTCTGCCTGGTAGAAACTCCATTTTGATGACTGTCGAGAATGCCTGCCCTGTAATTCCTGCTGTTATCATTCAGCAGCTTTAAAAAGAGAGACATTAGCTGAATTACTTAGAGGCCAAAGACCTCTTGTAAATGTCTATATACTGAACTGGTTTTAGTGTGGAATTATCAGAGTCACAGAAACATATCAAACACATCAAAGGGCTCAAAGTCAGCTTATCAAGAAATGCCACAGTGGGAACCACACTGAGAAATAGTCTAGCAGGGCACTAGGGGCCAGGAGCTAGTAGCCCTGTATGACTCAACTGATACTGGACAAGAACGCAACCTCCTCTCTGGCCCTTTTCATTGTCCTAGATATGTGAATAATACTTTGTTGCTCAGTCGTGTCCAACTCTTTGTGATCCATGGACTACAGCATACCAGGCTTCCCTGTTCTCCACTGTCTCCTGGAGTTTGTTTAAGTTCATGTCCATTGAGTCAGTGATGCTATCTAACCATCTCATCTTCTGTCACCCCCTTCTCCTTTTGCCTTCAATCCTTCCCAGCATCAGGGTCTTTTTCAACTCTGTCACAACATCTTATCCAAAGTCTCTTCACCTCAGTTTTCTATAAGCCAACTACTGGACAGTGGAGAAGTTCCTGATTAGTGTTTTAAGTATTTAGAAATCTGACTAAAGTGTTACCAAGTTACATTTTGCTTTCCTTAAAGAACAAAATTGATTATCCTTTCATTCGTGTGCCATTGGTGAAGAAAACCAATTTGAAGTGAGAGAAAACATTTAAAAGGAAAGTCATGCATCCTGGTGTTGTGAAACTAGTGATGCCAGTCTTGAAAAGAATAAAATGAATGACACTGGTTTCATATGTTACACTCAAGATAAAGGATAGAAATCAATAACAGGAAACTACAAACTCATAATAATAATGTATCTCAGACTATGCCTCAGAATTTCTGAAGCACAATAGAAACCAGTGAGCATTATCTCACAATGTTTAGCATTCTTTTGCTAAAATATAAGTGTGTCTTTCTTGTGGTAGTGACCTCAATATTATAAGAATAATATATCGAATACACTGGATGTATTAGC
>SJYW01008135.1:194645-215203 GCA_006410735.1 Raphicerus campestris | reverse complement strand
TCGGTCATGGCACAGGCCGCGCTGAGTCACCCTCAGATCGGTCACAGAAGGTCTGGCCAGTGTCGTCTTGATTGTTTCAGGTCCAGTTAGTCTTCAGTTCCAGGGTTGTGGGCTTTTTTTCCACTTCTTGAGGCCATTTCTCAGAATTGTGGCAGCTAATGTCACGGCTACAGTCTGTCATTATGTAGTTAACTTCTTCCAGCTGGTGGGGTTTAGTACCTGTGAGACAGCTCACAGGACATGGCTCAGAAGGTTATCTGTAGCCCTAGAGAAGGAACTAAAGGCCCTTGGCTTTGCTTAATGACTGTATTATTACCTGGTCTCCTTTGACTCTTTACCTTTGTTTCTGCATTTTCTCACTTCTCTGATTAAACTTATCCTTTGGCTAAAGTTTTTCTGGGGCTTCCCAGGCAGCTCAGTAGTAAAGAATCCTCCTGCCAGTGCAGCAGATGCGGAAGATGTGGTTCGATCCCTGGGTCAGGAAGATTCCCTGGAGGAGGAAATGGCAACCCACTCCAGCATTCGTGCTGGGGAAGTCCCATGGACAGAGGAGCCTGGCTGGCTACAGTCCGTGGGGTTGCCAAGCATCAGATGCACCTGAACACGAGCACGCAAGGCTTTTCCATAGACAAAGGGCATGAGGGGCAGAGACCACAGAGTCCTGCTCAGTTTCACTACTACACAGAAATGTAACTACATATAGACTTATAACATGTTGACTAATGGATTTGCAGGTCACAAACATCTCAAGAAATAAAGCATATTTTTTTTATTATTTGACTTCAAAATTATATTTTGTATTTGAACTTAACATGTATAAGTTATTAAAGGGGTGCCATTTCCGAAGAAATGAGATGCTTATTTTAGGTTGTCACCAATATCTCACAGGAATGAAAGGCAACTTACAAGGGGGCAAATCTATTATTGCTCACGCTATTGACTTAGCTTGGAAGACAAAAAAAAAATTTTTTTTCCTTTTTTTGCATTCTCAACTATATCATACATTATTTTTCCTTTTGCATTCTCAACTACACCATGTCTCCTTGTAGAAATGCATCGTAATCTACATCATGCTGAATTAGGAAGGGGGAATGAGACTCTATTTGANTTTTTTTTCCTTTTTTTGCATTCTCAACTATATCATACATTATTTTTCCTTTTGCATTCTCAACTACACCATGTCTCCTTGTAGAAATGCATCGTAATCTACATCATGCTGAATTAGGAAGGGAGAATGAGACTCTATTTGACTTTAGTGGAAGAACACTTTTAAGGACAATTATTCTATATCATATAACTAATAACTCTCAGTCTGATAATTTTCCTGGCCACGGTCTTCATGTAGGAAGCCAACTTAGTTCCCAGTTTCCCGTTTCATGGTATCTCTCCAGTGTTCCTGAGATCTCTCGACCTCTATGTTACTGACATCTGGAGCTGACCCGTGCCTTGTAACATTAGCAGCGTCTCTGGATGTCATCCACTGGGTGTCTGCAGCATCCTCCTCCTGCCCATCATTACTCCTAGGCAATGTGTCCAGATATTGACAGTGTCCCGGGGGGAAGGGGACAAAATCTTCTTGGTTGAGAGTCACCAGCCTAAGTGATTAATGTAAACTAAAGTCACAGAAAAGAACAACTTTGGAGGCATGAAGTCACCCTGTGATTCTTGGCTGTGCTTCCTGTTATTAATCTGGTCTTCTGTTAGCAGGGCACAGGGGAATTTTCTCAGGGTGAGCCTTGAATGCATGGATCATTGACACAGCATGGACCCCTCTTTCACTGCAGTGATCATGGTCTTTCATCTTCATAGCCAGCACTAAGATAAAACTGTATAGATACTGGGAACTTCTAGAAAAACCACAGTATTCTGTCGGCCACTCTCCCAAGTCATTTTATAGACCCTGTTCTAGTTTAATCAAAGGACAGTCATTTATGACTTAAAATATAAAAATCTTAATAGAAGCCCAAGAATTATTTAAATAGTGTGTATATTATCAAGAGTGAGGACTTTAAAAATCACTGAAAAGTAGGTGCAGAGTTAGAAAAATGACAAGGTTTAATCTCTTCTCATGAAATAGATGAATGACTCAAATTACGTGGGAGATAGGATGTACAGCATCACATAAAATGTTAGATACATACAATTCCATCTTTTCACTAGTTTGGATTTTAAAAATGCTTAGTGCCCATGGAAGAACCAGTATGTGGTGGCAGAGGTGGGTGGTGGTGGGGAAGGAAGAGAATTCCTCAAAGGACTGCTGAATTATGTGTCATTTCTTTCATAAATTGAAGTATAGTTAATTTTCAGCGGTGTGTTTCAAGTGTACAGCAAAGTGATTCGGTTATACACCTATATCCTTTTTTGGGTCTTTTCCTTTATAGATTTTTACAAAACATTGAGCATAGTTCCCTGTGCTATATATCACTGCGATTCCTTCTATAATTAGAGTGACTTGGGGTTTATTTACAACACAGAGAGACAAGGGCTTTGAACAGTAATGCATGCTTGGTGTTATATATCCCCTCCCGCTTCAACCTCCCTCCCACCCCCCAGGTCATCACAGAGCAGCAGCCGAGCTCCCTGCGCTGCACAGCAGCTCCCCACTAGCTGTCTATTTTACACGCAGTAGAGTATATATATGCTTCTCTCTTTCGGTTCATCCCACCATGAAAAGGAATGAAACTGGGTCATTTGTAATGATGTGGATGAACCTAGAGTCTACCATGCAGAGTGACGGAAGTCAGGAAGAGAAGAACGAGCATCATACTCATATGTATGGAATCCAGGAGGCTTCCCTGGTAGCTCAGCCGCAAAGGATCTGCCTGCAGTGCGGGAGACCCAGGCTTGACGACTCCTGGGTTGAGACGATCCCCTGGAGAAAGGAGCAGCAATCCATTCCAGCATTCTNTATGGAATCTAGGAGGCTTCCCTGGTAGCTCAGCCGCAAAGGATCTGCCTGCAGTGCGGGAGACCCAGGCTTGACGACTCCTGGGTTGAGACGATCCCCTGGAGAAAGGAACAGCAATCCATTCCAGCATTCTTGCCTGGAGAATTCCATGGACAAAGGAAAAATAAATAGTACAGACGAGCCTACTTGCAGGCAGGAACAGAGAGGGAGACAGAGAGAATGTTTTGTGGACACAGTGGGGAAGGAGAGGGTAGGGAGAATTGAAAGAATCTGTCCTTTAACTGTGGAATAATATACCCTGAAAATGGAAAGTCTCATCATATGATCAGTTCAGTTCTCTACAGACAGAGCAGAGGGTCCCCCTGCTGAAGCCGGGGAGCTGGCACGTCGATGTTTTTAAAGTGGTCACACCTGTGGAACCAAAAGGCACATCACTAGCTAATTGGCAGAAGATGTATTTAAGAGAAAACCATTCAGGGTAGAAGGCAGAGGGAGCGAGGGTGTCCTGGATATGCCACAGTAAGGTTAGCTCCTACATTTCTGATCACTTCTGGAGTCTCACAGCATCAAGCTGGAGAAAATGGCATTCATCAAAAATCTTATGGAAAGCAATAAGCATCCTAGGTCGATGATTTAGCAGAAAGAGCTCTTTAAAAAATCAAACTTTGTCACCAAAGGCACACACCAAAAGGGGGACACGGTTTTCTGTAAGGACTCAGATCAAATTTAAGCATGCTCATTTTACACCCCTGGCATTGATGTGTAATGCTAGGTCTCAGGGTATAAAGGTTTGTCTAAAGAAGACTAAAGCCTCTTCAGAGTGAGTACTTTCTGAATTCCTCATTTGTAAGTTACCAGGTGAATTCCTGTGGTTTGGCCTGAGAAGGCACCACACACACACACACACACACACACACACGCACGCACGCAAGTGACACGTCCTTTTTGCCCTCGGGAGATTGAAATCTGATTTCCCAAGCTGGTGGACAGGTTGGCAATTGAAATCAAACTGCTCTCTGCCTCTTAAAGCGCGGGCACGAGGGCCGTTCCCTCTGATTGGCTTTCCCTGCAGCGGGTGCGGGGCGGGGGAGGCACCTGTGCTGGCTGCTGGATCAATGGGCAGTCAGCGGGGCTCTGCTTAATGAACCTTCCACCCGCGTCCCCGCCTTGCTGACAACAGTGGGTAGCTCCAATGCCAACGCTGAGGACGCGGGATCTATTGGAAGGCGAAATAATTGCTTCATTTTCCAGTACAAAGATATAAACCTGATTTTTGTGTACATAAGAGCGCGCTTTCAATCCTTAACTGGAAGAGAGCCTGGCGCGGAGCACAGAGTGAAACGGGGTAGAAAGAGATTGGCTCTCAGAACTCCAGGAAAATTGCCAAGGGCTTTATAGTCAAGGGGTTCTTGGGCTCTGTGGGCCAGCACCAGCCCAAAGCGTGCTGTCTCGGTCACAGAGGAGAAAACGGTTGTTTCCGTTGGGGCCTTTCCACGAGAAAGTGTTTTAACAAATCAAGAGAAGCAGGGAAAACCCCACTGATGAGATTGGCACCTAATTTGTCTCGTTACTGCCTCGTTATGAGGGGGCGTGCGCAGCAGGACGCCGGTCCCAAAAGTGGTATCTGGCGCCCGACTGAGAGTTAGGAGGGAAATGAAGGTGACAGCCCATTCCCAGAATATTCCTGTCATAGCTCCTACTTCCCTGAATTTCCTTCAACTGCCTTTGTGTTGCGAGTGAAATTATGAGGCCGTTGTGTCCTTTTCAAGGTGTGTTTCTAAATGCTGCTAAGATAAGATTAAGCCGCAATTACTCTGAAATGTGAACAAGTGCATGCGCAGTCAGTCGTGTGACTCTCTGAGACCCCGTCATGGACTGCAGCCCACCAGACTCCTCCATCCATGGGATTCTCCAGGCAAGGATACTGGAGTGGCTTGCCCTTTCCTTCTCCAGAAACGTGGACACAGTGCAGCCTGAAACTGCAGCATTCAGGTGATTATGTCAAATAGCATTCATACATACTTCTAGATTTCTACACCATAGCCCGTTTGTATTTGAGTTTTTAAAATATATTATGCTTGTTTTTAAGCATTAGGATAAATCAGTCCTTCCCTAGATACTTGACAACTCACAACACAAACCCAACAAACTTAGAANTAAGGGTGGTGTCATCTGCATATCTGAGGTTATTGATATTTCTCCCAGCAATCTTGATTCCAGTTTGTGTTTCTTCCAGTCCAGCGTTTCTCATGATGTACTCTGCATATAAGTTAAATAAGCAGGGTGACAATATACAGCCTTGACATACTCCCTTTCCTATTTGGAACCAGTCTGTTTGTCCATGTCCAGTTCTAACTGTTGCTTCCTGACCTGCATACAGATTTCTCAAGAGGCGGGTTAGGTGGTCTGGTATCCCCATCTCTCTAAGAATTTTGCTTAAATGATTTTAATCTAGATGAAAGACACTTTAAATGGTACTCAGAATGCATTACAGATTTTAGAACCGGTCCCACTCACAGTGATTTCAGAACACACTGCAGAGGTGCAGCAGTCGTGTTAGGGCTTCTTAATTATTCAAGGGGATAAAGATCTTCTTCAAGTATGGGTAGAAATGAAATCCTTCTATAGGATTAATCTCCAAGAGCTATTTTCCTTTGCAGACTACAATATTATTGTTGGTTTCGTACACTTTTACTTTATAAAGAACTCCCACAGAAGAACTTTCTGGAGGTTTTCCCTGGTATAAATGTCTACATTTTCTGTCTGCAAAATACGGCACGTCCAGACCCAGATACTTAATGGTCAAGGGGCTTCATAACTGCCTCTTCCATATGCTCTTGGAGGTCAGTCAAATTCATGACCATTCCTGTAACAGGATCAATTTCTCCATGTACTGTCACCACAACTTTTTAGGTAATTAAGCACCCCCACTCCAGTGCTCCTGCCTGGAAAATCCATGCACAGAGGAGCCTGGTGGGCAGCAGTCCATGGGGTCGCTAGGAGTCGGACACGACTGAGCAACTTCCCTTTCACTTTTCACTTTCACGTGTTGGAGAAGGAAATGGCAACCCACTCCAGTGTTCTTGCCTGGAGAATCCCAGGGACAGAAGAGCCTGGTGGGCTGCCGTCTCTGGGGTCACACAGAGTCGGACACGAATGAATCGACTTAGCAGCAGCAAGCAGGTTATCCCTGAGTCTAGCTTCCACGAGTAACACTTTGTACTGGTAAAGCTCAGTGAAATTCTCTCTCTCACCTGTTCTGCTGGTGATAATTTATCAGAGAAAGATGGAATTATGTAGAGCGGTCCTCGAGCAAGTGCTGCAATGCGACAGTTTGGGTGAAGAGAAGAAGCACACTGTGAGCAGCTTTCCTACTCGTCGAATGACGTGTCAGGGAAGGCTCAAGCTAGGGGTTTCTGTGATCTTTAATTGAATGATCATTTTCTTAGGAATGTGGGCTTTCAGTCAATATTTGCTAAACATTAGCCTAAATCTTGGTAACTCTTTTAATAAAATAAAATGAAGGAAAATAATACACAGAATCATTTTCATATTTTAAGGAAGTCTAAAGTGGATAGATAGAAACCAGTGTATTTGTTACTATTTTTGGTCCCATGTCTTTCTGGCTTAAAGGAAGTATATGATGAGATCCTCTGTTTTAACTGTCCCACCTTTACTTGAAAGGTCTCCCTGGTGGCTCAGCTGGTAAAGAATACACCTTGGCAGGAAGACACGAATGCGGGAGACCTGGCTTCAGTCCCTGGGTTGGGAAGATCCCTTGGAGAAGGGAACAGCTATTCACTGCAGTACTCTGGCCTGGAGAATTCCACGGACTCTTCCATGGGGTCGCACAGAGTCGGGCACACTGAGCGACTTCCACTTCACCTCACTTATGTGAAAGTACGGTTGTTGTTGCACTTCCCGAACAGTTTCAGGTTTTCCTCATCAGTCAGAGACTTTTCAGGGGGTGATGGGTCCTGCTGAAGAGGCATGGCGGGACACTTGTGCCCGAGGGCGAGGACCCACGCCCGGGCCACTCATGGTTTGCATCCTTGCTCCCTAGCCTGCGTCTTAACCCCTGCCGCCAGGCTGGCGTGGGTGGAGCCTCCCCACGGCTTCCTTAGGTAGGTTCAGTCCTAGGAAGTTTTCATCTTTTTAATGCAGTGGTAAATGGGATTGCTTCTTAAGTTTTTCATTCCTCTCTTTCATTGTTAGTGTATAGAGATACAATAGATGGCTCTGCATGAATTTAGTATCCTGCAACATTACCAAATTCATTGCGGAGCCCCCACAGCTTTCTGGTAGCATCATTAGAAATTCCTACGTGTAGAACCATGTTACCTGCAAACAGTGACAGTTTTACTTCTTTTCCAGATTCGATTTTCTTTCCTGATTGCTTACTCTGATTGCTATTGCTAAGACTTCCAAAATACGTTGACTCAAAGTGGCAAATGTGGGTATCCTCATTTTGTTCACAATCTTACAGGAAACGCCTTTTCACTGCTGAGTATGATGTTAGCTGTGGGTTTGTCATATATGGCCTTTATCACTCTAGACGTATGTTCCTTCTATGTCCCCACTCTGGAGATTTTTTTAAAATACTGTATTTTTGGCTGTGCTGGATATTCGTTGCTATGCAGGCTTTCTCTATTTGCCATGAGCGGGGGCTACTCTTGGTTGCAGTGTGCAGGCTTCTCATTTCAGGGGCTTCTCTCGTGGCGGAGCTCTGGCGCCAGGCCTGTGGGCTCACTAGTGTGGTGCATGGGCTTCCGTTCCTGGTGCACGCAGGCTCAGCGGTTGGGGCTCACAGGCTCTAGAGTGCAGGCTCAGCAGTCGTGATGCCTAGGCTTCATTGCTCTGCTGTATACGGGATCTTTCCGGACTAGGGATCTGGAAACCCGTGTCCCCTGTATTAGCTGGCAGATTCTCAGCCAAATGCATCTTCAGGGAGTTCCCTGGTGTATGTTCCCGAAACAGTGCTGGAGCAGGTTGCCACGCCCTCATCCAGGGGAATCTTTCCAACCTAGGGATTGAACCCACGTCTCTGCACCTTCTGCACTGTCAGGCGGGTTCTTTACCACTAGCGCTACCTGGGAAACCACTCAACCACTGGACCGACAGGGAAGTCCCAGCACTTTCTGGAGACTTTTTTTAAAAATCATACATGGATGTCAAATTGTATCTAAAGCTTTTCCTGCCTCTGTTGAAAAGATCATATGGTTTTTATTCAGTTGGTTAATACGGGGTATCACATTGATTTACCAACACTGAAAAATCCTCGCATCCCTGGAATAAAGCGTACTTGATCGTGGTGTATAATCCTTTTAATGCATTATTGATTTGGTTTGCTAGTGTTGTGTTGAGGGTTTTGGCATCTGTGTTCACCAGTGACATGGGCCTAAAATTTTGTTTTTCGTGTGCGGTCTCTTTGTCTGATTTTTGGTACCAGACTGATGGTGGCCTCATAGAACGTGTTCAGAAGTGTCCCATCCTCTGCAGTTTTTTTGGAAAAGTTGCAGAAGGATAGGCGTTAACGCTTCTCTAAATATTTGGTAGAATTCCTCTGTGAGGTCATCTGGTCCTGGACTTGTGTTCGTGGGGTGCCTTTAAATTCCTGATTCAGTTTCAAGAACAGCGATTGGTCGGCTCATATTTTCTAGTTCTTTCTGATTCAGTCTTGTGAGGTTGTACCTTTGTGAAAATCTGTCCATTTCCCTGCTGCTGCTGCTGCTGCTGCTAAGTCGCTTCAGTCATGTCCGACTCTTAGCGACCCCATGGACTGCAGCCCACCAGGCTCCTCCATCCATGGGACTTTCCAGGCAAGAGTACTGGAGTGGGGTGCCATTGCCTTCTCCGGCTAGAGTGTCCATTTTATTGGCCAATAATTGCTGGTAGTGTTCTCATAGGGTCCTTTGCATGGCTGTGATGCTGGTTGTTAAGTTCTCCCTTTACATTTCTACCTTTGTTGATTTGGGGCCCCTCCCTTTTTGTTTTGTGATGAGTCTGGCTAAGGTTTATCAATTTTTATCTTTCCAAAGAACGAGCTTTTAGTTTCACTCATATATTCTTCATGTGCTTTTTAAAGGCTCAATTTATTTCAGCTCTGACCATTATGATCGATTATCTATGCGTTCATTTTTTTTTCATAATGGTTAATTACAGAATATTGAGTATAGTTCCATCTGGCATACAATAAGAGCTTATTCTTTTCTAAAAATTAAATCAATTTTTAAATTTTAAAATCTTTTTTTTTGAGTATAATTAACAATGTTGGTGCAGGCATACAGCAGTGATTCAATTATACATATACATGTATCTATTTTTTTCAAATTCTTCCCCATTTAGGTTATTACCAAATCTCTGTACGATACAGTAGGTCCTTCTTTATTGTAAATATAGCAGTGTGTATGTGTCTGTCCCAAACTCCCCATCTATTCCTCTTTGCCACCCATTGCCCCTGGTAACCACGTTTGAGACTATGCTATTTTGTAAATAAGTTCACCTAAATAAGTTTTTGTAAATAAGTTCACCACTGTTTTAGATTCACAAATAAGCAATCTCATATGATATTTTTCTCTGAATCATTTCATTCAGTATGACAGTCTCTAGGTGTTTCCATGTTGCTGCAAATGGCATCACTTCATTCTTTTTTATGGCCGAGTAATAGTCCATTGTATACATGTACCGTATTTTCATCCATTTCTCTTGATGGACATCTAGATTGCGTCCATGTTCTGGCTATTGAGCTCTGCAGTGAGCACTGGGGTGTGTGTATCATTTCAAACCAGGTATCTCTCTGGATATGGGCCTGGAGTGGAGCTGCTGAATCGTACACTAGATAAATCATAGGCTAGGGCTTCCCTGGCGGCTGAAACAGTGAAGAATCTGCCCACAGTGTGGGAGACACAGGCGTGATCCCTGGGCCAGGAAGATCCCCTGGAGAAGGGACTGGCAACCCACTCCAGTATTCTTGCCTGGAAAATTCCATGGACAGAGGAAACTAGGGGGCTACGACTGAGCAACTAACTTTTCATAGTAGCTGTACCAATTTACATTTCCAGCAACAGTGTCGGAAGGTTCCCTTTTCTCCAGGACCTTGTTTTTTAATCCACATTGTGTATTAATAATTTGAATCTGCCAACCCCAAACTCCCAATCTAACTCTCCTTTGCTTCCCCTCTCCCTGCCAAGCACCAATCTCTTCTCTAGATGCTTCCCTGGTGGTTCAGCTGGTGAAGAATCTGCCTGCAATGTGGGAGACCTATATTTGATCCCTGGGTTGGGAAGATCCCCTGGAAAAGCCAGTGGCTACCCACTCCAGTATTCTGGCCTGGAGAATTCCATGGACTATTCCATGAGGTTGCAAAGAGCTGGACATGACCCTGTGACTTTCACTTTCTTTCACTCTCTCACTTTCATCAAGAGGCTCTTTGGTTCCTCTTCACTTTTTGCGGGTGGTGTCATCTGAGGTTATTGCTATTTCTCCCGGCAATCTTGATTCCAGCCTGTGCTTCATCTAGCCCGGCATTTCTCATGATTCACTCTGCATATAAGGTAANAGAATTTTGCTTAAATGATTTTAATCTAGATGAAAGACACTTTAAATGGTACTCAGAATGCATTACAGATTTTAGAACCGGTCCCACTCACAGTGATTTCAGAACACACTGCAGAGGTGCAGCAGTCGTGTTAGGGCTTCTTAATTATTCAAGGGGATAAAGATCTTCTTCAAGTATGGGTAGAAATGAAATCCTTCTATAGGATTAATCTCCAAGAGCTATTTTCCTTTGCAGACTACAATATTATTGTTGGTTTCGTACACTTTTACTTTATAAAGAACTCCCACAGAAGAACTTTCTGGAGGTTTTCCCTGGTATAAATGTCTACATTTTCTGTCTGCAAAATACGGCACGTCCAGACCCAGATACTTAATGGTCAAGGGGCTTCATAACTGCCTCTTCCATATGCTCTTGGAGGTCAGTCAAATTCATGACCATTCCTGTAACAGGATCAATTTCTCCATGTACTGTCACCACAACTTTTTAGGTAATTAAGCACCCCCACTCCAGTGCTCCTGCCTGGAAAATCCATGCACAGAGGAGCCTGGTGGGCAGCAGTCCATGGGGTCGCTAGGAGTCGGACACGACTGAGCAACTTCCCTTTCACTTTTCACTTTCACGTGTTGGAGAAGGAAATGGCAACCCACTCCAGTGTTCTTGCCTGGAGAATCCCAGGGACAGAAGAGCCTGGTGGGCTGCCGTCTCTGGGGTCACACAGAGTCGGACACGAATGAATCGACTTAGCAGCAGCAAGCAGGTTATCCCTGAGTCTAGCTTCCACGAGTAACACTTTGTACTGGTAAAGCTCAGTGAAATTCTCTCTCTCACCTGTTCTGCTGGTGATAATTTATCAGAGAAAGATGGAATTATGTAGAGCGGTCCTCGAGCAAGTGCTGCAATGCGACAGTTTGGGTGAAGAGAAGAAGCACACTGTGAGCAGCTTTCCTACTTGTCGAATGACGTGTCAGGGAAGGCTCAAGCTAGGGGTTTCTGTGATCTTTAATTGAAGGATCATTTTCTTAGGAATGTGGGCTTTCAGTCAATATTTGCTAAACATTAGCCTAAATCTTGGTAACTCTTTTAATAAAATAAAATGAAGGAAAATAATACACAGAATCATTTTCATATTTTAAGGAAGTCTAAAGTGGATAGATAGAAACCAGTGTATTTGTTACTATTTTTGGTCCCTTGTCTTTCTGGCTTAAAGGAAGTATATGATGAGATCCTCTGTTTTAACTGTCCCACCTTTACTTGAAAGGTCTCCCTGGTGGCTCAGCTGGTAAAGAATACACCTTTGCAGGAAGACACGAATGCGGGAGACCTGGCTTCAGTCCCTGGGTTGGGAAGATCCCTTGGAGAAGGGAACAGCTATTCACTGCAGTACTCTGGCCTGGAGAATTCCACGGACTCTTCCATGGGGTCGCACAGAGTCGGGCACACTGAGCGACTTCCACTTCACCTCACTTATGTGAAAGTACGGTTGTTGTTGCACTTCCCGAACAGTTTCAGGTTTTCCTCATCAGTCAGAGACTTTTCAGGGGGTGATGGGTCCTGCTGAAGAGGCATGGCGGGACACTTGGGCCCGAGGGCGAGGACCCATGCCCGGGCCACTCATGGTTTGCATCCTTGCTCCCTGGCCTGCGTCTTAACCCCTGCCGCCAGGCTGGCGTGGGTGGAGCCTCCCCACGGCTTCCTTAGGTAGGTTCAGTCCTAGGAAGTTTTCATCTTTTTAATGCAGTGGTAAATGGGATTGCTTCTTAAGTTTTTCATTCCTCTCTTTCATTGTTAGTGTATAGAGATACAATAGATGGCTCTGCATGAATTTAGTATCCTGCAACATTACCAAATTCATTGCGGAGCCCCCACAGCTTTCTGGTAGCATCATTAGAAATTCCTACGTGTAGAACCATGTTACCTGCAAACAGTGACAGTTTTACTTCTTTTCCAGATTCGATTTTCTTTCCTGATTGCTTACTCTGATTGCTATTGCTAAGACTTCCAAAATACGTTGACTCAAAGTGGCAAATGTGGGTATCCTCATTTTGTTCACAATCTTACAGGAAACGCCTTTTCACTGCTGAGTATGATGTTAGCTGTGGGTTTGTCATATATGGCCTTTATCACTCTAGACGTATGTTCCTTCTATGTCCCCACTCTGGAGATTTTTTTAAAATACTGTATTTTTGGCTGTGCTGGATATTCGTTGCTATGCAGGCTTTCTCTATTTGCCATGAGCGGGGGCTACTCTTGGTTGCAGTGTGCAGGCTTCTCATTTCAGGGGCTTCTCTCGTGGCGGAGCTCTGGCGCCAGGCCTGTGGGCTCACTAGTGTGGTGCATGGGCTTCCGTTCCTGGTGCACGCAGGCTCAGCGGTTGGGGCTCACAGGCTCTAGAGTGCAGGCTCAGCAGTCGTGATGCCTAGGCTTCATTGCTCTGCTGTATACGGGATCTTTCCGGACTAGGGATCTGGAAACCCGTGTCCCCTGTATTAGCTGGCAGATTCTCAGCCAAATGCATCTTCAGGGAGTTCCCTGGTGTATGTTCCCGAAACAGTGCTGGAGCAGGTTGCCACGCCCTCATCCAGGGGAATCTTTCCAACCTAGGGATTGAACCCACGTCTCTGCACCTTCTGCACTGTCAGGCGGGTTCTTTACCACTAGCGCTACCTGGGAAACCACTCAACCACTGGACCGACAGGGAAGTCCCAGCACTTTCTGGAGACTTTTTTTAAAAATCATACATGGATGTCAAATTGTATCTAAAGCTTTTCCTGCCTCTGTTGAAAAGATCATATGGTTTTTATTCAGTTGGTTAATACGGGGTATCACATTGATTTACCAACACTGAAAAATCCTCGCATCCCTGGAATAAAGCGTACTTGATCGTGGTGTATAATCCTTTTAATGCATTATTGATTTGGTTTGCTAGTGTTGTGTTGAGGGTTTTGGCATCTGTGTTCACCAGTGACATGGGCCTAAAATTTTGTTTTTCGTGTGCGGTCTCTTTGTCTGATTTTTGGTACCAGACTGATGGTGGCCTCATAGAACGTGTTCAGAAGTGTCCCATCCTCTGCAGTTTTTTTGGAAAAGTTGCAGAAGGATAGGCGTTAACGCTTCTCTAAATATTTGGTAGAATTCCTCTGTGAGGTCATCTGGTCCTGGACTTGTGTTCGTGGGGTGCCTTTAAATTCCTGATTCAGTTTCAAGAACAGCGATTGGTCGGCTCATATTTTCTAGTTCTTTCTGATTCAGTCTTGTGAGGTTGTACCTTTGTGAAAATCTGTCCATTTCCCTGCTGCTGCTGCTGCTGCTGCTAAGTCGCTTCAGTCATGTCCGACTCTTAGCGACCCCATGGACTGCAGCCCACCAGGCTCCTCCATCCATGGGACTTTCCAGGCAAGAGTACTGGAGTGGGGTGCCATTGCCTTCTCCGGCTAGAGTGTCCATTTTATTGGCCAATAATTGCTGGTAGTGTTCTCGTAGGGTCCTTTGCATGGCTGTGATGCTGGTTGTTAAGTTCTCCCTTTACATTTCTACCTTTGTTGATTTGGGGCCCCTCCCTTTTTGTTTTGTGATGAGTCTGGCTAAGGTTTATCAATTTTTATCTTTCCAAAGAACGAGCTTTTAGTTTCACTCATATATTCTTCATGTGCTTTTTAAAGGCTCAATTTATTTCAGCTCTGACCATTATGATCGATTATCTATGCGTTCATTTTTTTTTCATAATGGTTAATTATAGAATATTGAGTATAGTTCCATCTGGCATACAATAAGAGCTTATTCTTTTCTAAAAATTAAATCAATTTTTAAATTTTAAAATCTTTTTTTTGAGTATAATTAACAATGTTGGTGCAGGCATACAGCAGAGTGATTCAATTATACATATACATGTATCTATTTTTTTCAAATTCTTCCCCATTTAGGTTATTACCAAATCTCTGTATGATACAGTAGGTCCTTCTTTATTGTAAATATAGCAGTGTGTATGTGTCTGTCCCAAACTCCCCATCTATTCCTCTTTGCCACCCATTGCCCCTGGTAACCACGTTTGAGACTATGCTATTTTGTAAATAAGTTCACCTAAATAAGTTTTTGTAAATAAGTTCACCACTGTTTTAGATTCACAAATAAGCAATCTCATATGATATTTTTCTCTGAATCATTTCATTCAGTATGACAGTCTCTAGGTGTATCCATGCTGCTGCAAATGGCATCACTTCATTCTTTTTTATGGCCGAGTAATAGTCCATTGTATACATGTACCGTATTTTCATCCATTTCTCTTGATGGACATCTAGATTGCGTCCATGTTCTGGCTATTGAGCTCTGCAGTGAGCACTGGGGTGTGTGTATCATTTCAAACCAGGTATCTCTCTGGATATGGGCCTGGAGTGGAGCTGCTGAATCGTACACTAGATAAATCANGATGCTTGGAGGGATTGGGGGCAGGAGGAGAAGGGGATGACCGAGTATGAAATGGCTGGATGGCATCACTGACTCAATGAACATGAGTCTGAGTGAACTCCGGGAGATGGTGATGGACAGGGAGGCCTGGCGTGCTGTGATTCATGGGGTCGCAAAGAGTCGGACACGACTGAGTGACTTTCACTTCACTATACACCATGGCAGGGGGGCTGTCCTGGGGGGCACAGCCCCACTCTGAACAACACAAGAACATCTGTCCTCCTGGAGCTCAGGGTCCAGCAGGAGACTGCAAGTAAACAAGTCACACAGGTAACCATTTGGCTGCAGTGGGGTCAGCACCAAAGGAGAGTGTGGGATGCCACGTGCGCATCTCCAGGTAGAAACAGGAAGTCTGGGCATCCCTGGGGCTCAGATGATAGAATCCGCCTCTAATGCAGGGGACTTGGGTTTGATCCTTGGGTCATGAAGATTCCCTGGAAAAGGGAATGGCAACCCACTCTAGTATTCTTGTCTGGAGAATTCCATGGACAGAGGAGCCTGGTGTGCTACAGTCTGTGGGGTAGCAGAGTCAGACATGAGACACAACTGAGTGACTACCATGGCTGATTACTGGGTTTCCTTCTGGTAGGAGGGGAGAGCTTTTAAGCTGCACTGGCCTGAAGGTGAGAGAGAACTTGAGACCCTTGAAACACCAGTCCCATAGGCCTAGGAGAGACAGAACTGGCAAAAGTAGGTGAAGACTGGAGCCAGAAACGATGTATATGGCCTAACAGCAGCTCCCTTTAGCAGGAATCACCAGGTACCAGGCCCTGTGCTCAGCCTCTCATTAAACGCACTGCAATTTAACCCTCCTGTAGGACTAGGAATTTATATCCCTACTTTATACTTGAGAAAGTGAGGATTAGAGAAATAATGTATGAACAGGATTACACTTCTGGAAAGAATAAAAAAGAAATTACTTTTTAGACACTGTAATACTCGCAGTCAAAATAATTTACTTAAAAACCCCTGGTTACAAATGTGAACTTTCATGTTCTTTTTCATTTTTCTCTTAAGGATTAAAAGTAGATTTAGAGACTCAGGTGAAGAGTGAAATGGGTGTGTAAGAAGACCAAGAAGCAGCTCAGATAAACCTCTCAATTAAAAATAATCTTCACAGACGTTCACATCTTTCTCTGAAAAATCATTCCAGGAGTTTAATTCACCATTAATTGTACCAGGAATTCGCATGTAATTAGAAACAGATAATGCAACAACTCTGGATATTTTTGAAAGTCTCACTGCGCCGGATCTTTGTTGCCACATGTGGGGTCTTCAGCTGTGTCACGTGGGATTCTCTGACCAGGGATCGACCCTGGGCTCCCTGCTCTGGGAGCACAGTCTTAACCACTGGACCCCCAGGGAAGGCCCCATGGACTTTTCCTTACGTAACTGTACTTACTCGTTTTTGGCTGTGCTAGGCCAGGGCTGCTGCACGGGCTTTCTCTCCTTGCGGCGAGGGGGTTGTCCATGAGCTTCTCCATGGTGCTCCTCTTGTTGGGGAGCACAGGCTCTGGGCGCACGGACTCCAGCAGTTGCAGCACCCAGGCTCCTTAGTGGTGGCACATGGGCGTAGCTGTCCTGAGGGGTGGAGTCTTCCCAGCCCCGTAAAGAACCTGTGTCTCCTGCACCGGCAGGCGGGTGGGTGCCTAGTCAAGGGGCCACCAGGGAAGTCCACCCCGTGGGTATTTTCTGATAAGGTTTTGTGATGGTAATCTTTGTCCCTATGTCATCATTTTGACTTGAAAGTTACTGAGTCAGTTTGGTAAAGATAGCTATACCAACTAATGACACGTTTAAACATCTATGGCTGGTATTGGCTTTTCTAGTTAACACACTCTGAAATAAAACTTCCACTAGTCCCACACTATCTCGAACCTAAAATTTCCTGTGACTTATGATCATGCACACACACACAGTGGGACTGCAAGCTGCTCACTAAAGGTCCTAGGTTATGAAGCTCCTCTTCACCCGCTGGGAATGTGATCCTGATGTGTAAGGACCATTCTACCACCAGCCCAGCAGACTGTATCCCATTAAGATCTTTCAGCCTCAGAGTTTCCAGGCATGGCAGCAACTGTCACTTATTATGTGAAAAGAACATTCAAACCATCTGTACTATCAGTAGGGGTATATTACAGTGACAGGAGTAGAATCTGTTGCCTGAATTTTAGACACTTAAGAGTTTTAAGAAATTTTTCTTATTCCAAGACAGCAAATGACATATCAAAGAGAAGAGGGCCCCGTGAAGCTGTGCCTCGGTTTAATGCAAATTTAAAGACTTCCCTCTTAGGGTCTGTCGGCTCACCATGGTCACTCCCCAACTGTTTCAATATTTAGCCATCTCCAGAAGGAGAAAGAAATAATTCATGGGAACGAATTAGGAACTGTTTCTGTAGGTTGCCTGTTGGGTGAAATAAACAGTGGTAGAATTTAGAGGGGGGGGGAGAATCACAGATACCTGAAAAACTTATTATGCTTATTTTTAGTTTTATACTTTTATTTATATTAGGATATTATACAATTTTCAAAGCTAACAACAGAGTCTTTTTAGTATGTGTATTTGAAGCATAACAAAATAAAAGTATTTCACAAAAGTTCATATTACAGTACTATTGAAATATGAGGCATAAGATAATTATTCAATGGTGGGATATAAACATAATACATTCATTTTAAAGAAAAAACATTTAGTATGAATAATATTTTGGTTAAAATAAATATGCAGATGTTAACAGCAACACCTGCAGTGTATACGGATACAAGCAGGGTGCTTTGTAATGGAGACCACGCAGGATGGTAGGGGTCACGGAGCAGCTGTCCCAGCTCACTGAACTCACCATCAGTGCACACTGCTGAGCACTTCATGTATACAGGGATACCCTTCGTCCACCGTTCCTAGGCATCGGCACGCAGACCAAGGTCACCCCACCTTGTGCCCTGGGGAACTGGTACCAAAGTCTGAATAAGAGTTAGAAATCAGATGTACCTTTCATTTTACTGTTCCTCATTTCAAGTCAAATGTTTTATTTAATCAATACAAAATTTACTTATAAACAAATACAAAGAGAACATTTCATAGGTGATTATAAAACATTAAAACTTCTTGCCTTCACAATTCTTTGAAATATTCAGAATTAAGATTTGTTTTGTGCACAGTGGTTTCTTCCAGAAAAATGTGAACACTGAGATTAAAAAAAAAAAAAAAAAAGATAAAATATCCAAGACAGAAAGTTTCTACATGTAGAAAACAATAATGGATTCCCCTGATCATTAAATTCTTCCCAATTTCCTTCTAGCAGATAGGGTCACTTAAAAGTTTCAATCTCTGCATAGAAGTCCTGTGAGGGGGTCCAGCTAATGGCTTGTAGATGGCTTTTTGCAAGAAAAAGGAGCATATTTGATCCAAGTAGAGGACATCTCATCTCCATCAGTCGTATCACNTTAAAAGTTTCAATCTCTGCATAGAAGTCCTGTGAGGGGGTCCAGCTAATGGCTTGTAGATGGCTTTTTGCAAGAAAAAGGAGCATATTTGATCCAAGCAGAGGACATCTCATCTCCATCAGTCGTATCACATTAAGATGAACAGGACACTAAGGTCAGCAGAGGTGACTCTGCTCTGGAGATGCACGTGGGGACGCCGGGGGCCCGGGGCGCCCCTGCAGCCTGGCACGCAGAGCCGCCAGCTCTCCCCGCCTGCACTGGGATAAATCACCCTAATTCACAACTGATATTGTAGCTGATTAAATTTAGAAAAACAAGACGTCTACACTTTGTACATTTTAAATGTTTACAAATGAAAGTATTCAAATGATTGTAAGAAAAATACTTCTATGGAAAAAACAAAACCAGCAGCTATACGGGCTGAGGGCAGGCGCTCTCTGAGCACGAGGGGTTCCCACTGGCAGGGTTACTGGGCAGGTTCCGTTGGCGGCACGGGGTCCTTAGGTGGTGACGGCCTTGTGGGAGTGGGTCACTGCTAACACGGAGGCATCCAGGGCAAATGTCTCCGTGACGGCAGGTACTGAACTCTGCCCGCTCCTGTAAACTACACCGCCTCGGGCAGCTGCGGGCATGAATACAGTACTTGGCTAGAAGCTTCTCAACAGAAATGTTTAGTTCATAAAACTTCTGGCTGCAGTGTGGCTAGTTTTCACTTCTTTAAACATATCCTAAAACTGCAACCTTGTTGGATGAACTGAAACGGCGTCAGCGTTCACAGGCCCTGGACAACACACACCCCTCCTCCTTTCTAACAGGACACGGCACACACACGGGGCAGCCCAAATTTTAAAAAGTTAAAAAATGTTTTCCTTCCAGGAAAAGTGTTGGCATACCAAATATTCTTTTAAGGCTATGCTATTGTCAGAACATCTGAAACATTAGTGGATAAAACTCATGTACAATATAAATAGGAAAGTAACTTGAAGAATATAAAAAAAAAACTTTCAGAAGGGGACCAATCAGAATTTCAATAAACTCTATGAATAAAAACATATGCTATATACTATAGTGCACGATCATGAGTAGAGCATTTAAATTCATAAAGGAGCTGAAGTATAGTACTGCAGGATTATTCAAATAGTCTTCAAATGTACAAACAGCAAGAACACACAAAAAAGCCTTGGGCAGTGTGCAACTTTGAAAATTACTATCACACCAGCCAGCCAAACGAATCCTTAACCACTTTTTAAATGGATTCATTTATACCATTTTAATGCAAGGAGAATATCAAAGATACTAAAACAAAGCAAAAAACTCTTCAGTGTCTGACTCACATTTTCGTCCCCAAATCTTTTCACATTTAATAGTTGCATTTTGAGTGTTTAAGGATTTTAAATTTCTCAAATGGTTCATGAACAAAAATGTAGTTCATGTGTATATTTAGCTTTAAGAATTCTATTTGAAAGTTACAATGCTAAGAACTAAAACACATACTTCAAACCTCTAAAAATAAAATAGTCACAAAAGTTCACAATTGTGTTCATCTCAGCTGTCCACACTGACGGGAAAGCGCACAGGGCGCGTGTTCAGATACTGTCCTTGGGCCCGCGTGCCTGTCCTGACGGGGCCAAGCCAGGTCACCGGTGTGTGGCACTGAGGGTTTACCTGCACACGACTGATAGCTCAAGAACTAGAAACCGTTCTAAAATTCTTTCGCCATTAAGAACCACTGTGTTCTGTCTGCTCTCCTAACATGCAATCTGACTGTTTCAAAGTCATTGGGGTTTGCGAGAAGGTAACTTAAATTGGTACAAAATGAAGCTTAGATGAAAACTGGTTAAGGATTCAAAGCACGTTAGCTCTGAAGTAGGACTCTTTTAACCCAGGAGGAGGAAGTGCGCTTTGCTCATCAACACTCGAGCGGCGCGTTCCGCCGCCACGCTCAGGCGCTGGCAGTGCAGGCGTGCATCCGCTTCGCCACGTCGTACACATGGATGATGTCCGGCCGCTTCTCCGGGTCCGGGTTGATGCACGCGTTCACCAGCTGCCGCAGCTGCGGAGAAGAAAACGCAACCTGCTTCAGGACCACCGGGCGGCGAGGCGCAGGAGCACGCTTCGCACAGCTCCGGGTGTACCAAGAATGCACGTGTGCTGTTACATATTTGGCTGGAAATATGTGTGACCGCA
>SJYW01008135.1:168862-187666 GCA_006410735.1 Raphicerus campestris | reverse complement strand
ATGACGTATCAAAAAAAAAAAAAAAGCCTCTAAGTGTTCTATCAGACAGACATTACATAATCAAAAAGGAATAATCATCTTAGTGAGCTCTCTGTGTTAGTCTTACATTTGAAAAAAAGAAAAAACTCTCTTCCTGCAAACCTCTGCAAAAAATTACTTTAAAAATCCTGAACTATCCAACCTTTTGACATGATTCTAAGTACTACATTATTAAGTATGGTTGACGAAGACATCGGTTCATATAATCACTTAAAAAAATTTTATATATATTCCTACATGTCAGGCTTTAATTTCTCATAATATTGTTAGGCAATCACTTGCTCAAAGAAATTTTGCGTTTGAATGGAGGGAATTAGCTTCCCATTTATTACTTTGTAGAAGTAATTCCCAAATTAGTGGATAAGAGATTAATAAAAATAAACAGGAATAAGTAAAACATTTCATGTAAGTAAAGACATTTCATAGTTTACATTATCTCAAGAAAACTGCTGCACTTGCATTACTTCACACGTTTATAAAAACAGGCACTTTGTGTTGTTTTAAACTGTTTTATAGAACGAGCTAAAAATAAGGTAAAAAATA
This sequence comes from Raphicerus campestris, assembly GCA_006410735.1. Lineage (NCBI taxonomy): Eukaryota > Metazoa > Chordata > Mammalia > Artiodactyla > Bovidae > Raphicerus > Raphicerus campestris. Next base: position 187,084 of record SJYW01008135.1, on the reverse strand, counting down.
AAGGTCTGAATTTGTAGGAGTCTTTACGAAATCAGAAGAAAAAACTTTAATTCAGATGACTAAGGGAAATTTAAAAAGCAACACAAACATTTAAATGAGAAAAGTCATATAAAGTAAAAATAAAATGAATTCTCTGACATTTCTAAAGGATTATGACATCATCAGTCATATGGAAATAAAAGAATATTTTCAATAAAAAACAGAGAATGCTATGATCGATATGTTTCTAAAGAAATGGCAAAGCATATAGGTTGCTACCAGAAATGTTAAAAGGGGAGTGCTGACGGTCGCCACTGCTGGGTGACAAAGCGTCGAGCTCAGCCGCGTCAGGTGAAGCCGAGCGCTGTGTGCAGCCTGGCTTTGGGTCGGGACCGGCTCCGCCAGGNTTGCTACCAGAAATGTTAAAAGGGGAGTGCTGACGGTCGCCACTGCCGGGTGACAAAGCGTCGAGCTCAGCCGCGTCAGGTGAAGCCGAGCGCTGTGTGCAGCCTGGCTTTGGGTCGGGACCGGCTCGCCAGAACACAGACCCGGCTCCGGCGCTGCTGCTCTCTGACCTCACCCCCATTCCTCTGAGACCAATTATGATGCATCCGCCTCCCGGACACCCCGTTTCCATAGAGCCAAGGACACACTGCAGCCCCCCAAAGTGGGTCTAATGCATCAGCACACACTGGCTGTCGGTGCTTTAATGTTTATACAAAGCGAGGAGGCAGACTCGATGCGTGGGCCAAAGTGTCACCAGTGGCTGACTCGGGGGGCGGCGGGAGGGGAGAAAGCCCTCCCGCACAGAATCCTTACGAGGTGGCGATGGCTCCAGCCTGCAACTGAAGATCACTCAGCGTCTCCTGAAAACTTACAGAAGCGTCTTACAGGAAGTTAATGGTTTCATCCCAGAGGATGCGTGAAATGTAGGGCGCTGCTTTGGATTCGTCCTAGAGGAGTGAGTCCCCAGTGTCGTTTCAGAAGTGAACAAAGGACCTGCTTATGTGTATATTATTTTAAACAAAAATGAAGCATTCGAAGTTTAAAGATCTACTCTTACATGGCAACTCTGAGTGAAGGAAGGTGGTCAACTGATGATTGATGGGCGTTATCAAACTTCCTAAAACTGTTTTCAGGAAGGAAAATCAAATGTTCCTAATAGTGTCTGAGGTAATTAATATTAACTTCAATAAATAACGGCACGGTTAGAGATTACAATTAATATTATTAGATCTCCTCCTACATTTTAAAGTAAAGTATTCCCGGGACTCCCCTGGTGGCCCAGGGCCACCTCAGTCCCCAGGCAGGAGGCCCAGGTTTGATCCCTGGTCAGGGAAAAAGATCCTGCACACCACAGCTAAGACCTGGAGTAGTCAAAACTTTTTTAAGAAATAAAGTAAAATACTCCCATATAACTTAGCATGGGTTACATACTTATCAGAACTAGAGAATATTTGTGAAAACAGATGTACTTCCAAGTATTATTTGTGCCATAGTGTCTCATTTAAATATTCTTATAGAATGATTTAGACTGATCAAATGAATAAAAAGATTTAAATTTCAAAGTATGCAAAAGTAATCTGTACCTGACACTTAAAAAAAAAATTTATGTAAAGTAGCTCTTTTCCGAGCTAAAACAAAGGTCATGTTTTTGGTTAATGAGGCAACTTTCTTAAAAAGCCTCTTTAAACATATTCTGAATTTTACATATAAAAAGAAATTACTTATAAGTGCCTGCTTAAAACACCAGTTACGGGGCTTCCCTGGTGCTTCAGTGGTAAAGAATCCGCCTGCCCATGCAGGAGACGTGGGTTTAATCCCCGGCCCAGAGAGATCCCACGAGCCGCGGAGCTGCCGAGCCTGCGCTCCGGAGCCCCACGCTCCGCAACAGGAGCCGCAGCGAGAAGCCCAGGCACTGCACCGGAGGGCCGCCCCCATCGCACCTGGAGAACAGCCCGAGCAGTGAGGGCCAGCACAGCCGAAAGTACATTATTTCAAACAAAAAAACCAGTTACGGTTTTTAAAGCTTTCAATCGGTACTTTCCTTAAGGGTAACCATTTGGGAAATGAAGCATCAGTAAAATTACCACACACTGTAAAAAAAATTTGTTTTTTCTTCAGCACAGCTATGGATCAATATTTCTGATACCTTATTTGAAACACATAGTCGTTTCCACATATTCTGATATGTAAAAATCATTCCTGCCCTTCTGCAAAATTCCCTCCCTTTTTCCCTTCAGTGTGACCTGGCTGAGCCACTACCAGGTGGAAGGGTGTTCTGAGCGAACTGCGGCAACCCAGGGCAGCAGAGCCCGGGGGAGGCAGGNAGTTTATTTTGTTTATCGACATTTCCATATTGCAATTATAGAAGAATATGCTATCTATTTAGATGTTAATAATGTGATTAATGTGAAGTCGCTCAGTCGTGGCCGACTCTTTGCGACCCCATGGACTGTAGCCTACCAGGCTCCTCTGTCCATGGGATTTTCCAGGCAATAGTACTGGACTGGACTGCCATTTCCTTCCCCAAGTGTAAAGTGAATTTAAAAACTTTGTTAGAAAAGAAAAACTCAATTGAAATACCTTTTCTAGTAAGGCTTTAAAGTTCATTCACAGTTTTAAACTAATTTTAGATTCCAAAGTACTTTTTTTTTTTTAACAAATATATTATATAAAGGGAAGTTTAAATAAAATTGCGTGAAAACCAAAAAGAGAAATTTTAAGTATGAGCAATGATGTATTTAGGGGAAAAAGGACATGCTAAAAATAAAGAATTACATGTCCCTCATTAGCTTTTTCTTTCACTCAGAATTATGATAATCTGTTGTTGGTTCAAGTTTTAGGAGACTGTATCTCAGTAAAATCAACTTTTTTTTTTTTTTCCAGTTTCAAGGCCATCTGATCTTCCTAACTGCCATCACTCTTCTCTCCTGCTTCCCATCTTTGAACTTTCAACAAGACTCTTAAAAGATCTCAAGGACATTTTTGCTAGCCTGGCTCCAAAGACTTTTCCATCCCTGCTACCATCACATTGCTGTTTTTTCACATCTCTTTATGTTATTCTTCCAGCTGTCCTTGGAGTAAAACCCAAGATACTGAACAAGTTCTAAAGCCTCACATTAGATAGCCCTGCTTACTTGTATATTCTTCTTTGACTACTTCCTCCTTCTCACCATGCAGGATCCAGTTACATCCATTCTTTCAAGTCCCCAGAATACAGTAGGCTGTCCCTGTCTTGCCGTATAAAAGTTTCTTGAACTTTAACAGCTCTTTCAGTTGTAGTATAGTTAACTTCTATTCACCCATCAAATGCTAACTCAAAAATCATTTCTTCAGAGCTATGCATTTGATCTTCTTTAACAGAACTACACCTTAAAAAAAAAAAAAACTGATGTGAAAACTAGTAAAAACTGTAGTTAATAGTCTTGTGCTAATATTGACTTTCTGATTTTGATAATGTACTGCAATTATGTAACACATCATTATTGGGGAAACATGTGTGAAGTCTACATGGAAAATACTGTATAGTTTTAATTTCTTTCAAGTCTANAATGCTAACTCAAAAATTATTTCTTCAGAGCTATGCATTTGATCTTCTTTAACAGAACTACACCTTAAAAAAATAAAAAAACTGATGTGAAAACTAGTAAAACCTGTAGTTAATAGTCTTGTGCTAATATTGACTTTCTTATTTTGATAATGTACTGCAATTATGTAACACACCATTATTGGGGAAATATGTGTGAAGTCTACATGGAAAATACTGTACAGTTTTAATTTCTTTCAAGTCTAAACTTATTTCACAATAAGCACAAAAATAAATCACTGCTTCAGAAACCTTCTTATTATTACTCTTCTGAATAGCTGAGACACTAACCTCCTTATTTTCTTCCCTCATAACATTTATCACTGAACATATAAAAATTTTGAGATTAATCATCCCTCTATAGGGTAAGCATCCTATTTATTTACCTCATCTTTGTTTGGCCAGTAGTTACCTCAATACTTGACACAGGAAATATGTCCAATAAGTAATTATTAAAGGGAGTATTAAATACATGAATGTACCAGTCAATGCCCTTTGGTGGCAAAACTGTATATATAATGATATATATCTACAGTTTCAAAAGATACTGCTCAAATTATGAAGTTAATGGGATCATCAATGTTCTAAATATTGATCTAAATGTGTAGATCTACATATGTACGATTCTAATTTGGAAATGATGCAAATCAATGAGAAAAAAGCACAACAGCAACGAACATTTAGTGAATATTTAATCCTATTCTTCAAAATACTTTATAAGCAATTCTCTATTTAATCCTTATGATATCCGTATCGAATGTATGCCACTTTTCATCTTCATTTTACAGATATGAAAATGGCCTACACACTTGTAACTTGCACACGGTCAGAACACTTACACAGCAGAGGCAAGATATGAACACAGGGCTTCCCGTGGGGCTCAGCTTGTAAAGAATCTGCCCGCAATGCGGGAGACCCGAGTTCAATCCCTGAATTAGGAAGATCCCCTGGAAAAGGGAAAGGCTACCTACTCCAGTATTCTGGCCTGGAGAATTCCATGGACTGTACAGTCCATAGGGTCACAAAGAGTTGGACACGACTGAGCAACTAAGCACATTCGGCTTCCAAGTCTATATTCTTAAGTATGACTTCCTGCCTGGGGATAAAGCCTGGGAGCGCTGCTTGAGAGAGTTTTGAAAAGTGACCTATGAAATCTAAAGGAAGATTACAAGTTGATGTGGAACCACACTTCTTTAAATCTTTGTATCCCCACCGTTATACACAAAGCTTTCCATGGAGTACATGCTCACTCACTAGTGCTCTCTCTCTCTCTCACACACACACACACACACACACACTGCATCACAAATGAATAAATAAATCTAAAGCAAGCTAAGGAAAAGAGAAAAAGCAAAATTATAGGTAAGAGAATCAATTTCCACCCAAGCACCAGTACTTTTAATTCTTTATTTCAAGATGGACACTGGTTGGGAATTCTCTGAATTTACTGAAGCAAGAACAAAGGCAGAAGAGTGGAGGCTCCCAAACAGATCAAACTTATTTGAAATGAATCAGGTAAATAGTAACTACGTGAGGAAAATTAAAGAAACTAAGAATGTCCTGGGAAAGAAATTAAGGAATCACAAAATGGTATAGTCAAATATCACCAGGCTATGAGCAGTAACAAGAAGCAATTCACAAATATTTCAGATGTTGTTCCATCTGTCAAGCTTAAGGGCCTCATCACAAGTAGAGATCAGAGATAACAAATATGTCGTATCTTGGACTAAAAATAAAGCAAGTCCCTCTATACACAATAAAATGCTTTGAAGTATTTACATTTGTTGATTGTGTGACATACTCTTAACCTTACTAGATAGGTACAGCTCTGCTGGGAGCAATTAATTGAGAAAGCTACAGAAAATTCTGCAAAGGATAAGTGAAATATTTGGAATACTTTTCTTGCTGCAGACAGCTGGATGGTGCTAATTTAGCTAGCTACTTTACTGTGAGGGGAGGAAGGAGGGAGCAGTAAGGTTTTTTGTATTTTACCACATCTCTGCAAATTCAGAGAAAAGGAAAACAAGGAAGGCATTGATAAGCATGGAAAATGAACTGGCTTTCTTCCTGCTTTCCTCAATGAGCATGTCTATTCTAACTGGCCCAGGGAACTAGTACACTTTTTATTCAGGTGACATACACCAAAGAGAATCTAACCAGAGAGCTGTGTTAAGCAGCAGTTTACCTTTTGTTTTTCAAATAGCTTTACTGGAATATGATTCACAGACATACAGATCACCCATTCAAAATGTCCTACTTCAATGGTATTTTGTACCTGTATATCCAATTAGTATCAGCACCCCAATCTAATTTTAGAACATTTTCATCATCCCTAGCAATTAATGCATTTTAATAGATGGTTAAATGGTTTGTGATCTAAATACATAAATACATGCAAGCATATATACCTATATCATACATACCTAAACACTCAAAATCCAAAATAAAAACTAAAGGACACTTCTGATGAGTTATGAATGCTCTCAGTGAAATGGCCCTGTCTACTGGAAGGAACACATTTTGATGCCAGAAAACAGACAATCTTTCCGTTCCTAACTTCATTTTGGTGATCTAACTACTTGAGTTAGACTTCTTTGCAGAAGTAATTTCTGCAAAATACAAAAGGAATCATTTGCCCTGCCCTTCAAACTCATCATTTTCCTATTTTTTAGTTTTCTTCCTAAAGAATAATTTCTGGCCATATCAAAAGCCACTTAACTCTCTTCATTACTGTGTTTACTTCCATCTAGAACTTTCCGGACCAGGGGGCCCATATAGTCCTGTATTTGGTTAGAGTAAATATCTCCAGCTCCTCCTTCTGACCAGCTCAGGAAAATTCATTACAGGAAGCAACAAAAAAGGAAGATGGAAACACTTTCCCATTATCCATTAGACCCAAGCCAAATTAATTTTAAACTGGTAATATCTTAAGCCTGAAAAAGCAGATATGCTTCAAATTTTTCCCTCTTGATCTTCAGATTAACTCCTGGAACAGTTTATAAGAGTCGCCTATGTATAGGATTTTTTTTTTTTTTTTACAGAGAGGCAAGCTAGGGACTTAAACACACTGCAGGAAAATCTGGTTTATCTGGTTTATTAATCATTCAAATTTTGATAATCTGTAGATCAAATTTAAATAATTTTAGCACAGTACCTAAACACAAGTGTTCAATGAAAAATGTTAGCTGAATGTTTTTGAACAGTAATAGATAACACTTATTAAATATCTACTGTGTGTTATCTGCTGATTTGTGTTTTACATTAATTCATTTCATCCTCAATAAACCCGAGAAGGCACTATTCTATGCCATCACCATCATCACTCATCATCCACATTTTTAGATAGGAAATTGAGGCAAACAGTACAAGGCATCATGCTCCAGCTTACAAAACGACAGCCAGAATTTAAAACCAGACTCTGGTTTCAGAGCTTACTTTACTGAGTACCACCCTATGCTGCCCATCAGAAAACAAGCAAGGAAAAAATGATCATCTTACAATACCGATGTCAGTCTATTCTCTAATGTCAAAGAAATAATGCAGCTACTCTGGACAGAGAGATATACTGCCAGAGTGGTAAAAGAAACCTGCTGCTGCTGCTGCTAAGTCAGTTCAGTCGTGTCTGACTCTTCGCGACCCCATGGACTGCAGCCTACCAGGCTCCTCCATCCATGGGACCTTCTAGGCAAGAGTACTGGAGTGGGATGCCATCGCCTTCTCCGAAAGAAACCTAGTTCCTTTTATATAGGACAGAAGTACTGAAAGTTGTTTGGGACTACAGGGAGGTTCATTAACAGCAAGAAGGAAAATGAGGGTGTGTGCACCATCTGAGACAGCAAAGTGGGCAAAAAGAAGAAGAATAAGATGACCTAAACCATTTTAGGAATTCATCTGTCAACAGTTGTGTTTATAATAAAGATCCAGTAACACGCATGTCCAATGACAGTGGCCAAAAAGCATAAACTCAGGTCTAGAATGTAAATGATTTCATTGTAGTGAAACCAGTTTTATAAAAGAAGATTTAACAGCAGATTCTTGGTCTGCATTTAGTTTAAAAAAACAAAATGACTGGTAAATAGCACACGAATACTAAATAAAATTATCAGAAACTATTATAAAAACTGAGCCAACAGAAAGATATTTACTCCAGGATTATATTAATATAATATATTCTAAATTCATCTAGAATTTGCATGCATATTAACACCAAATTGATCTCAGTCAAACCAAGACAGAAAACTGGTCAGCCTGGCATGCTCAGGGGCTACTCCTGATACTGAGAGAGAAGTCCCACTTGACTCTTCCCTGAGACCACAGCTCTACCATGTGCATGTGCATTCAAGAAGCAATAAGCAACAACATTTCAAGGGCTACACACCTAGGGCAATAAGAAACAGGATCCACGCACACGTGTAGTCTTTAAAAATAACAGTGGAGACTGACCAGGCACTTTAAATAGGCACTGCAAAAACTATAAATTTCTGCTAAAGGGACATTATCACAATTTTCTAACCTGGGTTTGAACCAAGGCTTGTGAGACCTCTTCTACTAAATGCAACATCACACGAGCACTCACTCTGCTATGTTGTTCCACACAACAGATCATAAGCCCAACTTCATGGCTCTTTGGAATTAATCATTTCTAAAGGGAGGGAGGTGAACACACAGAGTTAACAGAGTTCACCGGAGTGGCTTCTTTCCACTCCCAACCTAACATATCATCCCTTCTTCAAAAGAGAATAATATTAAAAAAAATTATTCCATAGTAACTGAATGGCTTTGACAAGCTACTATTAAATTTTGAAATATAACTCCCAATCCCTTGTACAAATACAAAATACAGTTAGGAAAGAGGGAAAAATATAGCTAGATATTCTAAAGAAATAATAGAGAAACAAATCAGTGACCCAGGTAATACAAGCCTGAGAAATAGCATCTTTATATGATGGTGAAGAATCGATTTTTTCTTCATTGTAACTTCTATCTTTATTTTTTTCAGTGTTTTAAGTGATGCTAATGGCACAATTGAATGGCTTACAGTCTAAATCCTATTTTATCCATTGTTCTTTAAACATTCTTAGTGGCTAAAATTATATCTCAGGCTCTATATGTGTTTACATGCACCATGAATATCCTCCAGTAGACTACTAGGGGATGTTCTTTCTTCTTTTACAATGTACCTTAAAAAAAAGAAAAGAAAAACCATGGCTGATTCTTCGTTTCCCCAGGAATACTCAGGTTACATATGCTGTTCAACAATGGGAAAGGAATGTATTAAAGGGAAAATATCCTAAAGTAAGGTTGAGGAGACACAAACACTAAACAAAATTAATTTGGCAAAGAAGCCTGCCCCTCCTTGTAGTGCAAAGGGAAGAGTGAGAGAGTAAGGATTATTTTCCAGATTACATCTTGAGGTTGAAAATTGGTATCACATACATATATAACGGTAAATATCTTATTGTAACTAATAATCACTTACTCAGGCCTTTGTTATTTCTTGCTTAAGACTCTACTGGATAAGAAATGTAAGGGAAGAGAAAGAGAAGAGGGAGAACAAGAAGAGGAATAGTAGACTGTCTCTAAAAGATAATTTTAAATTTTAAAAGTACTTGTTCTTCAATGCTCTGTATCTGCCACTTTTCACCAGAGAATTAAGCAAAAGCAAAGCTTTTCAGTAGAAGAAGATGCTTACTTATCTAGAACGATAACTTCACAGATATATGATAATTAAGTGTAGTAACTTTAAGAAAATCTCTAAGATATGATGTTAAAGTGAATTCCCACAGTCTTAATATGCTTTTGCCAAAAATTAAAAACTGTAGAACAACTTATTTTTTCACTCTAGCCACAACAGAGAAATAAATCCATATGCCTTATTTCTTTAATATACTAAATTTAGATTTCAATGTTAAAATAGGTTTTGACATAAACGGCTTTAAAATAACACAAGCGTCTTTCATTTGGGTCTTTTCCCAGTTAATTATTTGCTGGCATTGTACTAGAAATTCCTTGGCTTCACCTTAAACCAGCACTCCCAAGTGCTAATTAGGAGACTATATACATTATTAACCAGAGAATGTTGTGCTTAAAACATGTATGTTCCATATGTATCCTATCATTAACAATATTCCTTTCACTCCTGGAAAGCTCTCTTTAAAAACTAGAGCCCCTATTTAAACAAAGAAATTGGCTGCTATTGAGGAAAGTCTTACTGAAATGCAATTAATAGGTAAGGGCCAACAGGACACAGGATTGCTGTCTTTGAAACATCTTTAACATGAATCAAGTTTAATCTGAAATAGTCGGTGTAAGTAAAAGCTAACGACTACAGATGTTACACACTTTGATAGTACCAAGGGGACTCCAAAGAGAATGGTCAGTTCCCATGAGAGCTAAACCACTACCAAGAACCAGACATGTCGGTGAATGCAAGCCAGACGTGCCTTTCTCCAGTACTGTCTTTTCCCCAAAAGCCAAAGGACAGATGGAGAAAGAAACGTAAGTAAACAAGGCAGGTCTAATGACTTCTCAATTACAAAGGAGATATGATAGTCTCATTAACTGGCAAGTTAACTGACCACAACCTTGGTTTCACAAGTTGAGTCCCATAATCCAAACTTTGGGGTCTGTATGCCACAGAATTCTCCTCACACTTCCACACTCTTCATCCAGCCACAAAGTTGTCAGTTCTGCTTGATTTGTTTGAATACTGTACTCCACGACAGCTGTCGGAAACGGTACATTAGAACAGCTGCTATGACAGCTACAAGGGCTTGGAAGTTTAATTGGGCTCAATATGACATTGTGCATTTTTCTAAACATAGAAATAGCCACAAAACTAAAGAAATTTCTAATGGGTCTGAGCAATGTTTACTTATTGGCACCAACAACTGGTTAATCCCAGTTTGTGTTCTATCATTGGTCTCATAGTGTCTTTTGCCACTGGGCTGGTAAGACTATCAAAAAAAAAAAAAAGCCAAAACAGTAGGAGCAGTTAGATGCACAAGAAAAAGGGCATTAAGCAAGAGAGGAAATGGTAAGGAAGTCACATCAATAATCTCTCTGAAAGGCTGGCTGGTAGCCAAGGAGGATCCCACAGTGTCTCAGGATTTACTTCCAAAGGAAACATATTCAGCAGCCCTGAGCATGGTGCCAACTGCAAACAAAACCACTCATTATGGCCCCAGCCCCCCAGGGAAGGGGAGGATGGCTTACTCTCAGCATCCGCGTGGAGGAAGAAGGCAAGGAGCAGCAGCAATGGCCTGGCTATGTGCACCATCCTGCAGCTTGGCACCAGCACACACTGGCAGCTTGGAATCACTGCCTCAGAAGCCGCAGCAAGTCAGGCTGATCTGAAATTTCAGCTGGAACACTTTCAGAGCCTGTGAAGGGGGTGGTAGAAGAAAGAGGAGAAACACAAAGACACTTAGACTCCTCACTCTTTTCACCTTGTCCCATCACAACCACCATGAGAGACACAAACCACTGTATATAGCCCATAAACTGGAACCATGATGCCTTTGTATTAGGAAACAAACAACCTGGTTTGTGAAATGAGGCAGCCCAAGCTTATCTTATTCCCATGTTCAGGTCATCTTGAAGCCAACCATTTTGAATTTTACTCTCTGCTCAGGCCACCTTTTGGGCAATGCTTTACGAGAAAAAAATGTCACATCTTAGGAAATATTACATGAATACATCAGTGGAAGAAAGCACATCAATGTTATGTGTAAGATTAAAGAGACGCTCCACCGTGCAGGATAAAAGTCTATTATTGGCAGAATAATGGAAGTTGCTTTTTTGGCACCAGGTGAAATGACAGTGTTAATTCAACTTCTCCAGCTAAATAGTAGAGGTTAGAATGTTTTACACCAGCACATTTGGCTTCTTCCCTAAAGACACATCACATTTAGGTCCAGTTTGGCTTCAATAAGTCAAAACAATAGCTAGCATAAGCCACTTTGATTTAACAGGATGTTTATATGCCTCCTGGGCAAAGGCTTAGTTTTCTCAATCTTCTATGTAAAATCAATAAGCCACAGACTACTTTTACAGAGCCTACTGCATGCAAAACACCATCTCGAGATACACAAATGAGTCAGAGTCCACCCTCTGTGATTTTCCAGTTTAGGAGGGAAAACAAGCCAGGTACGTTGGATGATGAGGACAAGTTAATAAGTGATTAGTGCCAGGGAGGAAAGCCAAATAATGCCATGGAATACAAGGAGCAGGAATGACATCAAGGAAAAAAGCAGTGTCTCCAAGTAGACCCTGGAGTACTGGCAGTATTTTACCAAAAGAAAGGCAAGGCATTCCAGGAATTCTAAGCAAAAAGCAGGGCAGTGAAAAAGGAACTCTGGCAAACGTGAGTCACCTGACTGGCCTGGATCAGGACTTCCCAAATATCTATATGCAAAAGAACCACCTGGCATGCTTACATCTAGACACCCAGAGTTTGTGACGTAGTAAGTCTGTGGGGCGGGGGGAGGTCCAAAACCCTGCATTTCTAAGGAGTTTTTGAAAGATGCTGAAGCAGCTGATCCCAGGTCCACACTGACACTACAGGATAGGTGTGATGGATCCATTAGGAACCCAAAAGAGGATGAGGCAAAACACAATGGCTCAGGCTTTAAAAACAACAGATCATGGAGAGCCGTGGATATCAACCTAAGTCAACCAGGCTTTTTGCAGCAAACCACAAAGGGGATTATTTAACGCTTTGGAGAAGAACAATACAGAATGAAGCTTTGAAAAGATTAAGTGACAGCTGAATGTGGAATGATTTACAGAACACTATTATCAAGAGTCACAAGTAAATAGTAACACAGACCAGAAGAGTGATGGTGGTCCTGGTGGGAATAGAAAAAATGGAAGTGATGACTGACGGGCTCCAAGCAACAATTTGAAGTATGGCTCTTTAGGTAATAAATAATAGTTCCTACAGAACCTTCAGTAAATTGAACACAACATTTTATACACAGTAGGCTCTTAATAAAGAAAGAAGGCATTTTTAACGTTATTGCTTTCTCTTTCACTGTGAGAGTAACTTAAGAAAGACAATCAGAACACGTTTGCCCATGAAATGGTTATCTCTAAGTTTTGCATGTTGGAATATGTGGAAACACATACAAAACTTCTGACAAAATACTAGAAATAGCCAGAAATACCCTAAAAACTTAAAATAACTTGCACTTTAAAAATGAATTGCAATAGATATCACAGTGCGTCTTTTATGAAACTGAGCATGAGAATAAAATTTTTTCTAAAAAGATACTATCTTTTTCAGTGCTATACATGAATGGTGTGAATGCAAGAAATACAAGACTAAAAGGAAAGGAGTGAATCATTCTAAGTACCAGTCCACTCAATAGTCTTTTTTTCTTTTCAACAGATTTGTGGGTGGTATGAAGAATCAAATTGTACATTGAAATGCACATACTTGAAACCAAAAGCTAGCCAGCTGCTCCAAATCANTTAGTGCCAGGGAGGAAAGCCAAATAATGCCGTGGAATACAAGGAGCAGGAATGACATCAAGGAAAAAAGCAGTGTCTCCAAGTAGACCCTGGAGTACTGGCAGTATTTTACCAAAAGAAAGGCAAGGCATTCCAGGAATTCTAAGCAAAAAGCAGGGCAGTGAAAAAGGAACTCTGGCAAACGTGAGTCACCTGACTGGCCTGGATCAGGACTTCCCAAATATCTATATGCAAAAGAACCACCTGGCATGCTTACATCTAGACACCCAGAGTTTGTGACGTAGTAAGTCTGTGGGGCGGGGGGAGGTCCAAAACCCTGCATTTCTAAGGAGTTTTTGAAAGATGCTGAAGCAGCTGATCCCAGGTCCACACTGACACTACAGGATAGGTGTGATGGATCCATTAGGAACCCAAAAGAGGATGAGGCAAAACACAATGGCTCAGGCTTTAAAAACAACAGATCATGGAGAGCCGTGGATATCAACCTAAGTCAACCAGGCTTTTTGCAGCAAACCACAAAGGGGATTATTTAACGCTTTGGAGAAGAACAATACAGAATGAAGCTTTGAAAAGATTAAGTGACAGCTGAATGTGGAATGATTTACAGAACACTATTATCAAGAGTCACAAGTAAATAGTAACACAGACCAGAAGAGTGATGGTGGTCCTGGTGGGAATAGAAAAAATGGAAGTGATGACTGACGGGCTCCAAGCAACAATTTGAAGTATGGCTCTTTAGGTAATAAATAATAGTTCCTACAGAACCTTCAGTAAATTGAACACAACATTTTATACACAGTAGGCTCTTAATAAAGAAAGAAGGCATTTTTAACGTTATTGCTTTCTCTTTCACTGTGAGAGTAACTTAAGAAAGACAATCAGAACACGTTTGCCCATGAAATGGTTATCTCTAAGTTTTGCATGTTGGAATATGTGGAAACACATACAAAACTTCTGACAAAATACTAGAAATAGCCAGAAATACCCTAAAAACTTAAAATAACTTGCACTTTAAAAATGAATTGCAATAGATATCACAGTGCGTCTTTTATGAAACTGAGCATGAGAATAAAATTTTTTCTAAAAAGATACTATCTTTTTCAGTGCTATACATGAATGGTGTGAATGCAAGAAATACAAGACTAAAAGGAAAGGAGTGAATCATTCTAAGTACCAGTCCACTCAATAGTCTTTTTTTCTTTTCAACAGATTTGTGGGTGGTATGAAGAATCAAATTGTACATTGAAATGCACCTACTTGAAACCAAAAGCTAGCCAGCTGCTCCAAATCAGCTATTGTTATCAATCTCATTTGGAAAACAACGTATCAAGCAGTTCACAGCTATCAAATGTTAAAATTCCCCAAACTTCACAGTAGAAGTGCTAAAGGAATCAGCTCTTCCCCTGGCCCCCTTTCACCACTCCCATCCTCACGCCAGCATTTCAAATGATGGCAAGTCCAGGAGACATCAGTCCTGTCAGACTCAATTTGTGTCTGTGTGAGCGTATCAGAGCCAACTGTTACATACTGCCTCCGTGCAATCTCAGAGATGGCGATGTATGAAAGGCTCTCTCAGGAAAGAGGTGATTTGGTTTTCCCCCTGCTTGACTAAGGGACATAAGAAGACTAAATTTTTCCCACTGAAACTACAAATGTTACCTCTGGACTTGACACAGAGATAGGATCTAGAAATAGACACAGATACGAACATACCTATTTTCACTTACATAGGCTATGCCCTTGGCCGAGATATGACAAGAGGAGATCAGAGGTGTGAAGATAAAACCAGTTCTAGAGGTTCATTTTGGCCAATCTCTCTTCTGTATCTTGTTTATAACAGAAACTTTGCCAAAAGGAAAATGCTGGCTTGTGTATCAGTAAGATGGAATTTAAATTTTGGTACAAAAATGGGCAAAAGATCTTCCCTATTTTAGATTTTTTTTTAAATGTGGGCCCTTCTTAAGGTCTTTACTGAATTTGTTACAACATCACTTAAGGGGTTTTGTTTTGGGTTTTTTTTTGGGGGGGGGCACAAAGGCTAAAACGTGGGATCTTAACTCCTCAACCAGGGATCAAACCCCCACCAGAAGGCAAAGCCTTAACCACTGGACCCCAGGGAAGTACCTGGACAAGAGGTTTTTAAGGAAACATTTTCAGTGTAAATAATGCAGATGAATCAATGTTACAAGGACTTTCAATTAGCCTAAAGAAAGTGTAGCCAAGAACTCTGCAATAAAAACAGCAAGAAAAGGGGATTGGAGATACTAAAAGTACCGTGGTCTAGTTTACGTCACAAATTATCCTGCATCTGTCCAACAACCCTCAGCAGCGGATAACTCTGTGATTTGTAAGTACCCTGCCCTTTGTGTCTTTTATAAACTGGGACAGGCAGATAAAACTGAACCATCTAGATGAGCTGAACATAAAATTAAAAATATTTAAAACTCCCTGGTTTCTTACTGCTCACAGCACAAAGATGTTAGCAATAATTTTGCTGATTTCCATTTTCTTTTCTATTATGTATGTGTGTGGTTAGAGCAACTAACAGCTCAGAGGGCCAGTGTGTGCAATCTAATTTGAAATGGAACAATATATTTGCCCTGAGTCTTGAATTACTGCTTCAAGTGGTCTCATTAGCTGACACCTATCTAACCCTTTAACTTTGAGTTAACATTAGAATCCTTTTCTGTAATAAGTATATTCATATTCAAATTGATAAAATGCTTAAGGATTTTTCCAGCTTTCTGTATTGTTGGTATTTCTATAGATTATGTTAACAAAAGAGAAAAAAGCTTTAACAAATATTTAAAGTTCCTAGAGAAATGGTGATTACAGGTTTTTTGAAGGAAATGTGCAAAATAAACATGGAACATCTCGCCATACCAGCAAGCAAAGAGGCTTTCAGGCATTACCAGGGTTTTTCTATAACTTTTTATATTAGACTGGTGTATAGCCAATTAACAAAATGCTGTGACAATTTCAAGTGAACAGCAAAGGGACTCAGCCATACATACATATGTTTCCATTCTCTCCCAAAGTCCCATCACAGCCTGGCTGCCACATTAACCCAGAGCAGAGTTCCCTGGGCTACAGAGTAGGATCTTGAGGAAGCCACGGTGATGAGACTTCTAACAGGCAAATGCACGAAAATCTGAATGGCAAAATAAGTAACAATTGCAATAAACTGGAACACATCACATCAAACTACATGAGTTTGTAATCTTAAAAATTATTTTCAAAAATTATACTGGTCAATCTAGGAGAAAGTTAAAGAAGCAAACCATTATTTTGTAATGAGGGAGACAAAGGTAAATAATAAGGTTTTTTAACCTCCATAAGAACTTAATGTTGCTTTCACTAGAAACTCGATATTGTTTATTCCTATACATTTTGCTTCTTTCTGTCTTAAAATAACCCTATACTTTCAATTCTAGACATCTTAAAAGCAGTAATATGATAATGGTATTTAACCTGAGCATATGCCCATTAAAGTAGGGAGATGGTGGGGTAAGAAGGAAATCCCTAAATGCTGTGACTTCTTTTATTCAACTTCTCAAACAGATCAGTTACTCAGTTCAGTCACTCAGTTGTATCTGACTCTTTGTGACCCCATAAATTGCAGCATGTCAGGCCTCCCTGTCCATCACCAACTCCCGGAGTTCACTCAAACTCATCTCCATCGAGTCAGTGATGCCATCCAACCATCTCATCCTCTGTCATCCCCTTCTCCTCCTGCCCCCAATCCCTCCCAGCATCTGAGTCTTTTCTAGTGAGTCAGCTCTTTGCATGAGGTGGCCAAAGTACTGGAGTTTCAGCTTTAGCATCAGTCCCTCCAAAGAACACCCAGTACTGATCTCCTTTAGAATGGACTGGTTGGATCTCCTTGCAGTCCAAGGGACTCTCAAGAGTCTTCAACACCACAGTTCAAAAGCGTCAATTCTTCAGCACTCAGCTTTCTTCACAGTCCAACTCTCACATCCATACATGACCACTGGAAAAACCATAGCCTTAACCAGACGGATCTTTGCTGGCAAAGTAATGTCTCTGCTTTTCAATATGCTATCTAGGTTGGTCATAACTTTCTTTCCAAAGAGGAAGAGTCTTTTAATTTCATGGCTGCAGACACCATCTGCAGTGATTTTGGAGCCCAGAAAAATAAACTCTGATACTGTTTCCACTGTTTCTGCATCTATTTCCCATGAAGTGATGGGACCAGATGCCATGTTCTTCATTTACTAAATGTTGAGCTTTAAGCCAACATTTACACTCTTCTCTTTCTCTTTCATCAAGAGGCTTTTTAGTTCTTCTTCACTTTCTGCCATAAGGGTAGTGTCATCTGCATATCTGAGGTTATTGATATTTCTCCTGGCAATCTTGATTTCAGCTTGTGCTTCTTACACCAGCCGGAAGAATGTACTCTGCATAGAAGTTAAATAAGCAGGGTGACAATATACAACCTTGACATACTCCTTTTCTTATTTGGAACCAGTCTGTTGTTCCATGTCCAGTTCTAACTGTTGCTTCCTGATCTGCATATAGGTTTCTCAAGAGGCAGGTCAGGTGGTCTGGTATTCCCATCTCTTTCAGAATTTTCCACAGTTTATTGTGATCCACACAGTCAAAGGCTTTGACATAGTCAATAAAGCAGAAATCGATGTTTTTCTGGAACTCTCTTGCTTTTTCCATGATCCAGCGGATGTTGGCAATTTGATCTCTGGTTCCTCTGCCTTTTCAAAAACCAGCTTGAACATTNCATAGTCAATAAAGCAGAAATAGATGTTTTTCTGGAACTCTCTTGCTTTTTCCATGATCAAGCAGATGTTGGCAATTTGATCTCTGGTTCCTCTGCCTTTTCAAAAACCAGCTTGAACATTTGGAAGTTCACAGTTCATGTATTGCTGAAGCCTGGCTCAGAGAATTTTGAGCATTACTTTACTAGCGTGTGATATGAGTGCAATTGTGCCACAGTTTGAGCATTCTTTTGCATTGTCTTTGGGATTGGAATGAAAACTGACCTTTTCCAGTCCTGTGGCCACTGCGAAATTTTCCAAATTTGCTGGCATGTTGAGTGCAGCACTTTCACAGCATCATCTTTCAGGATTTGAAACAGCTCCACTGGAATTCCATCACCTTCACTAGCTTTGTTCGTAGTGATGCTTTCTAAGGTCCACTTGACTTTA
>SJYW01008135.1:149468-166916 GCA_006410735.1 Raphicerus campestris | reverse complement strand
AAAAAAAAAAAAAAAAAAGCCTCTAAGTGTTCTATCAGACAGACATTACATAATCAAAAAGGAATAATCATCTTAGTGAGCTCTCTGTGTTAGTCTTACATTTGAAAAAAAGAAAAAACTCTCTTCCTGCAAACCTCTGCAAAAAATTACTTTAAAAATCCTGAACTATCCAACCTTTTGACATGATTCTAAGTACTACATTATTAAGTATGGTTGACGAAGACATCGGTTCATATAATCACTTAAAAAAATTTTATATATATTCCTACATGTCAGGCTTTAATTTCTCATAATATTGTTAGGCAATCACTTGCTCAAAGAAATTTTGCGTTTGAATGGAGGGAATTAGCTTCCCATTTATTACTTTGTAGAAGTAATTCCCAAATTAGTGGATATGAGATTAATAAAAATAAACAGGAATAAGTAAAACATTTCATGTAAGTAAAGACATTTCATAGTTTACATTATCTCAAGAAAACTGCTGCACTTGCATTACTTCACACGTTTATAAAAACAGGCACTTTGTGTTGTTTTAAACTGTTTTATAGAACGAGCTAAAAATAAGGTAAAAAATAAAGGTCTGAATTTGTAGGAGTCTTTACGAAATCAGAAGAAAAAACTTTAATTCAGATGACTAAGGGAAATTTAAAAAGCAACACAAACATTTAAATGAGAAAAGTCATATAAAGTAAAAATAAAATGAATTCTCTGACATTTCTAAAGGATTATGACATCATCAGTCATATGGAAATAAAAGAATATTTTCAATAAAAAACAGAGAATGCTATGATCGATATGTTTCTAAAGAAATGGCAAAGCATATAGGTTGCTACCAGAAATGTTAAAAGGGGAGTGCTGACGGTCGCCACTGCCGGGTGACAAAGCGTCGAGCTCAGCCGCGTCAGGTGAAGCCGAGCGCTGTGTGCAGCCTGGCTTTGGGTCGGGACCGGCTCGCCAGAACACAGACCCGGCTCCGGCGCTGCTGCTCTCTGACCTCACCCCCATTCCTCTGAGACCAATTATGATGCATCCGCCTCCCGGACACCCCGTTTCCATAGAGCCAAGGACACACTGCAGCCCCCCAAAGTGGGTCTAATGCATCAGCACACACTGGCTGTCGGTGCTTTAATGTTTATACAAAGCGAGGAGGCAGACTCGATGCGTGGGCCAAAGTGTCACCAGTGGCTGACTCGGGGGGCGGCGGGAGGGGAGAAAGCCCTCCCGCACAGAATCCTTACGAGGTGGCGATGGCTCCAGCCTGCAACTGAAGATCACTCAGCGTCTCCTGAAAACTTACAGAAGCGTCTTACAGGAAGTTAATGGTTTCATCCCAGAGGATGCGTGAAATGTAGGGCGCCGCTTTGGATTCATCCTAGAGGAGTGAGTCCCCAGTGTCGTTTCAGAAGTGAACAAAGGACCTGCTTATGTGTATATTATTTTAAACAAAAATGAAGCATTCGAAGTTTAAAGATCTACTCTTACATGGCAACTCTGAGTGAAGGAAGGTGGTCAACTGATGATTGATGGGCGTTATCAAACTTCCTAAAACTGTTTTCAGGAAGGAAAATCAAATGTTCCTAATAGTGTCTGAGGTAATTAATATTAACTTCAATAAATAACGGCACGGTTAGAGATTACAATTAATATTATTAGATCTCCTCCTACATTTTAAAGTAAAGTATTCCTGGGACTCCCCTGGTGGCCCAGGGCCACCTCAGTCCCCAGGCAGGAGGCCCAGGTTTGATCCCTGGTCAGGGAACAAGATCCTGCACACCACAGCTAAGACCTGGAGTAGTCAAAACTTTTTTAAGAAATAAAGTAAAATACTCCCATATAACTTAGCATGGGTTACATACTTATCAGAACTAGAGAATATTTGTGAAAACAGATGTACTTCCAAGTATTATTTGTGCCATAGTGTCTCATTTAAATATTCTTATAGAATGATTTAGACTGATCAAATGAATAAAAAGATTTAAATTTCAAAGTATGC
This sequence comes from Raphicerus campestris, assembly GCA_006410735.1. Taxonomy (NCBI): domain Eukaryota; kingdom Metazoa; phylum Chordata; class Mammalia; order Artiodactyla; family Bovidae; genus Raphicerus; species Raphicerus campestris. The sequence continues at coordinate 164,923 of SJYW01008135.1, read as the reverse complement.
AAAAGTAATCTGTACCTGACACTTAAAAAAAAAATTTATGTAAAGTAGCTCTTTTCCGAGCTAAAACAAAGGTCATGTTTTTGGGTAATGAGGCAACTTTCTTAAAAAGCCTCTTTAAACATATTCTGAATTTTACATATAAAAAGAAATTACTTATAAGTGCCTGCTTAAAACACCAGTTACGGGGCTTCCCTGGTGCTTCAGTGGTAAAGAATCCGCCTGCCCATGCAGGAGACGTGGGTTTAATCCCCGGCCCAGAGAGATCCCACGAGCCGCGGAGCTGCCGAGCCTGCGCTCCGGAGCCCCGCGCTCCGCAACAGGAGCCGCAGCGAGAAGCCCAGGCACTGCACCGGAGGGCCGCCCCCATCGCACCTGGAGAACAGCCCGCGCAGTGAGGGCCAGCACAGCCGAAAGTACATTATTTCAAACAAAAAAACCAGTTACGGTTTTTAAAGCTTTCAATCGGTACTTTCCTTAAGGGTAACCATTTGGGAAATGAAGCATCAGTAAAATTACCACACACTGTAAAAAAAATTTGTTTTTTGTTCAGCACAGCTATGGATCAATATTTCTGATACCTTATTTGAAACACATAGTCGTTTCCACATATTCTGATATGTAAAAATCATTCCTGCCCTTCTGCAAAATTCCCTCCCTTTTTCCCTTCAGTGTGACCTGGCTGAGCCACTACCAGGTGGAAGGGTGTTCTGAGCGAACTGCGGCAACCCAGGGCAGCAGAGCCCGGGGGAGGCAGGAGGCAGGAGGCAGGAGGCGGCGGGCAGGGCAGATACAGGGAACGCAGAGGCGCCGGGAGCCGGGGGAGGGGCCACAGCAACCCCTGAGAGGCCCCCTTGGGCGCGTCCTTTGCCCTGGCACAAGCAGGGGGTGCTGAAGGGCGCCCGGGAGTCTAGGGTTCCCTCGGATACTGCTGGGTCCCTGTCTGCTCAGGTGTGAAACGGGAATGATGTTTCCCGCAGACCTTCTTTCTTTAGCAACAAAGTTCTTATGTGGGTGAAAGAAAATAGTGATTTCACACGCTGAAATTAAAAAAAAAAAAAAGAGAAAGAAACCTCAGTATTCCACTTTTGTTTAAAGCCATGGTCCCATCACTTCATGGGAAATAGATGGGGAAACAGTGGAAACAGTGTTAGACTTTATTTTGGGGGGCTCCAAAATCACTGCAGATGGTGACTGCAGCCATGAAATTAAAAGACGCTTGCTTACTCCTTGGAAGAAAAGTTATGACCAACCTAGACAGCATATTCAAAAGCAGACACATCACTTTGCCGACTAAGGTCCATCTAGTCAAGGCTATAGTTTTTCCTGTGGTCATGTGAGAGTTGGACTGTGACGAAGGCTGAGCGCTGAAGAATTGATGCTTTTGAACTGTGGTGTTGGAGAAGACTCTTGAGAGTCCCTTGGACTGCAAGGAGATCCAACCAGGCCATTCTGAAGGAGATCAACCCTGGGATTTCTTTGGAAGGAATGATGCTAAAGCTGAAACTCCAGGACTTTGGCCACCTCATGTGAAGAGGTGACTCACTGGAAAAGACTCTGATGCTGGGAAGGATTGGGGGCAGGAGGAGAAGGGGATGACAGAGGATGAGATGGCTGGATGGTATCACTGACTTGATAAACGTGAGTCTGAGTGAACTCCAGGAGATGGTGATGGACAGGGAGGCCTGGCGTGCTGCATAGATTCATGGGGTCGCAAAGAGTCGGACACAACTGAGCGACTAAACTGAACTGAAATATATCTATACTCTACAATAAGCTATAACTAACTATCTGTGGTCAGTTTAGTTCAACTCAAAATATATTATTATTTTGTTATTCATATATAATAAAGCAGAGCAAGGACCAAGGTTTTTAATCCTTATATTGTAAATACTCTGGGGGAAAAAATCAATATTCATCTAATCTCAAGAATAATGAAAAATGCCATGATGAGGTATCACTTTACACTGGTTAGAATGGCCATCATCAAAAAGTCCACAGATAAGAAACGCTGGAGAGAAGGGAACCCCCCTGCACTGTGGGTGGGGATGTAAGTCGGGGCAACCACTACGCAAAACAGTACGGAGGCTCCTCAAAAAAACAAAAAGCTTCCAGGCATCAGAGGGAAAAGGGAGAGGAGGAGGGGCCAGTTATGAGTTTGGGATTAACAAATATAAACTATTGTACATAAAGCAGATAAGCAACAAGGATTTACTGTATAGCACAGGAAACTACATGTAATATCCTGTCACAGATATATAATGATTAGAAACAATGGAAAACAATCTGAAAAATATACACGCGTCTGAGTCACTTGGCTGTGTAGCTGGAACACAACGCGTCACTCACAATGCTGCTTCAGTTTTTTCAAAAACAGGAATCATGAAAATGCTGCTGGAAATTCTTGCTCATCTGAGTGAAGTGGTGGGAAGAACATATCCAGTGTGTACTGCTGAGCTGTTTCTGGGAAAAAACCCTCCTTTCCTGCCTTCCATTTCTCTAACTTAAAGGGGCGGGGGGGTGCAGAAGAGACAGGGACAGTGTCTAAGAAGGAAGAAAACATAATGGAAGAAGTAATGAAAAAGAAAGAAAAGATGATTTTGGAGGTAAACATTTACGAGACTCCATCCATAATCTCCTAGACCTTTTAGGTTGGTATTTTAAAGGATTAATTGCATTATTTGAGTAGTTTCATTAACTGAGTTTTAATAGAAACAGATATTTTTCTATCTATGGGCTGGAGATATAAAGCCACGAAACAAACAAACTTAATGTACAACAAGAGAGGCATTAAATAATGTGAAAAATGACTACTGTTCTAATAATTCTAATTCCAAGATTATATTTTCTTTTTTTTTTAACCTCTAAAAGTAGTAAGAGGTACTAAATTAGCAAGCTTTCAAAAATACAATTATAAGATAAGCACAACACTGTATTCTGCAAAGGTCTGTGGCACTTAGATCAACAGATTTAAAGCTACTAGTAAACAGATAAGCATTTGCCTAACAGTTCACGTCAGCAGGCACTGTTATCATGACACCATCCACTTCATTAAAAAAGTTCAACCATCTTACCACGTTTTAATAGGTGCTCAGATTTCTTTTTCACTCAAGTACTATTTTCAAATCTTCAGTTTCTCCCGACTATTTTCTCAGACCAAGATTACTCTTATTTTCTCCATTCCATTTTTAACTTTTATCTGCAAACTCTTTACTCAGCTTTCAGAACTTTCTTCCAAACCTCTGAGGCACAATTCTCTCCAACTTTTCCTGTGTCTTTTCTATTGAGGCTAGCCAGGATTTTTTAATTAAAAAAAAAAAAAAAAAGCAAAGACAAATATATATTTTGCATGGTGTTAATGCTCAGATTTTCAGATATTGACTAAACATAACCAGCTCAATAGAGAACCACAGTGTGCACTTTCTAAATGATTTTCAATATAACTATTCACTATTTTTTTAATCTTAGATTTTCCTGAGATAATTTAGTAAACAAGAGTGAAAAATGCATAATTCTGATGATTGGTCTCCCAAGGAAAGTAAACACTAAGGCTGAAGGGGGAAAAATCCATCTTATCTCCTAGTAAATGGACGTGGACATTCCAGATGGGATACAGCTTGTTTACAAGACTGAAAAAAATCACTTGCAGGTAGTATCAATAAAAGAAACATCACACCCCTGACCTGTCTTTTGAGTAATTTCTTCCTTACTACCTAGAGGGTTCTGTAAGAACATTCACTCACTCATTCCATTGACGTTAATTGGTGCATTCACTCTTTTTCTCATTTATTCCTTTAACTCACTTTCTCCATCGACTGATCAATCACTGAACCTTTTTACTTTTTACTGTGCTGGGCCCTAGAGACACACAGATGGAAAGCAGTCACTGCCGTTCAGGCACAGGAGCTAGACAGGTCTGGAGGTGGAGCCACTGGGCAATGAAGACCAGATACACATACGTGATGGAGTACGACTCAGCTGGAAAAAATTTGCCATTTGCAACAAGATAGATAAACTTGGAGGGTATTATGGCACATGAATAATTCAGGAAGAGAAAGACAAATACCCTTTAAAAATTGTGACTTACTATGCTGTACACCTGAAACTTACATAATACTGTAAATCAACTATACCTCAAAGGGAAAAAAAAAAAAAAGGAATTATAAAGCAGTGTGATTGCTAAGGGAAGAGGGCCTGAGAAGTGGAGAAAGGGGAGCAGGATGACTCAAGGGGGAGGCATCGGCCAGGCTTTGCTCTAAAGAGAATGAGTTCACCTGATAAGGCACAGGGGGTGGGGCANGAATTATAAAGCAGTGTGATTGCTAAGGGAAGAGGGCCTGAGAAGTGGAGAAAGGGGAGCAGGATGACTCAAGGGGGAGGCATTGGCCAGGCTTTGCTCTAAAGAGAATGAGTTCACCTGATAAGGCACAGGGGGTGGGGCATGTCAACAAGAGGAAACAGCACCCATAGCAAGATGGAATTCCTGGGCCTTCTGGTAGAACCTGCACAGTGGAGTTCAGGAAAGAAGAGAGGGTGCTGCGACCAGAACATCTGGGCAGCTCAACCCAGCTCAGACTATGAGGGGCCAGGGGAATCAGGACTCCCTGGACAGACTAAGTATTCAAAAATTGTTTGCTGCACTGATGTTAACTTCTTCATTACCAACAATTTTTGTTGCTAAGTCGTGTCTGACTCTGAGACCCCGTGGACTGACTAACCTGCTAGGTTCTTCTCTCCATGGGATTCTCCAGGCAAGAATACTGGAGTGGGTTGCCATTTCCTTCTCCAGGGGATCTTCCTGAATTACCAACAATACTAAATTTAATTAAAACTAAGAGTTCAGGGAAAATACACACCTTTTCAATCCAATATTTCTATTGTTAAGTACATTATGCTTGGATGAGATCCCTACTAGAAAAGAATACTGATCACCAAAACTCATAAAGCTATTATTTTAGGGAGCTCTGAAATACATTCTAAATATCAGTCATGTGCAGCTAAGATGTTTTAATCAAGAACCCTAATCATTTGCACATAATTACAATAGCACAGTTCAACAGGAAAGATCCGACAGACAACTTCATTTTTCCAAAGAACACTAGCAAGACTTCCCAGTTTGGGTTTCTAATGCGTAAGTGGATCTATGTCTTAGATTATAAGAAATGTAAAAATCCCAAGCTCTTAAGCTCTGAGCACTTCCCCACGGAAAGCCTGTATCTGGAAATAGACCTCACAGAGCTCCTCAGGACTCCGACCAGTCGAGGCTGGTTGGAGGCACAGCTTTTATTCTCACGAATGAACAAAAATGTTCCCTGTGCATCTCCTCTTTGGGCAGGAGCCTTAAAAATTTAGCAGTAGCTCAATCAAACTGGTAAGCTTTCAAACAGGTATCTGGCAGGAAATTAATTTTGCTTAAAAGTTTCAGTTTTCAAACAGATACAGAGTCTGTTGCCATCTGAGCTATAAAATTGGCACCTAATGGACTGGTCTTTTAATTAAAAGTTTACTGTTTAAAAACTTTATATTTCACTTTTCACTGTTTCCTAAATTTTTGCCATACTGAAAAAGAAAAAAAAAAATTGGACTTTTAAAAGATCTAAAAGGCATACTACATAAAGGAGCATTGAAGAGATGGTGGAAGTATGGCATCTGCTCAGGTTTTTTGCCACCATAAACTCTGAATAATTATTTTCCAAACAAACCGAGTTCCTGCTTATGGAGAGAAAACATTTATCAGCACATCTGCATTTCAAAGCTCTTGTTCTGAGAACTTCTCTACATAATGGAACAGATTAAAGTAAGATCATTAGTTTGTATTTTTTGTAGCTCATTTCTTCCATAAGCATTAGTTTCCCTGTTGGCTTCTACACTACAGCTTTCTATTTTATTGCTGTGCAGCCACAGAATTTACCAATCTGAGGGCCCACACTAGCTTCTTTTGGTGAGTACATCATATAACGTGTTTTGCTTTATACCTCGTTTCAAGACTGGTAAACTATATGGAGGGAAGTAAAAAGTGGAATCTCTTTTCCTTTCCCAACTGTGAGGCCTTCTTCTGTCTGGGCCAGACTTTGATATGTGCCCCTTGGCTGAGAACCCGCGAATGCAACTTCACACTTAGCTGCAGTGAAGTAGCCCTGCAGGCAGGCCGACTTCAACGAACCACCAGTGGCATCATCATTAAAATCCGGCTGGAGGTCGCCATGGTAACCGCCTGCTGAGGCTCCGCTGCTGCGCGGGCATCTCCTCATCAGCTACCATGTGAAATGCAAATGCAGATGGTCTGAAAATTAGTCAAGAGGAATAGCGGATGAGGATGCAGATACGTGAAATATTCATGCGCTTCGTGGAAGAGAGGAGACAGCGTGAATGACACAACAAAGAGCGGCCCCTGACACCCTCGCCATCATTCTGCACGACTGTTCACACCCTCCCGCGTTTGTGGGCCGAGAGTGCTGGAGCCGGTTTTGTGAAATGCCGTATTTATATTCCACACCCAAAATAGTAATTAAAAATGGCTAACATAATAATAGCATTAACATCAAATAAAGATAATGCTTCTAAAATTACCGGCGCTGTCTTGTAAGAGTTTATTCTAAGCACCTGAACACAAGTGCTGTGAAACAAAAAAAATCCAAGTGTCACTGATTATCAGTATCAAAACGATTAGGGAAAAACAGTACTTTCAACATCCTAGGACCATGAGTGCTTCTCCCATATGGTAAAAATTCTTTAGAGAGATTTCATTATGCAAGTTACATGGACTCAATCTTCCTTATATAAAACTGGAACCAACTGCATTCATTTTGAAATAGAGTGACAAGACCAGCTGAAAGGTGAACACTGTAATTGCTTCGTTTTTTTCCCCTTGCCCCTTTCCATTTTCCTTGGGCAGAACCCCCGCTGCCCATGAGCAGGTCCCTGACACTGTGGTTTCTCTGGGTGGGTCCCCAGTGAGCTGTCCAGAGAGTTATGTGCACACATTAGTTAACCTGAGACACTGCTATTCCGCAGTATCTCCTCAAATACTGATAAAATCATGATGCATTAGGCAAAAATGGGAGATGTTTTGTTCAGGGGAACACTGGATGTCAGGTGGAGGCCAAACAACTCATTTCAATGGGCTACCAAAGCGAGCCAGGACCCAGGCTCAGACCTTCACTGGGCAACGTCTGCTAACACTCTCAGTTCCTCCCAAGGTACTCTGTGGCCACGTCTGCAGTGATGACCTCAAACGTTTCCCACAGGAATCTGACTGCAGTGGGGGGTGGTTATGGGACGGGCCTGGTGAGAATAAAAAGAGCAAGGATAAAGCTGAAGGAACAGGGCTGAGAGAGATGCAGCTGAGAGATGTTTGCTTCCATTATGGGAAAACATGGGCAGGAGGGAGGTTCTGTCAGAAGAGGGGTCATAGCTGCTCTGAGACCGTGGGCATGGGGAGGGACGCTGGACGTGCTGGTCGCCCAGGGCCTGGGCGCCGTGTCCGGGAGGGAGTGAAGTCAGCCACTGCTCCCGCTACCCACACTGTGACACCGCATGCAGTGTGGGGCTCCTCTCCATGTGATGGATGAACTGTGGGCAACTCTTTAACAGCCAAGCCTCCGAGGGAACGAAAGCGGAATGAAGGTGTTCTCTCTGCCACCTACACTTGGCATGGGCCTCATGGGATAAAGAAGGGCCCAAAATAAAATGCAAGCATCACCAAAACGAACAACGTGGACACACGAACTGAAAGATGACTTACTTCCTCTGAATAGTGGTCTGACGGGAGAGGCGGGTAGTCACACTGCTCTATCTTCTTACACAGCGAGTACAGGTTCATCTTGTCACCATAGAAAGGACTCTGTAACGCGGCCATCTGCAAAATGCTCCCAATGAAACTGATACACTTACATGTTAACTTTAAAGGAGGTTTCATTGAGCATATGACACTAGAGGGGAGGGGATAATTACAAACAGTTTAAACCAAGTTCTCCAGGCATTTGGCATTTCATGAACATCCGTTTCAGAGAATTAGTTCATAAACCCTAAAATGTCTTACTTCAATTTTGGTTGTTATTTTTAACATTTAAACTTTCCTAGGAGAGAGAAATGGTTAGCATAGAATTACATATATACACCCCCCCACACTTATGCAGCATTAAACAGTATTACAAAAATAATATAACTTAGGACTCTTTGTAAATACAGTGCAGTAGGAACAACTAGTATATCTCATGACCAGACAGACATGAATGGTATAATATCAACCATTCAGTGGTTAAAATACAACAAAAATGAAATGAGCTAAAACTGCAGTATAATCCAGCGATGGTTTAGGGACCAGTACACATAGCATTTTCTCTCTCACGACAGTCTCTGCAGGAAAAGGATATTCTGAAATAAAAAAATGTCTTCTCAATCTGAACGTTCTGATACTCAAATTAGTTCACAGTGACTTAGAACTCCTTTCCTATTGTGACGATGTTTCAGAAACACTAAATGTGCTCAAAAGCCCTAGGAGTCGTGGCCACTAATTCAAGGCATCCAAATGGGATTTTTATGCAGGAGAAAAAAAAAAACCAAACCACTCAAAGAATGAATGACTTGAAAAAAGACATTATCAAATTTAACTTTAAGACCAGGTTCTAACCTGACATTTCAAGTGCAAGCAAGGACTGCAGTAAGCGGGGTTACAAACTCAAGATTCAATTGAGGATGTTCGCTTCCTGTTCAAACCTCCTAAATCTCTGAACCGCGGCAGCGCAACTACAACACGGAGTGCATGGCTGCCCCCAAGTCAGTCACCCTTTTCTACATGTGCTAATAAGTTTGATTTCGGAAGGACAATGTGTACATTCCCCAGACAGGCCAGGCGTGCGTGCAACACGCTGGGCCGAGCAGGGCTCCTCGGTGGGCGTCAGCGGGGATGGGACGAGCTGAAAATGGCTCTCATCTGTCGGGGCTGCGGCAGAGCTTAACTCCTTCCCGGCCTGGACCATGGGGCTGGGGGATGTGGGCCGCAGAGCCGCCCGCCAGCTCTTGGCTGTAGCTCCCGCCAAATCACCTTCGGAAGAGGTGTTCCCCACGACAAGAAATCCCCAAACCAGGTGTGTGTCCCTAAACGTGTAAAATGCTCCATCCAAGAGGACATTTCCTGAAGAGCGGTTACAATAATAATTACGTCTTCTGTTAAGATATGAGGACACTCTGTGATAACACAGAATCTTTTAAGATGCTCCCTTAAAAAAACAGATTGTGTGTAAACTATTGTCTCCTTGTGTTTGCAAAAACCCTAAGTAAATGTACGTGTGTTCGTTATCACGTGCCAGGAGCTCATTACGGCACTTTTGTCTCAATACTGCAGTGTTAAAAAAAAAAACCTGAACGTCCCCTAAGGAGTTAAACAGGAATAGTATATTTTCATGCATCTCCTGCTTTGACAGATGAAAAATGTCAACTGTCCTGTTTTTATTTTCAAGCTTTTGCACTATTCATCTGGTTCATTAGTGCGTCTCGATGCTGCCCCTGACAGCTGCTCGCCCTCTCCTCCCAGCAGCTGAATTTTTCAGGCTAATTTGATCCTCCACACTGAGACGATCGCTAGAATGATTGACTTGCTCCCTGACCTCCAGGGTCCGACTTCCCTGATTAGTATTCTGGGGGTGTCGGAGGGACGAGAGCCCACTGTCTGTCTTCGGGGCTGGTGGCAGCTCTCTCTTTTTTTTGAACTGTAAGCCACCAACCTACAGCCCTGGAAAGATGCGACCGCCGCTCTGAACAATACAGGAAACGTGTAAAACCTACTTTCCCATGTAAAGGTCCGTGTAGCAAAAGCACAGCATCTTGATTTTAATTAGCAAAGTCTACTTTGTTGCATATCAATTAAAACTGTACTGCCAGTTTTGTGTGTGTGTGTGTGTGAGGTTTCAGGAATATTTGAAAGTCTAATTTGCTGAGTTTAAATTACATTTTCAAAAAAGGGTTCCCATTCCTTCGTTGTGAATGGTAAATTCTTAGTGGGAAACAATAGAAAATGTCTAGGAGATGCTATGACCAGTTTTCTTAAAGATAAACTTCTGGGCATTTTAATTGACATTATATTAGAAAGAGATATAACATCAAAGTAAATTACATCCTTAGAAAAATTTCTAGTTCTTCCCAATGACTTGTATGGAACAACTGGGAAAATGCTCTGAGCTGGAAACTAATGTCAACACACTAAATGCTTTCCCTCAAAATCATTCCCAACATATAATACACAGGAATGGAGGGGCATCCAAAGAAATAATTGTTATTTTGGTGATCATTTCAAGTATAAATAAAAATGGGATGCTGCCTTTCAAAGGCAAATTCATAATGTGAAGGATTATTTCAGTTTTGACATGGGAATATTCTGGTCCTAAAAGAATTATGCAGACTTCTCAAATAACAACTGAACTTTTTCTTTTTCATTGCTAAATTTACTCTCCTTATTGGAAACCAATTTGCAGTTTACTTTGAGGTATATAAAGGGAAAATGTTGCTTTGATAATTTACTAGACTATGGCCTGAAAGAATCTAAGGTTGCCTAAATAGATATAAAATATTTTAAAGCGTACAAAGTGTCTTTTAAACTTTACAATAACAACATAGTTAAATCAGTGCAACACTGTACCAAATTATTAACAAAATATAATATTACTGAGCATAAATCTCTTTTAATCTCATGTGAACAGTGAATACAAACAAACATGTATTTAATACTATCACTAATTCATAACTTTTCTTAAAAAAATTATCCCAGGAATGTTATTTAAGAACATTTTAAAGCTCCTAAGTAAGTGGTTATTTTAGTAGGAAAAACACAATAATCTCATGTTCCTTACATTAAGGAAGTCTGACCTTCAATCTGTAAACAATAATTAAAGATTATGACACACATTTAAAAAAGCCTTCTGATGCTCTACTTCCAAGTAAAGGTGGAACAATTAAAATACATGATCTCATCATATTTTACTTAAGCTGAAAGACAGGAGACAGAAAATAGTAACAAATACACTGGTTTCTATCTGTCCACTTTAGACTTCCTTTCTATGTCTTAAAATATGAAAAGGATTCTATGTATTATTTTCCTTCATTTTATTAAAAGAGTTACCGAGATGTAGGCTAATGTTTAGTGAACAGCACTGACTAGAAGCCCACGTTCCAAAGAAAATTGCCATTCAATTAAAGAAGCCCCTAGCTTAAGCCTTCTCTGACACCATTACTCTATAACGAGTATAAAACGTGCTCGTAGCGTGCTTTCTTCTATTCCCCCAAACTGTCACACTGCAATACTTTCTAGAGGACCTGTCTACATAATTCCATCTTTCTTTGATAAATTATCACCAGCAGAACAGTTGAGAGAATTTCACCAAGCTTTACCAATACAAAGTGTTACTCACAGAAACTAAACTAATTGGTAACCTAGAAGAATTATCTCTTTATAAACTATCCTGAAAGCTGAACTACTCTACATAAAAGTTAAAAAAAAATTGATAAAGATATTTACCATGCTTTCACATTTTAGATCCATTCCATTGTTATCTCTCCAGCTATGCATGGGCAAGTTGTTTTTTTTTTAATAGATGTTCAAATGTATATTTTTATAAGTAAGATTATGGANACAGGAATGGAGGGGCATCCAAAGAAATAATTGTTATTTTGGTGATCATTTCAAGTATAAATAAAAATGGGATGCTGCCTTTCAAAGGCAAATTCATAATGTGAAGGATTATTTCAGTTTTGACATGGGAATATGCTGGTCCTAAAAGAATTATGCAGACTTCTCAAATAACAACTGAACTTTTTCTTTTTCATTGCTAAATTTACTCTCCTTATTGGAAACCAATTTGCAGTTTACTTTGAGGTATATAAAGGGAAAATGTTGCTTTGATAATTTACTAGACTATGGCCTGAAAGAATCTAAGGTTGCCTAAATAGATATAAAATATTTTAAAGCGTACAAAGTGTCTTTTAAACTTTACAATAACAACATAGTTAAATCAGTGCAACACTGTACCAAATTATTAACAAAATATAATATTACTGAGCATAAATCTCTTTTAATCTCATGTGAACAGTGAATACAAACAAACATGTATTTAATACTATCACTAATTCATAACTTTTCTTAAAAAAATTATCCCAGGAATGTTATTTAAGAACATTTTAAAGCTCCTAAGTAAGTGGTTATTTCAGTAGGAAAAACACAATAATCTCATGTTCCTTACATTAAGGAAGTCTGACCTTCAATCTGTAAACAATAATTAAAGATTATGACACACATTTAAAAAAGCCTTCTGATGCTCTACTTCCAAGTAAAGGTGGAACAATTAAAATACATGATCTCATCATATTTTACTTAAGCTGAAAGACAGGAGACAGAAAATAGTAACAAATACACTGGTTTCTATCTATCCACTTTAGACTTCCTTTCTATGTCTTAAAATATGAAAAGGATTCTATGTATTATTTTCCTTCATTTTATTAAAAGAGTTACCGAGATGTAGGCTAATGTTTAGTGAACAGCACTGACTAGAAGCCCACGTTCCAAAGAAAATTGCCATTCAATTAAAGAAGCCCCTAGCTTAAGCCTTCTCTGACACCATTACTCTATAACGAGTATAAAACGTGCTCGTAGCGTGCTTTCTTCTATTCCCCCAAACTGTCACACTGCAATACTTTCTAGAGGACCTGTCTACATAATTCCATCTTTCTTTGATAAATTATCACCAGCAAAACAGTTGAGAGAATTTCACCAAGCTTTACCAATACAAAGTGTTACTCACAGAAACTAAACTAATTGGTAACCTAGAAGAATTATCTCTTTATAAACTATCCTGAAAGCTGAACTACTCTACATAAAAGTTAAAAAAAAATTGATAAAGATATTTACCATGCTTTCACATTTTAGATCCATTCCATTGTTATCTCTCCAGCTATGCATGGGCAAGTTGTTTTTTTTTTTAATANTTATAAACTATCCTGAAAGCTGAACTACTCTACATAAAAGTTAAAAAAAAATTGATAAAGATATTTACCATGCTTTCACATTTTAGATCCATTCCATTGTTATCTCTCCAGCTATGCATGGGCAAGTTGTTTTTTTTTTAATAGATGTTCAAATGTATATTTTTATAAGTAAGATTATGGAGCAACATTATATTAACATAAAAAACATTTAAGAAATTAAATTCTGATCAAAAGGAAACAATTTAGAGAAAATAAATGTGTAGTTACTAAACTACACTAGGAAACCAGTTACTGAGTCAGTGAATTAACGTCCTCATAAGTAAAAAGCTAATTCTTAAACATCACCTAGAAAAAATAACTCTATACTAAAAGGACAGGGGAAACACATTCCAGTAAGTAAAAGCACTTCAGTGTACGGAATGCATCAGCATCGCCTACCTCGTACAGCAGACAGCCCAGGGACCAGATGTCAGACTTGAAGTTGTACCCGTTTTCATGTATCCTCTCTGGAGACATGTAATAAGGTGTGCCCACTGCAGAAAGAAACCAGACAGAACAAGAGGAGGGTAGAAATGAAGATGCAGCCCTGATAAGAAATTACATCCAAAATTTTAGATTAAAATGTCATCAAAATAATTGATTAAGATCAAAAAACTATTCTGGGGCATACTCCAGAACGTTTAAATTTCTTCTTTTCTCCCTGATCCTGAATAGCACATTAAATCTGTCCCACATTAAAACAGGGGCGATGAGTGCCACTTGATTTTCTTTCTTTAATTCAGGTAGAGTCTAAGGAATTCTAACAAAATCTACTAAGTGGCTCACACTGGTTTCATTTCTTAATTTTCAACATGGCTTGTATGTCCCAAATAAGCATGACAATATAGTGATTTTAAAATACATAGTAATACATAAAAATTGGTATAGTGTGTATAAAGCATACCTAGCAACTTTTACAGAAACATCCCTTAGAATACTGTCGTGACTCTTAAAATTACAAATAATATAGTCACCAACCGTCAGCACCTTAATTCCCACTTTAGAAAGAATAAAACAGAATTTTGTATATCAAAGGGCTATATAATAACATATGTGAAAGGCCACTGATCTCTGGAAGAATGTCTCAGGCTGTTACTACTGAGACCTTTATAGACACAAGGTGCCCTGGATAATTTGGGGTTTGTTTCGATGTCAGCTTGTTTTGAATACTTTCTTTTTAATATATTTAATGTTTATTAAATGTCTTAAGTAAGACATTCACATTTTCAAGGGTGGAAACATTTAAATAAATTTTGAAGGGAGAATCTTAACTCTCAAACTTAGATGGCTATTATTTCACCCTCATTTTACCTAAGGCTTTTTGCCAAACAGAAAATCGAAGTTTGAGAACAAAATTTAGAAATCTTACTTGCTTGAGGCAACAGCTACCAAACGGTGCTGCTACTCACAGAGAAAAGCTCTTTCTCCCTCTTGCACCAATTTTTAAGAACTCCCTAGGAGTTCCCAGTAAATCTCGTGAGAGTGTAACTCGGGATGCTCAACAGGAGTGTTCGGGCGGAGGCAACAAGGGCGGACCCAAAAAAGTCAAGGCTCCGTGCTCAACACCTCCTCCTGCTCAAGGACGGCGCTGCGGGCTCCACCGGCTGCCAGCGGAGACGACGCTGGGCTAAAAGGGGAAAACGCCACCGAACCATCCCTGCACAGGAAATCCGCGCGGCACTGAAACCCCTTTTTCCTACTAATGGATGGCCCTAATCAGAATGGATGGAAGGGGAGGTATTCATAAAAATGAGGAAATGAAAAAAGGAGTGTGCAAACAGGAGGATAAAAGGCACTGAAAAAAAGTGACACATTCGGATGCTATCAGAGGCAGACAAGACATCAAGGATTTAATTGCTGCATTTCCTGCGAAGACGAGTAAATCTGCCGATTCCCGTCGGGAGGAGATAAGCCAGAGCACCTGCGGAAAGGGCTAGGTGTGAAGAACGTGCACTGTTCCAGAGCCGGACACACACTCGCTGCGCGGCACGGGAGCCGCGAGCCCTCTCGCCGCGTCTTCGGCCGCGACACCGCCGGTGGGCTGGCTGGGCGCGCGCGGTCCACGGAGGCGGCTGTGCCCCAGCTCCCGGCCCGCGGTGGAGGGCGCGGCGCGCAGGGAGGGGCTCCCCGGGATCCACGGGGGAAGGCGCCGGAAGACACTGAGGCGGGAAGGTTCAGCGTTCACCAGAAGCGAAGGCGATCAGCCAGGGAAACCTGCTGATACCGCAGGGTGGGGTGGATGTGCAAGATGGATGAAGCGCTCGCGCCTGCCCTGGCATCACCCCTGCGCCCACGCGCCCACGCGCCCAGGGGCAGGGAGGCCGGACGACGGCAAGGGCTCCAGGACGCTGCAGCCGAGCCGGCAAGCCCCAGGCGCGGAGGAGTCGCTTCCGGGCGCTGCGGGGTCGCGGCAGCGCTGCCTGCAGCCCGCGCGGCGTCCGCTC
>SJYW01008135.1:130746-145432 GCA_006410735.1 Raphicerus campestris | reverse complement strand
GCGCCCACGCGCCCAGGGGCAGGGAGGCCGGACGACGGCAAGGGCTCCAGGACGCTGCAGCCGAGCCGGCAAGCCCCAGGCGCGGAGGAGTCGCTTCCGGGCGCTGCGGGGTCGCGGCAGCGCTGCCTGCAGCCCGCGCGGCGTCCGCTCCACGCGGGGCCTCCCGCACGTGGGCAGGAGCCCACCGCGCCCATCCCAGGCCGCCTCCGTTCCGCGTCCTGCTCCCACCTCAGCGGCCCTCTGAGCGGGCTCCTCGCCCGCTGAGCGACCCCTCAGGCCCGGGGCGTCGCCGGCAGTGAGGAGGAAGGCGCCACGGGCCGCGCCCAGCGCAGGGCGCTGCTCTCCACCCGGCGCCACCGACCCGAGCGCAGGCGGGGCCCTGCCCAGCAAGGACCCAGGCCCGCCGCTACCCGACAGGGAGCCCGCAGGATTCAAGCAGTAGGAGAGGGTGAGATGCGCTGAATCTCCGTGTTTCAAACTTAATGAATATATGATTATTTCCTAAAAACCCTTCTTTAAAAACAAATCCTGACAGCTGTGTTGCCTCCAGCATGTGGAGACCCCCTAACAGCTGTACAAGGGGGCGGTGCGGAGGGACGCGAGGAGACGCCACAGCGGCCACGCGCCACGCCGGGCGCCACGCCGCGCGCCACGCCTGCAGGAGCCTCCGCGCGCGGGCCGGGCGCACTGGCCTCCCACCGCGGGGCCGCCGCACGACGGGCATGGCGTTCCCCACAGCAAGCGCTGGGCTCACTTCAGCCTCCCGACACCAGAAGGGAGGAACGGAAGACACCACCATAAAATTGGAAAGGCCGAGACCAGACAAAAAAATTGTTAAAGAAATGAAAATGCTATCTGACCTTTCTTTAAAACACGGTAAGACAGTCATTCAAATATATATATTTTAAAAGTTTTCATTATGTTAACTGACTTATTCTAGTTATATGAGAAGAGCTGTACACGGAAAGCACTCTGTTAACAAATACGTTCGAAAATGTATCCCTGCACAAATGAAGACTAATGTTCACAAGTTCTACAATATGTTAAGAGAGCCAAAGAATTCTGTAAAACTGCTATTACAGAATATATGACTAAAATAGTTAAAAACTTACATTTCATCAGAATAAGTTACATGCAGAATTTCCCCAATAGTTTAGCTAAACATTTAGCACTGCCATTGCTCCAAAGACGAACGAGAAAAAATGATGGAACCACGGAAACGCCTTTTTATAGATCTGGGCTGCTGTTTTTCTGTTTTAAGGGAGGGAAGGAAAAACCAGTCAAAGTCAGGAAATACGTTTCACACCTTTGCCACGAGCTAGCCAGGACCTCTAAAGTTCTCTTTCTACTCACCTCATCTGTAAGATGCAGTGATGAGCAAGATGAGCTCATTTCTCAGATCCCTTTGCTCTAAATTCTGTAGCACTCTTAAAAACCCTACAAATGCCCATAGAAAAAGTGAAGTAGAGAAAAGTAATATATTCCTATTTTAAACTATCACCTAGGACAGCTAAGTAGGGTACAAACAAGTAAAGTCAGTTTAGAAATGTTGCTTCTTAGAATAAACTGCAGAAAAGAAAGCTTTGAACATTCCTTGTTGGGAAAACTGAAAGGACACAACTCATCTTAAACATCAATGTGATTTACACGTGTGTGCAGCCTCCCACACACACAACTTCAGGGAATAGGAATTAACTTTCATTTCTTCCTTCATACTTGTATGTCAACCCAGAAATTATGTTGGCAGACTTCATGGAGAGAGGCCAAATTTACTTAATTTCGAGTATTATCTCATGTCAGTACCGAATGTCTCAGTAGTAGATCAACATTTTTTCTATGAAAGACATTTATTAAATAAATTTTTCTTCTTTTCAGTGTAACAGATAACATTTAAAACCCAGATAATTTTACAGTTACTGTTTCTCTGTCCAGGCACTGTGTTAAATGGATCACATGTATTATCTTGCTGAGCTTTCAACAATGTTTATCAGGCCCCCTTGCAAAGTTCAAGGTGCTGGCGAGACAAAAAAAGCAGGCCAAGCCCCTCGTAGGGCTCACTGGCTAGAGAAATGGGGTCCATTTCATGAGATATTCCCACTATTATCTTGTAGAGAAGACGCGTAAGGAAGTCAGGTCATCTGCCAAAGGTGACAAAGCCAGTAAGGTATGGACCTAGAATCCAGCTAGGTCATCCTGTCCATTGCATTTTAACAGTTATTTTGTTAAAAGTGACCACTGTGAAACATGACTGGGGAAAAAAAAATCTGAATCTTTCCAAATTAAGAAGCAGAGAACTCTTCTGCAAGTCTCAGCATGTACACACGAAAGGCCACGGGTGAGGGTCAGGGGTCAGTGCTTCTCTGCAGCTCCTCTGCTTCAAATAAATACTTGCGATGGTAGTTGAGAGGTTAACCATGCACAGTTTACAATTAGATAACAGCTTCCTCCCAGCATGATGATTTAAGTCAAGAAAGGACTGAAAGTTAAAAATAAACCAGTGCAAGTAGCCTTCAATACTGACCAAGCATATGCTGTCTTTATGGCTCCATCCACACTGAACTGAAGGGAGACCAGCCAAGGAAAGCCCACAGAGAGGTGCTAGGGAAGGTGTGGGAACAACAGGCAAGTGACCACAGGTGGCACTTGGCACCAGAAATGAAGCTGCTTTCATGCCTGGTTTAAGAACACTAATTTTCTAAGTTGCAATCGAAGGACATATCACACCCGGAAATAGTGTGGGGAACATGAATTGTACACTCAAGAGACCCCAGTGTGAAAATTCTGAGGCTGGCTGAACGGTGGCCATGTGTTTACCCTGCTGGCAACATCACAAAATCAGAGAACCATTGTCTCATTCTGAATAGCAAAGAGGAGTTCAAACAATCCTGTAACACAAACAACAACGACATCACAATTGCCCCCAAGGGGTTTCAGATATTTGTCCAGCATGAGGACCAGTCTCAGAGCATTGTAGCCAGTGCTTTGTAAAAACCCCCTCCATCCTCAGGAGGTGCAGCAAGCATATATAATAACTAAATCACACATGTACACACAAAAAGAAAATTCTCCACTTTGCTCTTCTGGGAGACATTAAGAAAGCAAGTAAAATGCCATATTAGAACATGATGCAGCCTTTTTTTTCTCCCCTTTTCACTAGAACAAGCAGTGAGAAAGGAAACACTTCACTGTATATAATAAATGCAACTTTGGTGCAAATGGATTTGCCCAAATAACAGATAACTACTCTTAATTTATTCTTATATACACCTTTGGAGTACATAATGTGGTTATATTTCATGGCAGTTTAATTTCTCTAAGTTTTGTTAAAATTACTTTCTATCTCTTATATTCCTGTCCATGATGTACTCTGAAGTACAAAGGGGAGACACCCCCTGAGAAATAAGCATTTATAAATAATTTAGAAAAACAGAACTGCTAATAAATTAATAGTAATGCTAGAAACTTTTATTATGACAAGTGTGGTATTTTCTCCATTGAAAAGTAAACATGTATCACCAAAAAAAGGTCTATAATAAAAAAAGGTGAAATTTTAATGCTGAAACATCTGCCTAAAAAAGAAAGCACTTAATTTCAGTAATATAAACATTGATTGAAGCCTCTGACCAAAACCGTGTCACCTCATTGGGCTTTAGGGGGAGACTGTCAAGTGGGCTAAACCAGGGAGCGGGCAGGTCTCCATCCCGGGGTCACACCCATGTGCATCCTGCTACATGGCAAAAGGCCTCTGCAGGTGGGAGGTGATGGGCCTGAAAACGGAGACCACCTGGGACTGTCTATGCCATGTGCAAGGGTCTACACTGCCATGCTGGCTGTGAAGATGGAGCAAGGAGGTGGAGGTCACGCCCACAAGGGCTGCTTCTAGGAGCTGACACGCATGCTCAGGTGACAGCAAAGGGACAGGGTCCTTGGTCCTGCAAGACTAAAGATCTGGCTTCTCCCCACAACCTGGAGAAGTCTCCTCTTTAAACTCTTAAACTCCAGAAAAGAGCAATTCCACAGGCCGCTTGATGGCAGCCTAGGGAGAGCAATGCTGGAATTCTGACCCACAGATCTGTAAAAGCCGTACAGTTCTGTTAAGCCACTACATTTGTGGGAATTTGTTAGGGCAACAATAGGAATCTGACACAAATGTGCTACAATTCACACACCACCTGGGCCAAGTCCACGTGCTGAGTCAGCTGCAGGCCAAGAACCCGCCAGGCGCTGGGGGAGATGGAAAAGCTTGTGACCTGAAGCATCCATGACCTCTGCAAGCTCACTGGACAGTCTGGGGAGGGATCAGTTCGATCTTTGAGGGTTTTTTGGGGGTAGGGTGTTGTGGAGGGAGAAGCCAGTATGTTTACAAAATAACAAATGAAAGGATAAAATGAGGATCTTGTATAGTTTAAAAGCACACTGGTTGTTCACTGACTGCTAAGGACCCTAACCAGGTAATCACAACAGNAATCAGCTGCAGGCCAAGAACCCGCCAGGCGCTGGGGGAGATGGAAATGCTTGTGACCTGAAGCATCCATGACCTCTGCAAGCTCACTGGACAGTCTGGGGATGGGATCAGTTCGATCTTTGAGGGTTTTTTTGGGCGTAGGGTGTTGTGGAGGGAGAAGCCAGTATATTTACAAAAT
Source organism: Raphicerus campestris (assembly GCA_006410735.1). Classification (NCBI taxonomy): domain Eukaryota; kingdom Metazoa; phylum Chordata; class Mammalia; order Artiodactyla; family Bovidae; genus Raphicerus; species Raphicerus campestris. The sequence goes on along the minus strand of SJYW01008135.1, from coordinate 140,789 downwards.
AACAAATGAAAGGATAAAATGATGATCTTGTATAGTTTAAAAGCACACTGGTTGTTCACTGACTGCTAAGGACCCTAACCAGGTAAAATCACAACAGCTTCAAAGACTCGAGTTACAGACAGAGAAGAGAAAGCAGGCGCTACATGGCACTCAGTTCAGAGTTGATGTTTGAAGCTTGGTAAAAGTAATTTTTATTATAAATGTTTTAAATTTGCCAAAATAAGGTTCCTATCATGTGTATGAAGCACAAGCTGGAATCAAGATTGCTGGGAGAAATATCAATAGCCTCAGATATGCAGATGACACCACCCTTATGGCAGAAAGTGAAGAAGGACTAAAGAGTCCCTTGATCAAAGAAGAGAGTGAAAACGCTGGCTTAAAACTCAAAATTCAAAAAACTAAGATCATGGCATCTGGTCCCATCACTTCATGGCAAATACAGGGGGAAACAGTGGCAACAGTGACAGGCTTTATTTCTTTGGCTCCAAAATCAGCGCAGATGGTGACTGCAGCCATGAAATGGAAAGATGCTTGTTCTTTGGAAGAAAAGTTACGACCAACCTAGATAGCATGTTAAAAACCTAGACAACATATTACTTTGCAGACAAAGGTCCATCTAGTCAAAGCTATGTTTTTTCCAGTAGTCATGTATGGATGTGAGAATTGGACTATAAAGAAAGCTGAGCACCAAAGAATTGATGCTTTTGAACTGTGTTGTTGGAGAAGACTCTTGAGAGTCCCTTGGATTGCAAGAAGATCCAACCAGTCCATTCTAAAGGAGATCAGTCCTGAATATTCATTGGAAGGACTGATGCTAAAGCTGAAACTTCAATACTTTGGCCACCTAATGCAAAGAACTGACTCATTGGAAAAGACCCTGATGCTGGGAAAGATTGAAGGTGAGAGGAGAAGGGGGACAACAGAGAATGAGATGGTTGGATGGCATTATCAACTCAATGGACAGGAGTTTGAGTAAACTCCAGGAGTTGGTGATGGACAGGGAGGCCTGCAGTCCATGGGGTTGCAAACAGTTGGATACAACTGAGCAACCGAAATGATCATGTGTGTGTCCAGTATTTCCTGGAGGGAAAATCACAGATTTACTGATCAAGAGAAAACTCACCAGGGATCAAGACTCTAGCATACCTTACGAATTATTCTGGATTTAAAAATAATCCCTCTGCTGAGAATCACCTAATTCAGAATGAATGGACATGCCCCACAGCCATGTATGGTTCCCTCCTCCTTCCCTACCACCATACAATCCCATCAAGAGAGCTAAGTACTCTTCAGGTGCAATAGCTACAAATACGTCGCAAAAATAAACAAGGAGAGAAAGAAGACAAATCATACAAAAAATAAAAAACACCCCGAGGTGTTTTTCCTCTAGCTCACAGTCCTCACTGCTTCTAGTTCTCCTCTTCCTGGACACACAGGGGAATTACTATGTCCACTCCTTTAAGATGGGCATGGACACGAGACTTGTTGTAGCCAATAAAACATGAATGGGAATCAACCTGTGTTACATTCAAGCAGAAAGATTTAACTGAGAGCCAGTAAGTGAATTCTCGTGATCTCTTCCCCTTGTGAAGATTACACAAGACGGAAACCCCTGAAACGCCCAGTGACCACGTGGAGGCAGGGCGGCCACCTGGGCCCACGGTGGACTCTGGATAACCGTGAAATACGCTTCAGAAATAATCCGCTTCAGTGCTGACTGCTGTTGTGTCCTGCAGCATGCTCTAACCTGTGCTTTGTGACGGATTTAGTTAACTCCACCCTCTGATGCCCAGCCTGCCTCTAATTCACTCACTCAGGAGGTACCGAGCATCTACCCTATGTCCTCTACTATACACCTGGGACACAGGCGGTACGAACCCAAACCACGGAGACCCCAGTCCTCATGAAGACACACGTGGTGAGGGAGGGAGAAGGAAAGGACTAGGCAGACTGAGTGAGGCACACAGCGTGTTCCAAGGTAAGAAGTCTAAGAAAAACAGGAAAAAACAAAAACACGATAAGGATCAGGAATTCTAGGGGTGGTGTGTCGGGGGCAGCAGATTCATTATTAAATAGAGTGAGCTCAGGGATCGCCACCCGACCCCCACACAATGTGACGGGACAGAGGAGAAGAGGCGCCTTCAAACTGCTTGCAGATATCAAGCTGCTGTGCCCATCCTCACTGCCACAATGGCTGCTGGTACTGAGGAGCAAGAGAGGATTCCTCTGGGTCAGTATCACAGGAAAGAGGAGTGGTTTGATATGGCTTGAATAACAATCATATATATATTTTTAAATCATATATTTGGATTATTTTAAAATAATCCAAGGTGACAAGAGAAAACGCACACCTTGCCTGCCATGTTCCTACTTCACAGGTTTTAATTTGAAGTCTCAAAGGGGTGCTTCCCTGGAAATGTCAGCCCCAGCTGCAGGTCGCCAGAAGGACACGAAGAAAGACTTCCGGAGCCTGCTCGCTTCTGAGGCCTGGGCATGGAGAACGGGCAAGTGCAGGGCAGGCACACACAGCGCTTCCCCCCCAAGGCGCCGCTGCGTGCAGAGTGGGGTAAGGTGGCCCCGGGTGGAGTGAGGGGCAAGGCGGGAGCCCGGCAGAGTCAGGACCACGCCACCAGGCCCTGACACAGCGCGCCCGCAGGCTGGGCAGGAGCGCCTCACTGCCTCCCGCATGCACAGCCCGCCCACCCCGGGCCTCAGGCTCCTGGACTCTGGAAGACGAAGAGTCTGCACCCACGGCTTGCGCCTAACCCCGGGGCCTCAGGGAGCCCAAAGACTGCGAAGTGAGCAGGACAGTCAAATACGTGAGTCCCGCCCTCACAAGCACCGCAGCTCCGAGAATGACAGTCCTGTCTGACCACCCGAACTGGCCCGGCCAGCAGACTGCCTAACAGGAGGCAGAAAAACAGGACTCGGTCCTTAAGTAAATGGAACAGCACGGAAGTACTGTAAACACAGACGAATGTTTTCCAAATTGCGAGTTATAACCCATTAATGAGTTGTGAAATCAATTTACTGGACTGCAAATAGCATTATTTTTAGTAACACAAAATAGGAGAGACAGTATCAGGAGGAAGCGCGGCTGTGACAGGGAATTTCCACTTCAGTTTTGTGCAGTGAGGTTTCCGTGGGGTCATGGTGCAGCTGGGGCGTGGGGGGCAGGGGCACACCATCGGGAAATCTGGGAGCCCCTTATCCAGAGAGCTTGACTCAAGGGGGAGACGTGCCCTCCTCTTAAAATTAGAGATACACACACACACACACACACACACAACTCATTTTCCAACAAGTCTCACATCTGCACAGTTGGTAAACAACAGGAAAGAACAAAGTTTATATATGGGGACACACATATTCCAACAAGGAGTATCCCAGCCACACCCTCTGTCCAACTGCATAAAAAGCACTAAATGAAGACCTGACTTAACTAAGTCCATGGAGAAAAGGAGAGGGGAAGCGGACGCAACCAAAGCGCCCCGAACTCAGAGCACACCCAGCGATAGGCCTGGTGCGCCGGGCCGCGAGCACGAAGATGCCAGACCGCTCAGCTCTGTGAGGCACGCGCTGTGGGGCCGCGGCAGGGCTACAGAGGCGGCGGCCAGCACGGGGAGCCCCCGAGGAGAGCAGGCCACACGGGGCGTACTGACCGCGAGGACAGGGGAAGAAGGTCACGGCTGGGTCCTCATGCCAACGCTGCAGGGCTGGCCCCTGAGCTTGGAGGAAGGGGCGAGCCACCCCCACGTGTGGCTGAGGCCTCCATCCAGCAAACCTCCTGCAGACGCGGCTGCCCTGCTGCAGCCCCTTGTCTGAACCACCCCCGTCAGCCTGGGATGTCACTCCCTGGGACTCTCTGTACCCTCTCACCCCCGTTCAGATGCCACCTCCTGGCAGGGGCTGTGCCATTTCTAAAGTACTCCCCCTGCTGGTCACTCCATGTGCAGGCTATCAAACCCTGTTAGTTCTTCCTCTGGTATTCATCTATTTATTTCCTCCCACCACAAGGTGAGAACCATCAAGAGGAGGGCTTGCCTTGTTCAGGCTACGTACCCAGAGCCTGGAACGGCACCCATTTTTCCTGAATGGATCGGTTCAGCTGTTTCAAGAAGAGAAATAAATTGCTCGTAACCTCCCTCTCTGCTTCTCCTTTTCCTGTCTCCTCCACACCACCATCACGGTCACAAAGGCAACTCAGCATTTATGCAGCACACCACAGCGCTCAGAAAGCACGTTTACCTCCATTTCATGACTAGGCTGGGGCTGGTGAACACAGCACGGTTACTACCCACATTTCTACTCGTAGAAACCTGGAAACTGAACCTGAGAAAAGGGAACAAATGGCCTGATCAAGGTCCTACCGCACAGCGGGCAGGTCAATCCAGAAATGCACCATCCCTTACAAACGTCCTTCTGTCCCAAACTCAGAACAAGGCAAGAAGAAAAGCGTGGCGGACATCATGGAGGAAGGCGTGTAGCCAAGGAGGGGAGCAGGCCAGAGGACACCACCCCCAGAGGACCCCAAATACCGAGCCAAACGCTTTTCATGGTAGTCCTTAGGCCATAGAGAACAGGTGAAGATTTTGAGGAAGTAAGATAATCAGATAATGTCTTTAAAGAAAGAGATTTCCTCTGCTGGGAATATGGTAACCAGAATGGATTAAAAAGGAATATTACAAACACAGAAGGATCTTTTCCTAGTCCAAACAGGAAATGCTTACAGTGTGAGGACAGAAAAGAAAGTGGAGAGGCTGGGAGAGCGTATGTATGGTGGGGGCAGAAATAAACTAAAGGCTTCTTTTTTTTTCCCTCCAGTTTTGAAGATCAGGACATGATCTGAACATCCAGCAACATCATCTTTGGTATGTAATTTTTAACCCCAAATTTAAGGAATTATTATTGCTCCAAGCTGACGTACTTTTAAGTTAAAAACTTGGTTCTGAAAACTGGCTGGAAACATGACTGTCTATACAACCTTATCTGCTACAGAAAATGTGACAGAACCAGAGATTTTACTGCAGGTTGACACGTTATCATGGAATTAAATGATACATATTAGAGATAGAAACTGGAGAGACAACTAAAAAATTCAAAGACTTGATAATCTCTTAAGGATCGTTAAATACAAAAAACTTTGGAAGTGTTCCTTATAATGATTAAGTCAAAATAAGTGAAAATAAGTGAAAAAAATCTGATTTTTGAAAAAAAAAAAAGACATTTTGGAATAAACAAAATATAAATGCATAATTATAAGATGTTTCTAGAAATCCTTGGTATTTCTGTCCTATTGACTTAAATTCCTGGAAAAAAATCTCCTTTACAAAATTAAATGAAATTTAGCTCCAGAATAGAATTCATTCAAACTAAACTTACTCGAATTTTCTTTTATAAACATACAGATCTCTTTTATTTGTAGTTTCATAATATTTAGACCTGAACTGTGAATAAATCGGAGAAGCCAATGGCACCCCACTCCAGTACTCTTGCCTGGAAAATCCCATGGACAGAGGAGCCTGGTGGGCTGCAGTCCATGGGGTCGCGAAGAGTCAAACACGACTGAGCGACTTCACTTTCACTTTTCACTTTCATGCATTGGAGAAGGAAATGGCAAACCACTCCAGTATTCTTGCCTGGAGAATCCCAGGGGCGGGGGAGCCTGGTGGGCTGCGGTCTATGGGGTCTCACAGAGTCGGACACGACTAAAGCGACTTAGCAGCAGCAGTAAATAAATCATGCCCTATAGATTTACTCCTCAGCAAAAGCAGAAAAAAAAAAAATCAACATNGGCGGGGGAGCCTGGTGGGCTGCGGTCTATGGGGTCTCACAGAGTCGGACACGACTAAAGCGACTTAGCAGCAGCAGTAAATAAATCATGCCCTATAGATTTACTCCTCAGCAAAAGCAGAAAAAAAAAAAATCAACATACAATAAAGTATAGAGTTTATCAAATTTTTCTGTGAGCAAAATAAATTTATATAGGTGACCATATTTTCAAATACTTTTTGGAACCAATTCTTAGAAGCAATCTTTTATTTTTAGTTTTTTAAACAGAAGTACAGTTGATTTATAACAGGTGTACAACATAGTGATTCAGTATTTTTATAGATTATACTCCACCTAAAGTTATTACAAAATAATGGCTAAATTTTCCTGTGCTGTATCATATATCCTTAGTATTTATTTTTAAAACACTTTTTCAAATTTGCTCTTAAAAACAAAAGTATAAGTCAATAATACAGGAGGGCAATAATTTTTTAAAAGCAAAAATTAAGGTCAACTTGTCAACAAACTTAAGTTTGTGTCACAATTTCTATCCTTGTTATTTTATACATTTCTTTGTTACCAGAGAATTTTTCCTGATCTTTCTACAGAAGATTTTTATTGGGTCCAAACACCTTGTTGGGCTAGAGTTCAAACTTTAATTCTTGATATTCAATGTACTTTGCTTAGTGAACTTCAGTTTCAAACCATCAAAATTTCTACTTCACATTAAAGACAGGGAGAAATACAAGATGCTTTCTTATGTTAAGAATNCTTGAGTGTGAGCTGGGTTATGAACGTGATGAACTGCCCCCTCCGTATTAGGTTATCTTACATGACAGAAAGGATTCTGCAGATGTAATGACTCTCTAATCAGCAGTTTTTGAGTTAATCACTGGGGAGATTATCCTGGGTGGACTTGATCTGATTGGGTAAGCTCTTCAAAGAACTCAGAGAAATTCAAAGCCAGAGACTCTCTTGCTGGCCATAAGGGAGCAAACTGCTAGCTGCAGAGATGGACACGTGGCCTCATTGATGGCGTCCAGCTGACACTCAGGAGGCGAGCAGGGACATCAGTCACACAGCCACAAGGAACTGAATTCTCCCAACAATCCAGTCAGCGAGGAGGAGAACCCTAAACCTCAGATGAGACCATGGCCCCAGCTGGCGCCTTGACTCCAGTTTCCAGTATCCTGGGCAGAGAACTCACAAAGCAGGATGTGAACTCACTAACCCCCCAAATTCTGAGATAACATGTTTGTGTTTTAAGTGGTTTGCAATAATTAGCAATTAAAAACAAATAAAAAGTGCATTTCTACAGACAGGAAAAAAANAGAACTCACAAAGCAGGATGTGAACTCACTAACCCCCCAAATTCTGAGATAACATGTTTGTGTTTTAAGTGGTTTGCAATAATTAGCAATTAAAAACAAATAAAAAGTGCATTTCTACAGACAGAAAAAAAAATCAATACAAAAAATTAAGTTTACGTTTTATAAAGGAAAAGAGTCTTAGTGCTCCTACCAGATTTAAAGGAAATGCCACACAAGTGGTAACCATAGAAAATATAAAGTTGACGATTTAAGAATAAGTCTGTATCTAAATATGTTATGAATAAGAAGAGAGGGCCTAACTCAGGAACAAGACGAGGTATCTCACTCTCTCCACCTCTATTCAGCACAGCCCTGAAGCTGGTCAGAGCAATCAGACAAGAACACAAACAAATAACATGCATCAGAACTGAGCAGGAAGAAGGAAAGCTGTCTCTGTTTGAAGATGACATCATTTTATAGCGAAACAAAATTCTAACGACTCTATCAAAAAAGCAGTTCTAATCAACAAATTCAGTGAAGTTACAGGATAAAAAAATTAACATACAAAAATCAGTAGTGTTTCTATACAGTAGTAGTGAATTATCTGAACAAATAAAATGTTTTCCATTTACAATAAGATATTTAGGAGTAAGCTTAAAACTAAGCAGGTAAACAGCCTCTACTNACAGGATAAAAAAATTAACATACAAAAATCAGTAGTGTTTCTATACAGTAGTAGTGAATTATCTGAACAAATAAAATGTTTTCCATTTACAATAAGATATTTAGGAGTAAGCTTAAAACTAAGGAGGTAAACAGCCTCTACTCATAAAACTACAAGATGAAGAAACAAATCAAAGACACAAATAAATGGAAAAGAATCCCATGTTCATAATCAGAAATAATATTATTAAAATGTCAATACTACCAAAAGCCATCTATAGATTGAACACAATCCACATTAAGATTCCAATGGAGTTTATCATAGAAGTAGACAAAACAATTCAAAAATTTATGTGGAGCCACAAAACACCCCCCCAAAGCCAAAGCAATACAGAGAAAGATGAGCAAAGTAGGAGACATCACAATTCCCGATGAGACCCACATTACGAACTTACAAAAATCAAAACAGTATGGCACTAAAAACAGACACAGACCAACAGAAGGAACTGAGAGCCCGTAAATAAGCCTAGGCGATTATACGCAACTAATGCTTGACAAGGGCGCCAAAAATACTCAATATGAAAATGACAGTCTCTTCCGTGAACAGTGCTGGGAAAATTGGACACCCACATGTAAAAGAATAAAACGGAAACCTTGATTTTCACTACTCACAAAAATTAACTCTAAACAAATTAAAGACTTAAATGTGAGACCTGAAACTGTAAAACTCCTAGAAGAAAACACAGAAGAGCTCCTTGACGATGATTCTTTCAATATGATACCTAGAGCGTCAGCAGCAAAATAACAGACAAGTAGGGTGACATCAAAGTAAAGGGCTTATGCACAGCAAAAGAAACAATCAAGTGAAGAGGCAACCTACAGAATAGGAAAACGTATTTGCAAATGTATCTGATGCGGGGTTACTATCCAAAACATACAAAGAACCCACAACTCAATAGCAAAAAATAAACAAACTAAAAATAATAAGTCAGTTAACAAGCAAAAGACCTGAGCAGACATTTTTCCAAAGAAGATAAAAGAATGGCCAACAAGAACATGAAAAGATGCTCAACATGACTCGTCATTATAGAAATGCAAGTCAAAATTGCAATGAGATACCATTTCATGCCTGTTAAAATAGCCACCAAAAAAAGACAACAGGTAACAAACACTGGTGAGAATGTGGGGAAAAGAGAACCCTTGTCCATAGTTGCTGGGATTGCAAACTGGTGCGGCCTTTATGGAAAACAGTATGGAGGATCCTTGAAAAGTTAAAAGTAAAACTACCATATGATCCAGCAATTCCACTTCTGGGAACATATCCAAAGGAAACAAAAACACTATCTTGAAAAGATATCTGCACCCCCATGTTTACTGCTGCATCATTTACAATAGCCAAGATATGGTAACAAGCCAAGTGTGTGTCACTGGAAAAGACCCTGAGGCTGGGAAAGATTGAAGGCAGGAGGAGAAGCAGACAACAGAGGATGAGGAAGCTGGATGGCATCACTGACTCAACAGACTTGAGTTTGAGCAAACTCTGGGAGTTGGAGATGGACAGGGAAGCCTGGCGTGCAGCCGTCCATGGGGTTGCAAAGAGTGAGACACAAATGAGTGACTGAACTGATTGGCCAATAAAGCAGTTGCAGTATGTATACAATGGGGCATTATAAAGCCATAAAAATGAAGATATCCTGGGTGTCCATGTGCAAAGTCATGGACAAACCCTGAAGGCACTGTGCTAAGTGAAATAAGTCAGACAGAGAAAGATAAATACTGCATGATGTCACTTACACATGAAATCTTAATGCGCAAACACACAAGCAATCTCATTAAAAAAAAAAGATCAGATTTGTGGTCACCTGAGGCAAGGGGCAGAAAGTGAAGAGGAGCTACAAAACCTCTTGATGAAAGTGAAAGAGGAGAGTGAAAAAGTTGGCTTAAAGCTCAACATTCAGAAAACAAAGATCATGGCATCCGGTCCCATCACTTCATTGCAAATAGATGGGGAAACAGTGTCAGACTTTATTTTGGGGGGCTCCAAAATCACTGCAGATGGGGACTGCAGCCATGAAATTAGAAGATGCTTACTCCTCGGAAGAAAAGTTATGACCAACCTAGATAGCATATTCAAAAGCAGAGACATTACTTTGCCGACTAAAGTCCGTCTAGTCAAGGCTATGGTTTTTCCAGTGGTAATGTATGGATACGAGAGTTGGACTGTGAAGAAGGCTGAGCGCCGAAGAATTGATGCTTTTGAACTGTGGTGTTGGAGAAGACTCTTGAGAGTCCCTTGGA